>LOEQ01000935.1:40044-65535 GCA_001685075.1 Bramus lutescens | reverse complement strand
AGAAGCAATTTATGCGCACTGTGTGGGAAACCACTTACTCTGTAAAATGAACAGCTTTTGCATCAGCTTAGCTTTTGAGCGTGCCTGCTTTGGTTTTTCTAAGTGGAGGTCATTCATTACAGACTATGAAATCCCAGTGCAGAGGCGCTAAGCAAGGTCAACAGAAAGATGCCAGAGTGAGCACATTGGAATCAAAACCGAGAGGAGCAGGAAGGAAAATTCATTTGAAGTCCCAGTTTCTGGACTATTTCCAAAGCCCTGCCTGTCCCAGGATGGAAAAGGATGGTGTGAAAGCTGCCCCTGTGGGCGTCAGGCCCCTGTCTACTGTGGGCTAAATGCTTTGGACCAGCTACTGTGTGCTAACCATACAGCTGCTGGATTGACTATAAAGGGTGAAGAATTACAGGCATGAGGAGCAGTCTGCTATACAGTCATTTTCCTCCGATCTCTAAAGTGTCCCTCTGAAGTCCTAATGAAAGGAGCAGCTAGCACCAATAACTGGCTCATCTCTGGCCACCAGCACGTGCACACAGGTCCTGACCCACAGTTTTGCTTTCTGCAGTTTCTGTTACCCAGAGTCAAGTAATGGTTCAAAAGTCTCACGTGGAAAACTCCACAAAGAAATAGTACTTAAAAAAAATTGTTGGCTGTGCTGAGTAACATGATGCCATCTTGATATATTTTTCTCTGTTCCTTCTCAACACGAGCCATCTCTTTGTCTAGCGTATCCACGTATGTAAACTATCACCCGTCAGTCACCAAGTAGCCTTCTTGGTGACCCAGCTGAATCATGATAGCACATGACTGTGTTAAAAAAAAAACCCTAATTTTGCTTAGCAAATAGTCCCAAAAGGTGTAGTGATACTGAGAATTTGGATGTGGAGAAGAGAATTTGTAAAAAATTTTTTTAATTGAAAAGATAGAAGTACAATAATACAGTTTGAAAAAGATGTTGAGATGAACTAATTTTTGTTATATGCATTGTTTATAATGGCTTCATTTTGTCATTTTTATATTGGTAGAGTTTTAAAATTAGTCTTTTATTAAACAAACATACCTTTGAATGCACAGAAGGAAGCTAGACTAGCACACACAAGGTTCAGCCTCCTCTGGGTGTCTTAGAACACATCCTGTGGACGACGGGGGTGGGGGTACTGTATGGTGTTTTCTGTCTCCATGTTGTAGCTGAGGTCCTTAGAATTCTGCTGCACTGCTTTAACAAGTTGCCCATTCTGTCTTCCAAGCTGGTTCAGATCCAGCCATCTCTGTCTCTATGGAGAGCCTCAGCTCCCCTGTGGAGGGTAGAAATATAAACCAGGCTCCCTGTGCTTTCTATAATGTCTGATTCATGATTAGTTGTACATTTTTAAACACCAACATTTCCCTTCCCAGGAAAACTGCACTCATTTAGAACCTCATACCTTCTCTTCCTACCCGCTGGTTTAACCCTTTATAGTCTCTATCATCCACTTCATCATTCAGTGGACCACAAGGCTTCCCAGCTTACAGTCCTTCCAAGTATTCATACAAGACCTTTGAGCACAGTTAGGACTGACTCCTTAACATAGCACACGAGGACACCTGAAATCATACTTCAGTCCCCATTTCCTCTATTACACTGCAGCCTCGTTGTATAAAACCCTATGTAAGTCCTGAACTGTTTTTCATGCCTAACTTTATGCCTGTTTGAAATGTCCTTCTTCCTCTTCCCTACAAGTGCGTACGTATTTATTTAACCCCGCACTATTACACCCTAGTAAAGACTCTGCTGCCTCACGGAGTCCCAGCTGCACTAGAAGTAATTCCTTTCTTTCCTGCATTTCCATAGGACGTCAAAACAGAGCCCACCGCTTGATTGTTATCTGGCTATTTCACAGGCTGACTCGTCTATTGCTCGGGGTCTTATTTGACTACCGTGTTCCTAGATCCTGAAACCATATGCAAAATACAGAAGGTTATCAACGAACATTTCAATCTGTAAAAGGAGTGATTGAGAACACCATGCTGTAAGCCCCACATTTACCCCGCCGATTCTCACAAATTGGCCAGATATCCTCCATCCACAACCGTCTCCCAGACCTATAAGAGAAGTTTACCTGGGGCTTCGACATAGAGTGCTAACCAAGGCCAGGCTTGCTCCAGTCTGGGAAAAGAGTTAAGACTCATCTTAGCATCAACATGGGACTGTTTGAGGCCCCTGGTCCTTGGATAAAGCAGACAGAACCTGGAGGAGAGTTCCAGCACAAGTCACTGCCTGCCTTAGTCTGTCCTCTAAAACTCAAGGACTTTCCTCTCCCAGTCATGAAGACTCTGCCAAAAGACAGCGTGTTTCTCTATAAAGTTCCCACTGTGATTTCTTAATCAAAAACAGTGATCAACTCTTAGAGTAAAAGAAATCAAATTAAGTATGCCAATTTCTTTCTGGGTAGGGCTTTGGTTTTAGTTTATTACTTTCATTAGAAGCCTTGGGCTCCTGGAAAAACCTTCTAGGGCTCCAGGGCTCCAGGGCTCCAGGGCCCCAGCCCCAACCTGCAGTGGTGTAGAGGTGCAATTCCCAGCAAGATCAGAGGCTGGTTCAGTTTCCCAAACCTAGAACAGGCAAGGATGATCAGAAGCATCAAGCCCCAAAGCTTAAAAATAACGTGTCTGGTCCATAGTCAGCAGACTGATACCTGTAGTCATTACCCGCAGAGGTGGCCGATGCCCCAGAGAAACAGTGCTTTAGGACCCAGGAGGGAGATTCTGCCCACTTAGACCTCTTTGAATGGATGCCAGCTATCTTTACACACAAGAAGCCACACAGTGGTTTGCCCTTTTGATTTCACTGTAGAAGCACTCAGAATATGTCCATTCAGTTACAGCCAAGACAAAGAAAGTTTCAGAAACAAGGAAAGAAAACAATAAGAAGAAGAGGCGCTCACATTTTTAGGACTAGGAGGCACCTAGTTCATTGTGTACGTTATATAAATGATGAGGATGGGTTGCAGGGATATCTTGGACCCATAAAAGAAGGTGAGAATTGTTCTGTGTCATTTTGACCTTACTGGGTGGAGAAGGTATGACGGAGCAGGCAGGATCAGAACTGGGCACAGACCCTGGCACAGGGTAAATGATGCAAGCTCCATGAAAGAACGCTCAAGGCGGCTCTCAGCGGGATAAAAACAGCCCAGTATTTGCACTGCCTCCTCGAAGGTCTGACCTTTTTAATGTTCTGTTTTGAAATACTTTCATATTCATAGAAGACATAGGAAAAGTACAAAGACTCACCCTTTACCCTTTTTCCTTTTTGTGGATTTGAATGTTCTTTTCTTTTGGTTGTTTTTTAAATTTATTTTTGGTTTTTTGGATTTTTTGGGGGGAGGGTACTGGTGGTGGCATCCCTTGCACTTGCTCAGCATGCCTTCTGGCACTGAGTTATACCC
The DNA here is from genome assembly GCA_001685075.1 of Bramus lutescens. Lineage (NCBI taxonomy): Eukaryota > Metazoa > Chordata > Mammalia > Rodentia > Cricetidae > Bramus > Bramus lutescens. The sequence continues at coordinate 62,113 of LOEQ01000935.1, read as the reverse complement.
TAGCCCCTAGATTAATCAGTTTTTGAATATTTACCATATTTGTGACCTCTCTATACCTGCATGTATACACACTTTTTAGCCTTATGTGAATAGATTTCTTTGAATCTGCTCCCACTCACTTCTGCAAGCTGTTAAATACAAAGAACTCTCATTTCAAAGCCAGGGAAGTTAACATTTTTGCAGACTTCTTTCCCATCCACAGCTCATGGTCATCTTTCAGCCACTGTCTAACAATGTCCTCTGTGGATGTTTCCCATCTAAGACCCAGCACAGGATCATTGTCTTCCTCTCCGTTGCTGCATCTCTTTACTCTGCTGTAATCCACACAGCCCCTCAGTCCTTCCTGGAATTGGTCCTACTAAAGATCACAGCCCAGCTCTTTTACAAAATGACGCCCCTCTGTGGTACTGCACAGGGTAGTGTGGCACAGGACACAGAACCTCAGGACACGGAAGGTGGAGGCAGGAGGATCAGGAGTTCGAGGCCATTATGATGGTTACGTGTTAGCTCGAGAGAATCTAGTCGTTGTTGGATGACATGACCCCCTACCTCAGAAAACAGGATAAGCTAAAATGGCCCTCCTATCCCCTATTTTATTGGTGTTGTCCAGGCAGTTACTCCGAAGGCTGTGCCCCTTTGGCTGAATCACTGTCTGAGAGATGCTGTGTTCTTCTCAGGGTACCATTTCTGGGATGCAGTCTTCTTGGCCCTTAGTGTTGATGGTAACTCTGATTTGTGGCTTTTCTGCCTTATGACCGTTGTTTTTCCTTTTGTAATTAGTGAATGATTTACAAGGAACATAGTGAGACACGGTAGACAGCCATTCTCCACAGATTCTCTCTTCCAGATTTAGCAACCAGGAAATTTCCCCTTTTATCCCCTGGGTTAGAGTTGCAAGGGAGCCCACGCGCCCGTGGAGGTCAGACATCAACATCAGACTATTTTATTTTTTTTCAGAGAGTCTCTCACTGAACCTGGAGCTCACCAATTTAGCTGGGTGGTCTGGCCAGTGAGATCCAGGGATCCTCCTGTTTCTAACTCCCCAGCGCTGAGATTGTAGGATTGCAGGCATGCCCCCACAGTGCTCTGCTCTTATGAGGGTGCTGGAGATCCGATTCAGCTATTTTTGCCTGGTGTTTGAGTTACCTCAGAGTTGACCGGAAGTATGCCCTTCTCACGTTCTCCTTTGTCTTCTGCCTGGCACTTTGAAAAGTTATTTCTTCCTTTTTGACAATTTAATATGTTCTGTGGTTTTCTTCCATTTCATCATCCCCCTGAAAACAGTTTTTCTCCAGTGATTCTTGTTGTGCGTGTGTGTGTGCATGCATGTGTGTATGCATGTGTGTGTTTTACATGAGAGATCCTTTCAAGAATCCACGGTATTATTACAAAAAGTGACAAAGAAGAGTAAAAATGGCATTTTGTTTTCTTCAGACGGTATACGCTGTCACAAGGCCATGTTGCAAAGTTATCTAGTGGCTTTTTTCTTCCCTTCTGTGTGGGTATAAAACACTATTGCAACAAAGTAATGTATCCTTCTGTTTGCAAGCGGTGTTGGTCCTTCTGCTCATCTTTCTGGTCCTTCCGCTCATCTTTCAGGTCCTTCTGCTCATCTTTCGGGTCCTTCTGCTTATCTTTAGGGTCCTTCTGCTCATCTTTCTGGTCCTTCTCCTCAACTTTCTGGTCCTTCTGCTCATCTTTCTGGTCCTTCTGCTCATCTTTCTGGTCCTTCTGCTCATCTTTCAGGTCCTTCTGCTCAACTTTCTGGTCCTTCTGCTCATCTTTCTGGTCCTTCTCCTCAACTTTCTGGTCCTTCTGCTCATCTTTCTGGTCCTTCTGCTCATCTTTCGGGTCCTTCTGCTCACCTTTCTTAGCTTTTCATTGTACAAACTTCAGAAAAAATGTGACTCACCAGGCATTGTGGACCATGTCTGTGATCCCAGTACTCAGGAGGCTGAGCTGGGAGGATCACGAGGTTAAGGCCAACACATTACAGGTCAGTCTGCCCAACACAGCAAGAGCCTTCCTTTAATCCAAACTAAACATCCTAAAATATTATTCCAAAAATCAAAACTACATAGGAAAGATACTCAAAAAGCATCATCCTGGTGTTGGCCTCATTTTTACTCCTTACAGCTAATTTCAGTGTTTTCTGATAGTCTAACATTCTGAATATCATTTTCCCAAGTAAATAGGCAAAGTATAAATCATTTCAAGATAAAATTTAAATGCAGATTATATTACTACTCTTTCTTCCTACCCAAAAGTAGCATATAATTTCTGCATTTTTGTGCATTTTTTTATTAATAAGATATCTTAAAATTGACCTCCTAATTAGCTTCCTAATTCTTTTCTGTCTCAGGTTCTTTGTCCTTACATGTATGCGTGTGGAAATTTTATTCAACTAACTTCCTATGCTGGGGCATTTATGGAATCCCCAGGTTTTTGCAATGACAGCAGAGCTTCTGTAAAGGAGCCTGTAAGGTTCTTCTGCTGGAGGAACATTGGAGGGCATGCTCTTCCCCAGTGGTCCCTGCAGACGCTGGAGTGGGGCTATCACACAGGGGTGAGATATGAGCATCCTACCAACAGCCTGCAGGCCTGCTTCCCCTACAGCTTTGCTGGCAGAGTATAGATGCTTGTGTGCATGAATCTGGGTAGCTTTCCAGGGCTTGTGTATGTGTATCTACATGTATAGCATCTCTTTGTACCTTGTCCTTTTATCTATAGGGTTATGGCCATATCCTTCTCAATTTTAAGTGCTCTTTGTATGTTTGTTCATTTTTTATAGTGTATATTTCAGATATTTCCTGCCAGTTTGTTTTTCTTTGACTTTGATTATAATGTGTTTTGCTTGTTTTGTGTTTTTTTAATGCATTTTGATTTTGCTTGGGTGCTTTGGTTTTGATATTTTGAGATAGAATCTCACTACACGTTTCCCGTTGGTTCAGAGATGACCAACTATAACTATATAGGAATAAAACACAGAGATATGGCTTTGTCCTCATGGAGTTTATTACAGACAACTGGGGGAGTAAACAATAGGTAAACAGACAGCCTAAGCATATTATAGATGTTACTTGAGAGACAAGAAGAAAGAGTATTGTAAAAAAAAAAGTGAAGATGTCCTAAGTGCAGCTTCCCTTACATATATAGAGGACACTAGTTTGTAGTAGATGTCCTAGCCCCCTAGCTGTTACAGTATTTACTTCTGTCCTAGAGCAATATTTCCTAAGCCTTAGGTGCAGGGTTCACATTCTAGATTTATCAGTTCGGGTTGGGCAACACATGGTCAGTTATTTTCTGCATTTTGACCAGTTGTGGATTTCTACTATGATCACTGTCTGCTCTAAAAAGATGCTTCTTTGATGGGGTGTAAGAGCTACACTTTCTATCAGCCTAAGGATACATATTAGGATGCAGTTAGAAACTTTCTGGTTTGGAAAAGTGGGAGCAGTAGGTTCTCCTCTGTGGTCCATGGCCTCACCAGCTAGGTTTACAGCACCAGGCATAAATTCCATCCTACTGAGTGGGTCTTCAGTCCAATTAGACAGCTGTTGGTTTCCTCCAAGACATAAGTGCCACTGTTACCCCCTTGGGGATGTCTCGGCCAGGCTTATCATTGCTGTTTGTAGGACATACGGCTGGGTGGAATTACCATCACTTTTTTTTTTTTTTACCTGTGTCAGAGAACCTTAGTCCTTAGAGGAGATTTCAAGGTCAGTTCCAGTTTGATTTCTTCAAGGTGGTGCACACCTTTAATTCCAGCACTTAGGAGGCAGAAGCAGGTGGATCTCTGTGAGTTCAAGGCCAGCCTGGTCTACAGAGCTAGTTCCAGGACAGCCAGGACTACCCTGTCTCGAAAAACCAAAAAACAAACCAAACCAAAACAAACAAAAAACAATAAAACAAATCTTAAATAAATAAACACGTATTGCAAATGGTGTCAGCTTCCTGTTAATTTCACAAAATCCCTGACGTGGTCAGTTACGAGGAGGCAAGGGTGAGCTTGGATCATAGTTTCAGAAGTTTCAGCCCACAGTCAGTTGGCCTATAGTGAGGCAGCAGACTGTGGCAGAACAGGGTGTTCACTCAAGGTGACTGAGAAGAGATGTGGAGATACTAAGCCTCCAGCGTCCCTTTAAAGACATACACTCATTGATCCCTTTCCTTTAACTACACCGTACCTCATAAAGATTCCACAGCATTCCAATAGCACCACAGGATGGTGGCCAAACCTTTAACTCACAGACAGTTTGGGAACATTTGAGAATGATCTGTAACATTGTTATTAGTGTTTCTTGAAATTCTGCAATCGTGCCTAGATGCCATTCACTCTGAGATTCCTAGAAGCCCCATCTTAAAGGTCAGGGCTCATCTGCAGTGCCCAAAGATATATCGGAGAAGGTCGAAGACATGAGATTTAGCTCAGCCCAGCCCAAGCTCTTGGCCACTGGGCCCTCGTGGGAATCTGCTCAAGCGCCTGGCTTCAAAATACAAAGAATGTGAGCTGCAATAGCTTCATTATTGTGAAGATCAACCCCACCCCGGCTAGGATGCAAATCAGACATGCTAGAGAATTTCTTCACAGTCTTCCATAATGTTCAGTATAAAGGTATCCCAAATGGCAGGTGGCTATTAGCTCATTGTGACCTATATAAATGTCAAATGCAAAACTACTGCCCTAGCAAACATCTTAAAATAAATAACAACAGGAGGGATGAGAGTCTGTTGTCATCAATATTTTACAGTTTATGTGTTCTCTAGCTGGCAAAGAGATGCATTCATCCCACTGGGGAATTCAATTAGTGAGTGCAGCCCAGGAAGTGGACTCTCATGAGGACATTACACACAGATGAGGAATATCTGTCTGCCTGTATAAGGCAAGTCAGTGATGGGGAAGGATGGGGAGGCCTTGGGGCATTGCTTAGTCCATATTTGGAGGTTTTATCTCCAGATCTGTGTTCTCTTGGCCAGGCTTACTAAAGCAAAAGAAAGGTTAGCGTCTCCGTCATCACTCCTAGAGTACCCGAGATGGGAGTATGCTTTGTCATCAATGGGAAGTTCATGGATCTCTATGAATCTTCATACATACATGCATATATGCATGCATATAGATATACAGCATGTTAATTTTGTTTGGATCTTAGAGAATCAACTTCTCTCTTATTTGACATGCACAGAAGCTTTGCCTGCCAACTTCCAGCATTACAAAAAACTGCTTTTCACCATGATCTGTTTGTGTGGGTGTGTGCACACATGCGGGCACACACTCGTATGTGTGTGTATGTGGTGTATATACACAATTTATATATACACACATTTAAAAAAAGATACATATGTATTTCTGAGCATACCAGCATGTCTAGCACAAGACAATTTAAACCTGGTTCTCCAGAGGAACAACTGGAAAAATGCTCAGCCGATCTATTCACTGAACTGAACTGTTCACTGAATCAGCTTTTATTGTCTTGCTTAGTCTATGGCATAAGGACTACGGATTTTTCTCTTATATTTCTGATGATCAAGATGGTTCTGGAAACTAAGAAGTTAAGCTGAGTGGCAGAGACTGAAGACAGCCGGGTGAAAGTGGTTCACCTGAAGAACTCCCTAAGGTAATGAGGCAGTGTAGTGGCATTTTATTTGTATTTTAATAACTAAAGCTCACCTGAAGATCAGAGAGTAAAACAGCCCCACTGATTAGCCTTACAGACCAGGTAGTGGTAACACACACCTTTAATTGCAGTAGCCACACAAGTTGCCATAGAAACCGAACAGTGCATGCCTTTAACCCCAGTGGTGCACGCCTTTAGTCCCAGCCCTAGAGAGGATTGTAAGGCAGGAGGAGACAGCTCTCAGTCTCTTTCTGAGATTCCTGGAGGCAGGGTCTCCATTTCAGACTGAGGTAGAGGTGAGAGCCAGTGGCTGACTGCTCTGCTTTTCTGACCTTCAGGTTGAACTTGAGTTTCTCTCTCTGAGTTTATATTAATTGTGCTTCAAGGCAGTCCAGGTTTTACTTTGTGACTTACAGTTCTTGAAGCTCTTTGTGTACATAAACGAGTTGAGTTAATTTTTTTCTCCAATTTAACTTGCTCTATGTTGTTCTGCTCTCAGTCACTTTTCCAACAAATAAAGCGAGTAAAAATCATAGAAAAGGAAAAATGAACCTGGAGAGCCATTGCCCCTAGAGCAGTGGTTCTCAACCTGTGGGTTGCAACCCCCTTGGGGGTTGAATGACCCTTTCACAGGGCTCTCTAAGACCATCAGAAAACACAGATACTTACATTACGATTCATAACAGTAGCAAAATTACAGTTATGAAGCAGCAACGAAAATAATTTCCTGATTGTGGTCACCACAACATGAGTAATTGTATTAAAGGGTCGCAGCATTAGGAAGGTTGAGAAACCATTGTCCTAGAGCTTGGGAGCAGGGTTCACCAGGAAGTTCTGAACAGAGTGTTCTGAAAGTTTGGAGAGGTGCTTACATAATTTACCTTCCAGACTGGGGAATTCTGAAAGCAAAGTCAGTTAAGATAGCTTACGTCAACTTAATGGGTTTAGAGTTGTCATGGAAACCAAACTCTGGCCATGACTGTGAGGGAGTTTCTAGTCTGGGCTAAATGAGGTGGAAAGACCCACCCTAAATGTAGGTGGCTCCATATCGTGGGGCGGGGTTTAGACCAACCGAAAAGAGCAGTGTCCTAGATGCTATCCATCATCTCTTCATGCTTCCTGGCTCTGCATGCAATGTGGTCCGCTACCACATATTCCTACAGCCATGCCTATCCTACCGGGGGACTGTATTCTCGAACTGTGAGCCAAAATAAATCCCTCCTTGAAGTTGACTTTTGTTAGAGCCATGAACAAAATAACTGTGATAGCAACTCTCTGAATAAATACTTCCACCAAGACAGTGGAAATGGCCCAGGGGTGTCTGGGTCATACCAAGACAGTGGAAACAGCTCAGGGGTGTTTGGGTCATACTAAGTGGTAAGGTTATCTTGTTCAAAGATGACTTATAGACCTCACAGAGAGCTTATTTAAACATTACATGCATTTATGTAATGACAATGTTCATTATAAGAAGCAACTGGAGCAAGAAGGCATCGGTGTGTAGAAGAAAAAAACTTTATAATTTGACAGCACTTTGTTTGAAAGTTGGCTCTTTTCTAGCTTGCTGTGTGACTTTAAGTCTCTAATTTCTCATTTGCAAAGTAAGAATAAAATACCCTGGAAAGCTGTTGTCAGAAGTAGAGAAGATAAAAAGTGTGAAATGTCTAACATGCCGCTCGGGTAGAATAGGCACATAATTTTTATTTCTCTTTCTCAGGGATGTACAAGCCTTATTTAAACCTGTTCCATTCTCATAGTTCTTGGTTTTAAATCAAAACCACTACCAGAATATCTTCAGAAATTAATTTCCGACAAGGCTTTTGTTTAGAAATGACAATTGGCTAGCTGTAACATGGAGATCCATCCATTGTTGGGTGAGTTCCACTGTGAAACAAAGTCTTGGATCCAAGGGTTATTTTTGTTTTCATGATCAAAAATTACATGTGATTGTACAAGCATAACCTAAGCAGTGTTGAGCCAAGGTTTCCACTGGGCACGCAGGTGTTCATTTCTAATGAAAGCACCCAGTTCAGGTAAAGTGTGTAGTATGCGGATCACAAGCCATGGGTTTTGTTAGGTGTCTGCTGAGGTGAGATGGTTGCTGATATGGGGGTCCTGCGTGGCAACCCCCATGTGCCTTCCATATATTACAGATAGAAATGTTTTAGAGTAAAAAGTCAGCATACACTATTTTATTTAATTCCAAAAATGGTCCTCAAGTTACCCAGAGTCTCATCTGGGAGATGTCCCATCTTCATATGGTTTCTTTGGAGGCCATTCCCAAGTTCAACTTACTGGCCAAAGGGGTGGAGTAGAGAACACAGGCTCAGGCCAAGCTGTGAGACTTGGAATGGGAACACAAGAGAGATTTTGGGAGAAGAAGAACCCTGCTGGTCTTAGTGGCACAACATACCTGTAACGCCAGACCTGGGAAGGCTGAGGGAAGAGGACCATAAATTTGAGGCAAGGGACTATATAATAAGGGCTGAGGCTATAGCTCAGTTCAACACTTGCCTAGGATGTGCAAGGTTCTGGATTTCATCATCAATACTCCAGAGAGGGGAGAGAGGGAAGAGGAGAGAGACAAAGCGGAGGAAGGGGAGAGGAGGTGAGGAGGAGGAAGAGAAAGAAGGGAAGAAGGGAGAGAAACAAAGGGAATCCTTCGGTGGGATGAGAAGCATAGAGCAGGCTAAAGAGGGAAGGCTCTGAGAAGTCCTCCCTTCCAAGGATTCCTCCATGTTCTTAGCTTGCAGATCATATGCAATATGAGGCAGAGAAGAGACTGGGCATGGGAAAACCTCAGTTGAATGCATTGGTCTACAGCTGAAGAGAGACCTAGAAATCACCCAGGTTCAGGAGGTAGAGGAAAGCAAGACCTGGGATGAAGACATTCGAGGAATATGCTCAGAGTGCAGGAGACTAAAGGATGCCCCGTGGCTGGGCTTCAGCAGATTTGGCTATTTCAAGTGGCGCATGCATTTTTGTGGCTGTGCCACTGTTTTCCACTCAATAAATGAATTCAAGCATTAGCTTTCTCACCTGCCACTTAGAGTTAACGGTAATCTCCTCCCCCTCTCCCCACCCCGGAGATGCCGCAAAATTTAAATGGAAGACAGAATCTGGGCTTTAGGATGGAGGAAACATTGCGCAAACATTAACAAGATCATTATTTGTCCTACCCTATCAGATGGAACGAAGCCAGAGCTGGCACATTTTCAGAAGGGCGGAGTCACCAGCCTTAGGAAGAAAGGGGACTGAGGAAAGAGGCGAGAGGTCAATGACATGCAACCCTGCGGACAGACCAAGCAAATTTCCAAGATCCTTTTGGTGACCCCAGAGGCAGCAGCACGCCGAGGAGTTGAGCAGGCAGCTCCAGGGAGAGGATGAGATGGAAGCTGTCTTAGTTAGGGTTTCTGTGGCTGTGAAGAGACACCACGGCCCCAGCAACTCTTATAAGGAAAACATTTGAGAGGCCTCACTTAGGGGTTCAGTCCATTATCGTCATGGCGGGAAGCATGGTGGCATGCAGGCAGACATGGTGCTGGAGAGTCCTACATCTTGCAGGCAACAGGAAGTAGACCAAGACAGTGGGCAGTATCCTGAGCGTAGGAAACCTCAAAGCCCACTCCCACAGTGATACACTTCCTTCATCAAGGCCGTACCCACTCCAACAAAGCCACATTTCCTAATAGTGCCACTCCCTATGAGATTATGGGATGCTAATCACATTCAAACTAGGACAGGAACCACAGGCTGTCACTCAGGCTCAAACTCTCTTCTGCTGTCTGATCTTGGGGAGAAGCTTGCCTTCACTGTCCTCCTTTGTAAAGTGGGGAAACTCCAGAGCTTAGACAGTACGTGGCCAATGACAGATAACAGAATTAGACATTAGTCACCACTGCCTCTTCTTTTCTCTGATGGTGAGAAGATGAAGAAGGGACGCAGCTGTTGCATGATGGATGGCATTTCCACACTATTACATGCTGATGGAGTGAAACACAGACACACGGGAGGAAACTGCACATATCCGGAATCTAATTTGAATATGCTGTCCAAGTGAGTGTGACAATAACAACACAGAGGGTCCTGTTGCTATTTCCGGTTTTGCTTCCCACGGACTGGGTGTCCTCGGCGTTTCACGCTACATATCATTCCACAGCAACTGAACCCACCCCTAACTGTATTTATTTATTTTTACATTGGTCACAAGAAAGATAGAACAGCGTTTTTATAGCCCTTACCCAAACCTGTGTCTTGTTGGGTGGAAAGAAGCAGGAAGCAGTTTTGAGTTTGACCACAAATAACCCTTTGAGAGGAAGGATTAGTTTCTGGACCCTGGTGTATGTCTTGCCTAGGTACGTTAATATCTTAGGGTCAGAAAGGGACCCATATTCTCCATTCCCTGGGAGCTCCCTGATGTACACAGAGGAGCTCTTTCTCTTCCCCAGAGCAGAATCTCATGCCTTCTCTTCCTGCTCAGCCTCCACCTGGAGACAAGGGGAGCAGAGTTAACACGATCCTGAAGAAACACAATAAAGGCTTCCTTCTCTTGCTATTTCTACATGCCTGCTCTTCCTTTCCATGTCTATTTGCATAACCATAAACTGTGAGCTCAGGAGGATAATCCCAGCCAAAGTCTACATGCGCCGGACACCGTAATGTAAGCTACATATGCTGAGAGGAGCTGTTAGAAGGGCCGGTGAAGAAAAACACAAGCTGGCTCCACACTGGAGTCTGGGTTCCTTCTTCGCTGCAATTCAAGGCCTCACCCTTCCGGTCTGACTCTCTCACGTGTCCATAAATAAAAGCTGTTTTGGCTACTAGATGGTTTTGAATGATTCAGGACCAGGCTCAATGCCAGCGTCAAAGGCTGGGCTCTGATGCTTAAGAACCAACAGCAGTGCCCATGGCTCTTCTTTTTCCTCAGGGTGAAGAGACAGCAGCGAGCACCAGACAGTGCCCAGAAGGACTGCACTGCCCTCCTTTCAGGCCCATTCCACTGCCTTCTTCCTTTGTTCTGTCCTGACAATGGAAGTGGGCTCAGCAGATGGACGTACCCATGCAGCATCGCTTTATCAAGGATGTCTCCAGCCCGTACATTTAATTTGAGAGCAGTCAAGTTTCCTTTCCACCAGAAAAGTAGAAACTCATGAGAGTTGTGCCAGCCTTATTGCCCCTGTCCTGCCTGGGGCTTCACCAAAGTTTAGTGGTATCAAGAAATGAGGGACACCGATATCAAAAGCAAGCAATAACAAGACAAGACAATATTGAGACACCTGGAACTTGGCACTTCTGGACCCCAATGTTCTTTGTAGAGGAACAACCATGGAATTGCTCCTTCTTTCCATTTCTTTGCTACTGGGCATGCATGCTGTGCTAAGCCATCTGTCTCTATTCACAAGCACCTTTAGGCTTCTGCCCCACTCTCCTAGCTTTATTTGAGGTAGGTTGTTGGCAATTCTGATCTTTCCAAGCCCTTTTAGCTCCTAAGAATTTCTGTGGAAATTATCTTTTTGATTCTGGGTTACCTCCTCAGCCCCTGCCCATGAAGCAGATCCCAGGATCTGCTAACCTCTGTAGTCTTGTTACCCCCACTCCCACATGCCCAGGACAACATTCAGTGCTGCTGCTGTTATTGCAAAATAACTGTAGCCCAGTAGGTGTTCCATTTAAGAGGGAAGGAAGGATTAGGTTCCTGGAGGCCGATGCAAGTCTCTGTCCAAGCTAGTAGTTCAGATATCTGTGACACATCGGTCTTAGAACGGTTACTCCTTATGCTATGTTCTTCATCGACACAAGGCCTGTGGCTGACTCATCTGCTTGAGTATGCCTCTTTATGCTGAAAGAACTAAGAAGTGCTGAGTACTCAGACACTTAGTTTCTATTGCTTAGGGACAGGCAACAGTTGAAGGGTTGCCCTTTCTGGGAATTCTAGGAAATTGGAAAGAACAAATGAAAACCTTAACAGTGTGGTAATTTAAAGTATTTTATTGACTATGTAATGTAGATCCGAATCTATTAATGCCACATCTCAGGCACTAGTTATAGCAGGCAAGAGAGCCAGTGTTCATAACACACAGGGAGAGGAATCTAGAAAGACTTTGATTCTGAAACTGTTAGACTGGTTTCCCATAAAGCCAGAAAGCTAAGAAGGCTCATCGAGGGCTTTACCAAGTACGGCTGCAGACATGGTTGTGTTAATTTACTCTCTTACCAAGACCCCCAGCTTAGAAAAGCCAATGCCTATCCCAACTTTAGAGAAAATACTAGTGACCATGTGTTCTCTCTCCTCTCAAGGCTCCATGCTGTGCATTCTTCCTAGGTCAAGTGACTTGGAGGATAAGTCACTAAAACCTCAACAAAGCAAGAACACAAGGATTAAGAGACAGCAAAAGAAGCTCCCTGCAGAAACCTGAAAGGATGAGAAACACATTTCAGAAAGGAAAACAAACATCACTTAGAGCTTTGCCAGCCAGAGCCACTACATCCAGCCCTTTCAAATAAAGTCTCGCCAGGGTCTGCTTATTTCATCTAATCTGTGAGAGTTTGGCATGCATGTATATATGCATCCCACCTGTGTGCCTGGTGTCCCAGGAAGCCAGAAGAGTGTGTTGGGTCCTGTGGAGCTGGAGTTACAGATGGTTGTGAGCTGTGTGTGGGAGCTGAGAACTGAACCTGGGTCTTTTGTGTGTGCAGCTAGTGTTCTTACTCAGTGAGTGATCTCTCCAGCCCCGCATTACTCCTAATTTGAAGGAGCAGGTTCTTCCTATTTCACACCTGAGGACGCATCTGTTTGTTTTCAACCTAATGAATGAGATTGGAGTGAGCTGCGGTTTACCATTCTCTGCATGGTTAGCATTTCTTCATGTGAACTTTCAATTATTATCCTGCGGTTTCTCTGGAGAGTATTTCCTTTTTTCTCTTTTGAGACATGGTTTCACTATGCATCCCTGGCTGACCAGGAACTTGCTCAGAGACCAGGTTAGGCTCCAACTCACAGAGATTCACTTACTCCTGCCTCTCCAGTGTTGGAATTAAAGGCATATTCCCATGCCCAGCTAAGAGATGATTTTCATATATGCTTGGTATGCTGTGTCTTTAAGGAAACTCCATGTTTTCAGGTTACTTGCAGTGTTTATTATACATGGTACTATAATGATATTATGATGTTCATCTTGCTTACAGCTTTAATTATCTCCATTTGGAAAACATCTAAACAGTGAAAAAGCTTGAGCAAATTCTAAGCAGTTTGATGTTCGCTGCCAAATCACTCTCTAAAAATAGTTCCAGCAGCCCACCAGCTAGTTCCTTAGAACACTAGCTTGGTTATCTATAACCTCTCAACAAATGAAAATAGCACTCAATAGTTTAAAATCTACTTGATTGCTAATTGTGTTTACTACATAAATGTCTGTCACAATCTCCAAAACATTGAAGATACTGTCCTATTTGGAAAATGGTCTTTGTGAATATATTGTGAAGGACTTAGAGGAGGAGAGGCAGAGAATGTTAGGTGCACGGAAGAGAAGCCAGTGACCCACGGAGGCAGAGAGATGGAGGTGATGTGACCAGTAGTTAAGAGGGTCGAAGTCACCATATTCTAGAGGCAGCAGAGGAGAGTCTTCCCCCAAACCCTCAGGGGAGCGTGGACCCTGCCTCCACCTTGAGTCGGTCCAATGAAACCGATTCTGGACTCGAATCCAGAGCTGTGAGAGAGGGCATGTCTGTTGTTTTAAGTGGCCAAGATGGTGTACAATAGTTATAGCACTTAGACTATCTGTATGTATTTATGGATCACTACATTTCTGGGCTGAAAATGCTCATTAGTTATGTTTGTTGCTCATTTTTTCTTATTATGAAATTTATTCCCCCCCGGATTGTTTGAGTATATTTATAGCTGGGGTTTATTCAGCTAAAGTTAGGCTGTCTAGGTAGTGCAAGTAATTCCTATATATATATATATATATACACACATATATATATAAAACGAGTTTGCTTGTGGTTTTAGATAGATACAGATTTGAAGTATTTTATGTTTGAAAATTCTTCAATATGGTCCTCATAGTTTGCTTTATACAAGGCTAGATGCTAGACTTCATTTTTTTTCCTAAGTTTTTCTTGTTCATTCTAATATGTTTTATCCAGCTATCATTCTGCAGTGCTGGAGATGGAATCAGGACCTTGTACATTGGAGGGGAGAGTTCTGCTCCTGAGCTGTATCTCTAGAGGTTATATGTATGCGTTTAAGTTTTCGTCTCACTTGAAAGTTAAAAACCGTACTTTAGAAGTTGTAAAACACCGCATAACCTATTTCTGTCAATGCAGAAAAAAAAAAGCCACCATCCAGGCTTTAAATTGCTGTTTGTTGGATTCTTTCCCCAGTCTCAAAGAGGTCCCAGGTTTGGAAACACTTACACACCAGGCTTTCCCACTTCTGCTGCCACTAGCCAGGCTGCCGCTATTCTCTGTGGTGAAACCTCAGGTTCTAAACAATTCACAGCCCTGCTACCCACCCCAGTCCGCCCTGTATGTTCCTAAACGGCTCCAAGCCATAGCAGCTCTCATTCTGAGCTGGCCACAGTTCCATCGCTTTTAGGTTTCTCACTATCAAGTTCCTCCATACGAAAGCAATCCTATTTCCACTGTTCTTTTCATGTTATCCTTACCTGCCAGCACTGAGCCTGGGACAGGCGATGCTTGACTTCAACGCCAAGCTACCTCGGGGCTTTGCAGCCTGCACTGATGCCTTCCCTGTTTCCCTGTGTTAGATTGTAAGCACCAGGAAAATATGGTCCCACCATATTTATCTTCCCAAGATCCTTCCTCCTAGCACAATGCCTAGATCATAGCATTAAACAAATGCTTACTGTCATACTAATTTCTGTCTTTCATATCTCCTCTGGTGTACACTATCATAAACTGTGACATCTATTACAAATACTCAAGGCTTATCCATCGATCCAGTTGCATGCTTTTTAAAATTATTTTTAAATTTATCTTCGGGACATAATGTAGATCAATATTTCATAAATGTTTTATCGATGGTGAAAATAAAGGATATTCTCTATAGAATAAAAAGATCAATACATACACATTTGCACATAGAGCTTTATTAATTATATTATTCAGGACTTTCGTAATTGGTTTATTTTTCTATTTGATCTATAATAGATGTAGACGCATGTGTTTGAGGCTTCTACTATCTTTCCAATTCTGTTCATCTCATTTCTTTCCCATTTTCTAAAACCTATTGTCAGTGTCAATCAGATTTCAATCAGATATGCAGAATAACTGTGACTTCCTAAGATGGCTATATTGTAACCATCGGACATTCCTCCACTGTGGGGAAGCTGGAGGCTGTGGTCCTGAAAGATATAGAATGTCAGAGATGTCACCACATGCGGCCATGAGGAGAAGAACTCATGGATCACATCTGTACTCAGAGTCATTTGTCTAGCTACGAACCAGCAGAGGAAAAGCTGGACAAAGGCAGGAAGCAGGCAGGGAAAGCCAGACGTGAAATGGAAGGACTCAGAGGCAAACTGGGAATCTCTGGCCTCCGGGAAACTGTTCCTGTAAACCAGCACGGCCTTCCAACTTCTGAATTTCATGTAAAGACCACTTTTCTGTCCCCAACTCAGATGGAAAGTCGGGAACATTAAGGAGAGCGATGACAAAACAGTCCAAGGAAGTCTGACCTCTTGTCAATAGGACATCCACACACGTATCTTTCAACCATAATTAAATACATAACTATTTTTCCTAATTTTATTTTTTATCTTTTTAAATTGTTTTTATTGAACTATCGATAACTATTTTTAATGGAGACAATCTAAAAATCATGCCTCAGTTAGCAGGATAAAAATGGTTCTTATGAAGCACTTTCAGCAGCGATTCCGCAGGGAGGGACAGAAGAATGTAACTCTCACATGAGTCTTGGAGGCAACAACGGGCCACACAGTGGAGGGATATAGCTCAGAACTGCCATCACCTCAGTGGCCACACAGGAGGGGGATGTAGCTCAGAACTGCCTACCTGTGACTTTCCCCATGTGCTCCTACTGACGTGGCTCGGAAAGAAAGAAAACAACCATCCACATTACCTTAGCTGTTTATGTCTTTCTTTGTTCAAATGATGTCATTGCCTTACCCATCTCCCCAACAGATGACATCACTGATTTGTGCATCTCCCCCCAAATGATGTCACTACCTTACCCATCTTCCCAAAATGTTCCTAAATGCCTTAGAGGCAAAATCTTTTTTCAGTCATCTGTCTATACTAGGAGGACTCAAGACAGCCATGAGCACAGTTGTTTAATTGGCCAATAGGGCATCTTCTAAATTTCTGACTGTCTTTCACATTTTATTAAGTTCCCCCACCCCAATTAGTCCAAAGTGCCTAACAGGTGTCAGTTGTGGTGAAAGTGAACTCTAATTGTTTAGGAGGACACATTTCACCTCCTTTCATCTCTACAAGATGTTTATTTTGTGAGACTACACCATAACCATCTTTCAGATGAAGTTCAGAGAAGTCCAACACCCTGTCTGGGGTCCCAAAATCTTTGTGTATAAGAGATCAGCCTAGGTTGTTAAGGATGTAATTGCTCGCCCTGTTCTCAGTCATTACCACACAGCCTTCCTGACGAATCATGTTTCTAGCATCGCTGAGGACTAGAGGCAAAAGCTGGATTCCTGAGTGGAAACAGCAGGCCGCAGGCTCCCCTTTTACTTTCTCCTCTAGCTCTGGCTTCTCCTAACACATTGCTGGCTTCCAGTGATTGAAATTTGAAAGCATGTAACTGTTAATCTAGGGGTGATTAAAGAGTTTCATTTCTCGGAAGAATCAGTGCTCATCACCAGCTGTGATGAATGAGCCTCCAAGATCCCCTCAGCCCCATTATATTGTGATTAATCGTGCCAGTTTAAGTCAATAATTCATTTGTTAAAAATAGGCCTGTGAAGTATCATTTGTCTCATGGGTGATATCAGAATAAAAAAATTCATTTGATAGTTCTCATTAAATTAGTGTTGGAAGTTATATTGGAGAACACTGTTCATCAAATTCTTATTGCAGGCTTATTTGATAAGAAGTTGTACTTGCCTAAAATTATGTCTGCTAAATGTCATAATGGGCTTCGTGTTCCCTATGCTAATAAGGGAACAAAAGGTCTAAATATGTGCACAGCTGGAGAAAGGGTGGGGCTTGAAGCCAGAAAGAATCTCATTCCTGTTCTCTTGAGAGGATAGTGATCTTCTGGTTTTCATTGCACTAATTTTTAAAAGGAAAATGGGAGAAAGAGCAAATGCGTTATCTGCTTCCTGAGCTTAGAGGCTGATCTGGAAGTGTCGAGCGGGTTTCCGGAGAGGTGGATCTTCACGATGGCTACTTATCTAGAAGTTGTTACAGACACTGCTTTCGGCCTCGCTGGACCATTAACACCTTGTCAGTGGTCAGTGACTCTGCAGGAACTTAGAAACAAAGAGCAGCTCCACAGCAGATGACAATGCTCGTGACCATCTCGTGACCACCCGTGACCATCCCGTGAGACACAGGATTGGTGTCCCTGTAATTCCAGAGCTCCAGCTACACAGAAACACTTCCCAAATGCTCCTGGAACACTTAGATGGGTGAGGGGATGATCCTCCAATGCTCATTAGCCTTTGGAGACCATTTGTTTATAACTTGGGGTGTCTGGGTCCTGATGTGGACAGGGTGGTATTAGCACAGTGCACTGAGTTAATAGGGACAGAAAGTCAAGGGCCAGACACAAAGAGGAAACCTAATGACTGGAGGACGAGTGTAAGAGAACACAGCTGGCCCGTAAGAAGGAGGCGAGCCATAAACACAGAGAGGGAAGACTGGAAGAACAGAGGAAATTGCACTGGCCAATAGGACATTCTTCTAGAACAGCTTCTAAGGCCCCTCCTGGGACCAGCTTCCTGAGCACAGCATCAGCGGCTTTTAAACCTCCCCTTACCCAGTTCTCTCTCCTAACCCAAGGAAACCATGTTTATAACATGCTTTCTGTGACCCTGGACACGTAAGGATAATGTTTCGATGCTTGAAGAATCCTCAGATCTGGGTAGGAAGGCTGCAAGCTGCAAGCTGGCTGGTTCTACCTTCCAACCTGAGTCACTAAATGCAATCGTGATGAAGATGGCAAAATGCCGCACAGAAACAAAGGGACAGGCAAGAGAAAAGCACAACTTGATTACAAACGATGAGAAGAAAACCTCTTTCTGTCATGGAGCCCCAGCGAGGCTCCCTTACAAAAGTGGGACCAGTCAGAGAAGTAAGATAAGTCCAAATCAGAAAGTGATTGTTTATTTTTATGACTTGGAAGTGAACAAAGATCCTGGGCTGGTGGCACTCATCTGCTGAACAAGGAAGGACATGCTCACACATGAGGAAAGTGACGTCAGGCTGGGTGTCCTTTGTCTGAAATACTTCAGAGCAGATGTAGTTCAAATTTTGAATTTTAGAAATGTACACACACACACACACACACACACACACACACTTTGGTATTATTTTCCCCTCCCAATATCCTGTCTTATTTCATCTCCCCAAAACCATTTTTCTTATAATCAAATCTTCCTCTCACTTTCATGTCTTTTTTCTGTGCCCCTGCTGTGTTTAATTAGGATTACTTACATGAGAATGGGTGAGGGATGGAAGTTTCTTGAACAAAGGCAACTTATCTTTGTCTACATCACTGAAGAATACATCATAACCTTCTTCCTCCATCTGTGATGTAATGTTGACTTGCCCAGTCTTGGGCAGGTTACCACTTCTGCTCTGAGTTTCTGGATGCAATAGCCACAACGTGTCTAGAGATGACATTTGCAGCACTCTTTCCTATCCTGTAGCTCCCCAACTCTTTCTGCAGCCTTACCCGAGCCTTAGATGGGGGTGTTGTAGATGTCCCTTACTGCAATCTTCTGTTTGTGGTATCACGTTGGTTCTCAATAAGTTGCATATTTTGGAGCTAGGCCAGTCATATGTCCAATACCTCAAACAATCAACTCAAAAATAAGAAAGTCTTATTTTGGCTCACAGTTTTAAATTTTCCAGTCCATGGTGGTTTGATCCTGACAGTTTGGGAGACCCAGCCTTCAGCACATGGGATGTTGGAAGACACTCCAGATCCAAACTCTAACAGGGGCACTTCATAATTGACACTTTCTGATTGTGGATGCTCAGCTTGCAAGACAAGAGAGGGCAGCTGCAGAGGTCAAGGAAAAGGGTGGAAGCAAGATGGAGACAGACTGCAGAGCAGGGATGTGTTCCAAGGGCCATGGGACGTTCTGAGCCCCACTTCCCCTGCAATCCTAGAAATTTCTGGAGTCTTTCAAAATATTTGAGATGTTATAGTTTCCTTAAGCAATCCACAGGTAAGTAAGTCTGCTGGATAACTGAAGGCACCTGAGAGGAGGGAGCCTCAGTTGAGAAGATGCTTCCATAAGATTGGGTTATGGGCAAGCCTGTAGGGTATTTTCTTAATTACTGATTGGTGTGGGAGGGCCCAGCCCATTGTGGTGCCACTCACAATGGGGTTCCCGCCCAATTTGAGTTCCTGTCCTGATTTCCTTCAGTGATGAACTTTGATATAGAAGTATAAGTCAAATAAACACTCTCTTGAGAATAGATCTGTGCTGCCAGGAGCAATCGTGTCTCACATCAACAGAATCTTAAATTATTTAAATGAAGTGGTTGAAGGTTACCTATCTATGCAGAATACATTCTCTATGTATCTAAAGAACTTAATTAGTCTGACCAAAAGTACAACAAACATGAATGATTATTGACCTATAATACTTTATACCTATATAATTAAAGATTAAGACTTTATATCAGAATATTAAGCAATCTTTAAACAACTGTGCAGTAAAGGAGGACAATGACATCAAAATGTAAACCATGTATCTTAATCAGAGGTAGAAATATATAATGCAATATGATAAATATATTCTAAAATTGTATCAATATACAAAATGTCTTAAAAAGAGGTAGAAACATGCATGCATATAATATGACAAAATAACTTTGCATAGGGGTACAAATATTGTAAACAGAAATAACAAATATAATTTGAACTTGTATCAATATACAAGAAACTGTACTAGTGTAAATTGTCCATAAATAATATCTCACAAATATTCACTCTATCACTCACTATTATTATTACTATTATTATTATTAGTGTAAATAAGTTCACACTAAATTACCTATTATCCCATTCNATGCAATATGATAAATATATTCTAAAATTGTATCAATATACAAAATGTCTTAAAAAGAGGTAGAAACATGCATGCATATAATATGACAAAATAACTTTGCATAGGGGTACAAATATTGTAAACAGAAATAACAAATATAATTTGAACTTGTATCAATATACAAGAAACTGTACTAGTGTAAATTGTCCATAAATAATATCTCACAAATATTCACTCTATCACTCACTATTATTATTACTATTATTATTATTAGTGTAAATAAGTTCACACTAAATTACCTATTATCCCATTCAATCTTCCCTTTTTTTGAGATCTTTAGGCCTATATAATTTTTAACCCAATCCCCAACCCTAAGCAAGTAATAATCAACTCCTAAATGGTGTCTCTAACTGTGAGGACAAACTTTGTTGGGAGAGGGGATGTCACTCTCCAGAATTGCTTCCTGCTGTCACAGGGGCAATGTTTTTTTCTTTCCTATGGGATCCTGTAAAAGTAAAATGATGGTTAAGTTTTAATATGGCTGTTTTTTATAATTACAAATGGTCTCTGAGTAGTCAATAGGGTTTTTTGTTTGTTTGTTTTGAAGTTCTTATTTGGAATTCTGTTCAGAACATTGTAAGAAGGTGTACCATTTCTCCAGCTGGTACCCCAAAACCAGTCTCATAGTAGTGCTATCAGTGTCATGATGTCATATCAGCCAGGTGGAGTTGTTGTGGGGCCCCACTTCTTCCTGAAAGCTTCAAATATTACTGCAAGAAAGTCTACTGTTCATTGTGGAAAACTTGAGCATTATTCATATAGACATATATTCCATGAAAGATATGATATAAATAAAATGGGCATGAAAAAAAGTAAAATATTTCATTAAAATATGTCTTGTTTCTGTCCCATACCAGATGTCTCCTGACATGAGACAGAAATTCTGAAATTTTCTTTTAACAACATGCTTGGATTTAGAGAAGGATAGCCATTGTCAAACTCCAAAGCCAGCTCTTATTTTAAAGTAGAGATGTTTATGTATCCAAATAATCAAATTTTACCATGCAGATAATACAGTATCATAAGGCAGATTTCTTTTTGCTTGTTGATTCTTTCTGGACAGCTTACTTAATTGTTCTGATTTTAACCTTGCCTTTTCTAACTTATTTACATCTGTATAAAATGTACAGGCTCCATTTATTGGTGCTGTACAATTCATGGAAGGATCTTTGGGGAAGGATCCAAGTAGTTCACTTTATAAGATTAATTCAATCTCTTTTGGGATAATTGCTATTAATTTCTCCCCAAAAGTTAACATGAGCTCTTTGCCAAGATTCATTGTCTTCCCATAATTTTTTAAATTTCATCAGCTGTAAAAGCAACTATAATCTCTGCTGGGTCTATACTTGCTAGCTGACGAAGTCTCATCTTTCCTTTTATAATTAATTCAGAGACTTTTTCCACCTAAGTTTTTAATCCTTTACTTGGTTTGTGTGATAAAACACCCATTCTAGGATAATATCTTTCCTCTGCATTAAAATTCAGGGTAAATTCTAGAAGGCAACATGACTAGAATACAATTAAGATTTGGATTCACTCTATCTACATGTGCCTCCTGTAATTTCTCTTCAATGACTATCAATTCTTTTCCTGCTTCAGCTGTTAATTCTCTGGAACTCTTTAAGTCTTTGTCACCCTAAGGTTTTGTTTAAATGAACTATTAGGTCAGGTGTTATCCCAACAGCCAGTCATTGGAACATATTTGGAAATATCTCCTAACAATCTTTGAAAGCCATTAAGAGTCCACAACCGGTCTCTCCTAATTTGTGCCTTTTGTCTTCTAATTTTCTGTAAACCTATTTTGTAAACTAGGTAATTGACAGAATCTCCTCTTTATATTTTTACAGGAGCAATTTGTAATCCCGATTTAGGAAAACTTTCTTTACTTCTTCAAACATTCTTTCTAAAGTATCTGCATTTGTGTCAGATAACAAAATGTTATCCATGTAATGGTAAATTATAGACTTAGGAAATTGCTTGCATATTATTTGCAATGGCTGATTTACAAAGTATTGGCACAGGGTGGGACTATTGAACATGCCCTATGGGTGGATGGTCCACTGGTATCTCCTAGTAGGCTGAGAATTATTATAAGTAGGCACTGTGAGTAATTTTTTTCTCGATCCTTTTCTTGTAAAGATATAGTAAAGAAACAATCCGTTAAATTAATAA
>LOEQ01000935.1:7056-26210 GCA_001685075.1 Bramus lutescens | reverse complement strand
GGGGTTAGTGAAAATCTTTTCCCATTCTGTAGGCTGTTGTTTTGTCTTGTTGACCATGTCCTTTGCTTTTCAGAGTCTTTTCAGTTTCAGGGGGTTTCATTTATTAATTGTTTCTCTCAGTTTCTGAGCACTCAGTTTTTTATGCGACAAATGCTTTTACTTCTTAACTTACTGCATCTTTCTTGGTTGGCAGTGATTCTGTGTACCATGAGGGTCAACACAGCTAAAATGTCCAAGTAGCTCACAGCGCTGACTAACCTCCTATACCTCCCAGAGATCTGTGCGCTAGTGGGAGAAGACTGGAAAACCATGAGTTTGTTTGCTTTTTTAATTGCAGTGTTCTGTTTGTTTGTTTTTTCGAGATGGTTTCTCTGTGTAGCCTTAGCTGTCTTTGACTGTCCTAGAGCTCACTCTATAGACCAGAGACTCAGAGATCCACCGCCTCTGCCTTGGCAGTGCTGGAATTAAAGGCGTGGGCCACCACCAACCTGCTTAAATTATAGTTTTTATTCTTTGAAAATTTCATGCATTTATACAATGCATTCTGATCATATGCATTCATGGCTCCCTCCCCCAAGTTCCTCGAGTTCCGTATCTCATCTCTCTCCCAACTTCAAGCCTCCTTTTTCTATTGCTATTAATAATGACAGACTGAGTCCAGCCAATGCTGCCTGTGCGCGCATAAGTATGCAGCCATTCACTGGGGCATGAACAAAACACGAACTCCCAAGGGAGAGTCGTTCATAGACTCAAGTCAATTGCAAGAGAAAAAGTGAGACTTTTTTTTTAATGGATGAAAATAAGCGATAAGGTGGAGAGAGATAAAGGTTGTATTTAAGACTACCATTTTTATGCGCGCGGGAGGCAGGGTTGGGATAATGAGGTTGGGGTAGGAATCTAGAAGAGTGGCAGGAGAAAAAAAATCTGTGAATTCGGGAACCTTAACTTTTGAAGATGATCAGCAGGGGGAGCTGCAGCCCATTCTTCACCTCACACTGCCCAGGTGAGGAGCTCTGGTTCCCTGAATCTACTTACTTACCACTTAGGACTTGGTTAAGCCACTTAACCTTTCTGTTCTGTGGAGATGATGAAGGGGCGGTGAGGGTTGAATGAAATACTACACGGAGCATACACTTCTGTAACAAGACAGCGCAACACAAGGAGAAGGGGCTGCCCCAGACATTCAAAACAAGACCCTGAGCCTACTAGACAACTGTGCCAAGGGATGGCGCTCCAATATAACAAGGGAAGCTGTCGCAACTGATGACCACGTTAGGGCTTGGTTTTGTACAATGCCTTGTGGGATAGCCAGGTGCCTCACTCTGTCATGCCCAGAAAGAGGTTATACATATGAAAGTTCTCTATACCTTTAATTCCGCAAGGAATTTCTGCATTGAGGCTTGTTCCTCCTTTCTCTGCCTCTTCTTTGCAGAACTCTAGTGACAGAAGCCTGGGTTCAGGGTCCAAACAAGATTAGAAGGCTGACAAGCCTGCTACCTTAGCTTACCTGTCCCTGAGGTTTGGGGACCTTTCAGCTCACAGATGATTTGAGACCACAGAGGGCTTGCACACTTGGAGAGCGCAGGGGTGGGCTGACCATGTTGAAGTGATCAATCGCCTGCCTGGGCATCTCTCAAGGCACGAGTCCCTCAGCCTTCATGGTGGCTGTCTCTGCCTCCCACCTCCCTGAACTTGGAAGAAGATTAAGCTCTGGCCTGTGTCACTGTCAAAGCCTAAAAAATCTGGGAGAAGCTTCCTAAAGGTGCCTATTTATGACTGCAGTGCCTGGGACCCTCATTATCATTTATTACACTGCTCTCCCCAACACCCTGAGGGTGTTTTTTGAAATAAAGGAAAGAATGGTTACTTTAGAAATAATACGTTTTCATTAAAATGCTTTTTTTCTGGCCCCTCCAGTCCCAATGATGCATTTCCTGTTCAGTATAATTGGGTTCCAAGCTAACAATTCTAATTCTCTCCTAAGAGGTGAAGTGTGTGGCATCCTTGGGTTTGGCTATGAAAGCCCTCCTCCCACCAGAAGGTCAGGAAACCACCCTGTGGGAGGCTGAAGGAGAACAGAAGAGGGAAGGTTGCTCCCAGTCTTTCAGAGCCCTAGATACAGACTTTTCAGCTGGGAAGCTCAGGGTCAGCTGGGAAGCTCGGGAAACACATCTCTGAAGGGAGGACATTGGCTTTGGTGAGGTTAACAGGAAGGATTGCGGATGAGGACCAAGAGCCTACAAGGGTAGTGTGGCCCATTATCCTGACCAAATAAGAGAGAACTTGTCCCAAGGGCTCATCAGCATTCTCAAAACAGAAACTATAATTGAAACATTCCTGAACAAGCAATATCCATTGGAACACCTGTCCAACAAGTGGCTAGCTACAGTTAACACAAGGCCCTGTCTCACAAAAGCCCCAGTCGCTCTTGAAAGGGTACCCCCGATTCCCTTTCACATAGGGGGCTTGGATACCTTTTTTGTTTGTTTGCTAGTTTTACGGTCTTGTGGACTGAACTCAGGTCTCTGTACCTGCTAGGCACATGCTCACTTCCAGTCCCATATAGAAAACTACTGGAGCATCTGATACTAGCCTCTCACACAGTAGACTTGATTTATATCATGAGATAGAGGAAAAGGTCACCTGGACCTCCTAGAACATTCCAGTGGATTTATCTATTCAAGAGCTGTGCTGGATGAAACAGTGGTCACTAGCCACATGGCATTCAATGGCAGCCACAACGCTAAATGATCTAAAATTAAACAAAATAAAATTGGTGAAACGACAGAGATCACATGCAGAACGGAATAGCCAAGAGACAGATATCAAACCTTTCCATCATTCTGGAATGTTCTATGGCAGTGGTTCCCAACACGTGGGTTCCGACCCCTTTGGGGGTCGAATGACTTCTTCACAGGGTCATATATCAGCTATTTACGTTATGATTCATAACACTAGAAAATTTACAATTGTGAAGTGGCAACGAAAATTATTTTATGGTTGGGGTCAGCACAACACGAGGAACTGTATCAAAGGGTCGTAGCATTAAGAAGGTGGAGAACTGCTGTTCTGTGGGATGGGGACATTCCAGAGCATCAAAACTTTTCAGTGTCTTCCACTGACCCACCGACCCTTGGGGACTGAGCCCACTTGTCTCATCTTCTTCCCGGAGCTGTGAACCTCACGGCCGAGTTTGGCGATCTGGGCCTCCTCTGCTGTAGGCCTCAGAGCTCCTGAAAGAGCTGACAACACCAAGATGCATGGCAGGGATTCTACATTCATCGCCACACTGGAAAACGGGACATTCGGACACAGCTGGTGGGTGGCATAGTAGGGATTTTAGACTGGCATTGTCTTTGCCAGCTCCTGCGAACGGGGAAGGGGTCAGAATGCACAATCTCGGGGGACGTGGGTATTGGTGGGTGAGGAAGCCCTGTGATGAACCGAGAACGCTGCAGGGACTTTCCTATTGGAAGAAACCTGAGATCTGAGTACACGCCCCACCGTAGAACGGGCTGAGCGAGAAAGCGCGTTTGAGTTGGCAAAGAGGACATGGGAGTTAAGAAGATAACTTGAGGCAGGAGTGGTGAGCTTGCCTTTTATCCCAGCCCGGAGGAGGGAGAGGCAGAGGAGTCTCTATGAACTGGTTCTCTCTTTCCATCATGCAGGTTCTGGGATGTCCAAGTCCTGTTGGCAATCTCACTGGCTCTAGAATGTTTCTAAACATAGCAAATGTTTACAGTCTAATTATTTTTTCTATTACACTGTCACAGAACATCCCAGAGACCTAGGAAGGTATGTAAGGGTTCAGCTTGCAGTAAACTGACTCTAAACGGAAACAGAAATAACTCTTATCAGACCACGGGATAGTGCGTGTGGGTGCTGTGCATTTTTTTTTTACCATGCTTTCATAATTGTTTTAGGACAGGTAGAGTGCCCCAGCCAGCACTTTCTTCTGTCGTCACCTTCTACAGCCTGATGAGTTGCCCAAACCATAACTCCTGGGCTGGTAAATTGACCAGTGGTTCAAAGACAAAGCAAGTGGTTTCTGAGTATTCTGACCTTGTCCCAGGCCATTAGACTGCACAAATCTCTTCTTTGCACACATCTCAGAATCTTGTATGGTATTTCCCTGTGTTAATGTCAACTTTATAATTCATGCTACTTTTTTATAAGTCAGGCCTTTATCCTAATAATTCTGTCAGCAGTTTTTGTTTGTTTGTGT
Organism: Bramus lutescens; assembly: GCA_001685075.1. NCBI lineage: Eukaryota > Metazoa > Chordata > Mammalia > Rodentia > Cricetidae > Bramus > Bramus lutescens. The sequence goes on along the minus strand of LOEQ01000935.1, from coordinate 21,985 downwards.
TTTGGTGGTGATTTTATTCTAACAGGACTAATATGGCCACAGCCATGTTGTAAATAGACAAAATCACTTGGTTAATTTCTGCAAAAATCAGGATACCAGCAAGAGCAAATATTTGATGGAGAGATACTTCATCCACTTAGGCCACAAGCCAGGGTCTTTATAAGAGCATGAATTAGAGGTTAAATTCCAAATTTAAAACCTTCGGCTAATGGCATGATTTCACCTTTCTCTCTTGATGAAGGGCTTGGACCCAGAGATCAGCATGGGTTGGAACTGTATGGCACTTCCCTTTTGCCTGAGGCATCTCAGGAGCCCAAGGGCAGCCTGAAAGGAAGGGAGAACCCCATTGCCTGCATATGGGGGTTCAAAGACCTAAGCACTCTGTGTCAGGAGGTGAGGCCGTTGTCTGTTCCTTTTTGTTGACTGCCACTTCCAAGGGCTGCTCTTTAACCCCATAACCCAGAAGACCTCCACTTGCTGTGGGACACAGAAACACCAAGACCAAGGCCATTTGTCATTTGCAGCTCGTGGAAAGCACAGGCTGCTGTTTGTGTTGGTGGCCAAGTGTGAAGATATTGCTTGTGGCCTAACAATAGGGACCATATGAGGTCCAATTGTCCATAAGACAGGCCTGGAGCATGTGAGGCTTCTAGGAAACGTATTTGGGGTGGATTTCTTATCATTTGGGCAGCTACGGTCAGTATTCAGGCATCTGTACTGGCCTGCCCTTGGGGTCCTGATGGGATGCGTCTTCAGATGGAGTTGCTAAGAGCACCATCGTGCACATTCGCTATGTTCCCTTTCAAAAGATTGGCCTTGCCCACCTCCCCCACCCCCTTCTGCCACCCTTGTCCCCAGGGACCATTCTCTGTACCCCTCTCTGCCCCATTCTCTGCCCCTTCTTTGCCCTTCCTCTCTCCTCTTCCAATAAACCTCCCATGCGAGCCTGTTGTATGGTGCTACTCTCTCTCCCGCCATTTTTTAATATTATAGCTGCCACCCAGGAGAAGGGAAACTCACACTCAGTGGATTTGATCTGGGTTTTCTAAAACAGTCTATTATTTCTCTTGTTTTAACAGCCAAGTCAGACCTAGTATGTAGCAATGTATTGATTTTTTTTGACACTGCCAGAATCAATCTGAACAAAGCTATTTGTGCTACAAAGAAAGCCAGCTGAACCCAGACAAGTAGGATGAGCTCTTTCTTTTAAACTTCTGAACAATAAACAAAACGACTTCAATGCTGTCTCCACTGAGGAAAATATGTATATAAGTAACTCTTGCCTTCAATTTCATCCCAACTGCATACACCCTCCAATGGAATTCCACTCTGATTGCTTGTTCCCTTCAGTAGGCACCCTACTTTGTACCTACCCCCTGAGCCCCTGCGCAGGATATTCATGACGGTATCCGATAAGGACACAGGACAGAGAGGCTCATGTAGGCACTGTCAAAACTCTCTGTGGGATTATGAAACCCCTGACTTTTTGACCCAGAGTTCAAAGGCAGATTGATTATTTCCTTGAATAAAATTGATCACCCAGGCTTGAATTAAACGGAGATTTTAAGACATTCCTGACTAATGCCACTTGACCCCCCAGCTTGTTCCCTCACCTCATTGATAGTCATAGACCTTTCCAGGAGGATCCATGGTGACTGTTAAGATGATTTGGGCTTTTTTTCTTCACTGTTCCCCGTGGTAATATCTGGATTTATCCTTTAAGTAATCTCAGTACTCCTGGAACACAGGTCTACCCGGAAGGCCAGTAGATCACACTATTCCTGTACTCGCTGGGGGAGTAGTTGAGTTACTTTTATGTAGCTGTGACCAAACACCCATGAGAATGACTCACCAGAGGAGGGGAAGGAGAGGTCTTTCTGGCTCATAGTTGCGTGGTTCTGTGTGCTTGGGCAGAATATCACAGTGGTAGGAGCGTGTTAGAGAGGAGCTTCTTCACTTCACTGTGGACAGGAGGGGGTCAGGGAGAAGACTCAAGGACCAGCTCCCATGACACACTTTCTTTAGTTAGGGCTCATTTCCTGGAGTTTCTAGAACCTCTTGAAATACCACCAGCCCCTAGTAATTAAACTTCCACCAGATAAGCCTGCTGGGGGGGGGCATTTTTGTCTCCAAACCGTAACTAGGCACGACAGGGCATTTCCAGCATCTGTTCTGCCCGCACTCCTGGCTCTGTCCCAGTTTTCTCGCCAATGGGACGACAGGCTTGAACTGAGAGTTCTCTCCGATCTCTTCCTCCACTGTTTGTTTCTCGTGAAGTGCTCTGTTGATGCTTGCCCGGCAAGCAGGCTTACATCTTCTTCAGTTTTGTTCCTGCTCCGCTGCTCTTGGCAGCACATTTGAGTTTCTACAGAAGCGCCGCCCTTTTGGAGGATCTCAAATGCCTGAAGCGCCATGAGCGTCAATATGCCCTCATGCTGACTAGTGGGGCTCCAGCAAGCCTAAAGTCTTCATGCCCAAGGATGCCCTGTTGGTGCAAGGGTTAATGCCACCTGTCGTCAGAATCCCATGTGGATTATTGGACTGTATCTCGAGTTAGAGGGTTTTAAGCATCTCATGATGGAAGACAGAACTTTCCTTCCTTGTAGTTTAGCTTTTAATGGCACTTCAAATGAAGCCAAGGCATTAAATAAAGAAAGAGGAAGGGAGAAAGAACTTGGAAGGTTTTCATACTTTTTGTAAAAGAAAAAAAATTCATTTCTTTCTTTTTTTTTTACCATTACCCAAATCTCCTCCAAACACACAGGCCCTACAGTATCCCTATTAAATTATATAGAGCGAGTCCAGCCCTTGACTGTCAGCGGGGCCCATCAGTCCTAATTTATCGCCCCAGGAAACACAGTACAATTATGGTAATAAATAATAATAGGATTCAGTACATGACAACATGAATGATGGAGCCTCTCAGAATTCATTTACATTGCTTTGTGTTGCAATCATCGTGCCTCTAATGTAATGCCAAGCAAATGAGGCCCTTTGAATATTGTGCAATCTATTTCAAGTCAACTGGCACAAAACTCACTCAATAAATCATGTTCAAACACATGCCTGTAATGACAGGTAAATCAACAATGAAGTAATTGCATTTAATGTATTGAAATACTGGACAAAAAGAAACAGTGACCTCAAAGTGACTTTTTGTAAAAGGTATGATATAGTGGCAAAAGGAGCGAGCTCCTTCCTACGGGGTTTGCTTTGCTCAGATGCACACACCATTGCTGAGGCTGCTGTCTCAGGGCAAGCCTTGATTTCCTACCCTCCTCCTGCAGTGACCACAGGAGCAGGCTGCCAGGCACTTCAGAAAGGCATTTGCCAGCCTGAATGGGAGAGTCACCTAGAATGGAAATTAGCCCTAAGCAGAGCAACCTCTCCTCCCTCTGCCAGAGCTGTCGCCAACTCAGAAAACCTTCCGAAGGGGCAGAGAGAGAGAGAGAGAGAGAGAGAGAGAGAGCGAGCGCGCACTGGGTTTGGAGTCAGAAGGGATGTGGCCCCGCCTTGCTCTGAGACTCACTAGATCCCTCTACAGCTCTAGCCAAGCTCTTCCAGCCCTCAGCCCTTCTTGAAAGGAAGCATTTGGGTAGTCATGTCTGAAATTCACGGCAGTTCTAACATTCTCTGAAGCTCTGATTCCAATTAGATGTCTTTGCTTTTAAACAAACAAACAAACAAACAAACAAACAAACAAGCCTCGACTCTTCTTGCCCTGAGTGTTGAAGGCACTGATTTGAATCAGCATGCGTCTCTTCATCTTCTTTGCCGTTGTGGAGGCCAAGTATGTGCTTCTAATTTCTGTGAAAGTCGGGCCTGCCCCTTTCCGGGCAAGCAGACAAGTTTGAAAATAGGTCCTCGGGGGCTCTGTGGATGGATAACAACCACAGACAACCTTCTGCACATTTCTCATCCCTTCCACCCCAGCTCCCCTCTTCTCAGGGCCCACGTCAAGGAGAGCTGAAGCAGAGCCTCTTGGAAGCCAAAGGCCACTTAAGGAACGTTTCTGCTCTTGTAGAAAACTCCTTCTTGGCCAAAGGCCCCTCCAGCTCAGGCCTCCCGGCAGAGTGCCTCCCCCTCCTCACTCCTGACCTCTCTCAATGGATTGTGTGGGTCCTGCAGTGCTGAAGTACGGAGAGGTGGGGGGAGGGGGAACATTACGTCACCTCACGCTGTGAGTAGGAAAATCTGGCTAAGTTCTAGCTCTGTGATTTACTTGACAGGTGGCCCTTCTCCTCCCTGCACTTCCACTGCTTGTGGAAGTCACCCTGGAGCTTGAGGTGTGGCTCCAACCAGGTCTTTGTAGAAAGTATGACAGATGTGCAAAGGGCTTTGTTGGTCTTAAAACACAGTACAAAATTAATTTTTATGATGACTTGGAAGAAAAGACCAGCCTGAGGCAAGGGCTGCACTCAAAACAATGTTTCTTAACAAAAAGCTATCTTGGTTATTTAGTATTGTTCTTCTCTGAACCTCCTATGGAGGGGGTGGAGCGAATGGGGAGGAGGAGCTGTGAGGTCTGGTCATTCTTAACAGCCCCTAGAGCAATGATAACCAGTGTTTTTGGATGAACTGATAAGGGATGTATTTTCTATCCTTGAGTAAATTATGATAAAACCCTTTAAAGTTGTTAACACAAATATGTTTGACGCTCACTGTCCTCCCCCAAACACACTTGCCTGTTGCATGCTCTTTCCTGGCTGAAATTTCTTTTTCATTTGTTTGTTTGTTTGATTTTTAATGAGGAGAGGGTTTCTTTACCAAGGGCCTCCACCAGAATGTCGGCAATCGCAAAGCCTTCAATTCCCACTAAGAAGCCTTCCGAAGCCAAACTGGGCCACGGTTTTTCCAGACAATAACAATCCAGAAAAAGACAGCGAACTCATTTCCAAGAAGAAAGGAGTCCAGGGAGCTGTACAAATCCACAAGCATTCATACCAGAGAAGGGAGGAAGTCATAGTTGACAGACCCATGGAAGTTCTTGAGTAAATGCCAACGGGGATCTTCATATCCTGTGCCCCAGATGCTACCCTCTTCTGGATGTCGGTACATCACAGAACCACAAAGGCTAACTTGGAGATTGCCTGCTTCATTCTTCCTACAGCAAGATCCTGCTACATCCCTAGCTCCCACTGATTGGACTAGAAAGATTTCAGCTGGCAGAACAAAGACCTGGTCAGCAGAGTTGGTGGGTGGGAGGCAGAATGGAGGCCCCAGATGGGAGGGGAGGCAACTGAAAGGTTCTAATGCTAGAAAACTGTTACCAGTTTTAGGAGGTAAGTTTGTTCCCAAAGAAGGGAACATCAGGAATGGGGGGGACCAGGATTCTTTAGGTGACTTTAGAGACCCAGAGAATTTTCATCTACACCGATCTTGGGTGTTCAACACTCAGTTTGGTCCTGCAGGCAAGACCAGCATTTGGCAGAAAAGAAAAATCAGATACCTCCTTCCCACTTCTGAGGTTCAAGAGTCCCTTCAGGAGAAAGCCATCAGCAAGCTGAATCCAAGCTAGAAGGGAGATATCCACCCTGTGGCCTAAAGCAACACTGAATGGATGGGACAGTCTCTATGAGCCCCCTTCAGATGACCATATTGTAAACACACATTTCCAGAGAACAATGGACTTTAGCCCTATCAGTGTAAGTGACTTGAAGATACCTCCTCCCAAATCCCCACAGTTTCAAAGATTGCCTTCTCCTCATCTCTCCCTGTAGCTCTCAGCCCAGCTCTCACCCACCACCATCCTCTCTTTCCTTTCAGGAACTCGGGACAGCAAATAAACTCCTGCTTCTTGTCATTTTATTAGGCATCTCCCTAGAGCCAAGCAGTTGCGGCCCTGGATGTGAAGTGGATCAGTGCAGGCGGCAGCTTGATTAATGACTGATGGTCAACAGATGCCGCCCCTCTCCCTGGATCCTCCAGGGCACACAGAGCCAGCTGGAGATGGAGGGAAAGGAGAGCCCTGGGGCCCTGGAGGAACGGAAGAACCAAGCCCCAAGTTCTCTGGGCGACTCTAGCTCGCTTTCTTTGACAGGAAGGGCTAAAGCGTCTCCCCTGTTCTCATTTTAAAGTGAGCAGGCAAAGGGAAGCAGATGAAATGTTTCAGTTCAGAACCTTCCAGGCAACTTTGTTTGACAAGAGAACGACTCTCTTTGAAGATGCCAGGAGCAAGCATAACGACTGGACAGAAACTCTCCATAACTTCTTACTATACGACTGCGGGATCTGGTAAGCAGCCAATAGGATCCATTATTGGATAGAAGCCAGTGCTCAGGTAGGTACCCAAGCAATCACCGTAGGAATGGACATTTTCCATAGCCAGGCATAGCCAGGGACATTCAGTCTCTTTGCTTGTTTTCTGTTGTAGCAATTAGCTTTTCATCCATGTGACTAAAATACTCAACAGAAACAACCTTAAGGGAGGAATAATTTATTTAGTCCATGGTTTCTATGGTGACTAATACTCATACTCAACTTGAATGGATTTGGAAGAATCTAAGAAGTATGCATACCTTTGGGTATGCCCTTGAGGGAACTTCCAAAAATATTTAATTTGGGAGAGAAAACTTGTTCTGAATGAGGATGGCACCATGTCATGGCCTGGGGTCCCTAATGGAACACAAAGGGATAATAGGGAACAAAAAAAAGAAAAAGAAAAAGAAAAAGAAAAACAAACAGCTCAGCACCAGCATTCATGTCTGTTTCTTGACTGGTTACGTGTGAGCCCAACTCCGTGTTTCACCTCCGAGCTTTCCCACTGGATGGACGTCATCTCCTTAAGACTGTGAGTCAAAACGAGTTCTTCTCCCTCAGCAGTCCCTGTCAGGCCTTTTGTAACAGCAATCAGGAAAGTAGCCACTACCATTTCGGAAGCTCCAGTCCACCAAGCGAGGAAAACATGGAGGGACAGTCCGTGTCATGGTGGCGGCAGCAAACGCAGACTGTTCCTCACTTCTTGGTGGATGACAAGGGGCAAGCACATCGGGAAGAGGCCAGAGATTAGACATCCCCAAGGACTCACCCTAGTGTCCTACTTCCTCTAGCCGGGTCCCATCCACCAGCATTCATCTTGTGAGCGGGTGGACACAGTTCCCAGGCAGATCACAGTTGAACATCTCTTTCAACCCAACCAAGTATCCTCTGCTGAAAGGAACTGAGGTTATGCTCTCTACTTGCCAGGTGACCTCAAGTAGCATAGCCCAGATGACAATGTCACACTGAGCATCCCGATGAGAGGTTTTCGATGTAAAGCAGGGAAGGCAAGCTGTAATGTGGACTTCGCCATTCAAAGGGCCTTTGTTTTCCTCCACGGAGTGCAAACACCTGGGGAACAAACAGCTTTCAAGTTGATTTTTGTTTATTTCATCTGAAACTATCAGTTATGAAGGATTCTTAAATTCCACTGGGATTCTGGGTCTGATTAGAATAACCTTTACGAATAAAACTTAAATCTTGAGCGCTTGACACCAATCCCCTGTGCAGGACAAGGGTAGATCTTGCTTCTCACATATCTTCCAGACACAGTCAGAACAACCCCGTTCCAAACTCGAAGGGACAAGAGAAGCAAACAGGTCGCCAAGTCCGTTCTGCCATTTTACATGTGTGGCAACTAAGATCCAGAGAGATGAACTGTTGACTTAAGGGATTGGCACAGCTCTCACAGAGCTGCTGTTGGACCCAGGGTTCATGTCCCTAGAATGATGCTCATTTTGAAGGAGAATATCTTCCCTAGTAGTTGAAGATTGCAAAGGTGCAGGTGAAGTTAAAATTTTCAGCAGCAGATATTTTAACCGATTACAAGAGGGAAAAACATAAACTTATTTCACTTATAACCCTAGAGTTTTCAAGTTCTTCAGTGGAAAATCAACTCTTCTCTCCCTCTCTCTTTCTCCCAAACTTCCTTCTTCTTCCTTTTCACTCCTTCTTCTCTCTCCTCATCTTTTCTCTCCCTCCCACTTCACCTAAAATTTATTGAGGTGCCGGAGAATTGGTGTCACTCCACAGAACACACTTTGGGAAATGGTGGAAGAGATGGTTCAGGAATGGCAGGATGAAATCCTGGGCACAGGCAGAGAAGAGCCCTCTGGTCAGAGTCACCATGCAAGCCTTGGACAGTTCATATGACCCCTCTGGGTCACACAGCTGGCCAGCTGCGCCACAGAACTCAGTTTATGATTGGAAATGAACACTCTGTGTTCCAGCTTGAGGTGAGGGGAGGAAAACTGTGGATCAGGATTCTTTAGTCAGTGAGGGTCAGTGGCACCAGAAGCTCGGGCTTCAGTGTCACCACTGCAAGGTAAAGCCATTCTCATGTCAACTTAATTTATTTTATTTGAATAAACTATTTTGTATATTTTCTCTCTCATTTATTGAAATGAGAAAATTGAAGGTTTCCATGAGGAAGTAAGTGAAACCTCTGACTGTCATGAAGCCATTCTCCTCTTTTGTGCCTGTCCCGAAAAAACCCACCATATATATGTGTGTGTGTGTGTGTGTGTGTCACACACACACACAGTCTACCAAGCAAAAGGAAACGAAATGCTACCCTCTCCCCATGCACACACTGAAGGATTGTTTCCCTAAGACGGGGAGGAGGGAAACTGGAACCAGGTTTGAAGGCTAGAGGCTGTTTATTTTTGCCCAAGTGTGGATTTTTTTTTCTATCCCTGGCAACTGCATCAAAATCAGAGACTTCAGCAAAGAAATCCATCCACTTGTCAGCACACAAAGCTCTGTTCCACAGAGGAAATGGCAGAATTTCACCCTTAACAGAATTTGTCATCAGAGGGATGAGGGGAGCAGAGTGAAGAGGCCAAGACAGGTTCCATTCACTGAGATTAAGTGACCTCGTTGACATGTGAGGGGAAGGCTGTTCCTTTAGAGAGGTCTGTGGCACCCTAAGACAGAGTTAGAGAGGAAAGAGTTAGGACACGGTGACCCCAAGTTCTCAGCCCAGGCCAAATTAGAGAGATTCCATCCATATCACCGCAGAGGGCTGTGGGGAGATCTTTGAAGAGGCCAGAGCACAGATCCTCCATTCCCTCTGGAGAGCGTCTGGTGCCTGTTCCATAACGACTGGACAATTGCTGGTGTCAGCTTAGCAAAGGCTGCACGCAGTGTGCCAAGCCAAGGGTTCATTTGCCCCTCTTTATTTCCTGCCACCTCCTGCCTATCCATGTGGATTTAGCCCCATCTTCAAAGACTGTTAGACTATCAGAAGGAACCCCAAACTGCAACACTTACTCTTATTAGGTTGGAGTTTCATCATTACCCCCCCGCCCCCCCGTGTAATGTTTTCCCATCTCTCCATTCAGTTCATCTTTGTGCCACTCAAATTCCAAGTTGATATTGAAATCAAAGAACGGCAACTACAGTGCCCCGTGCATCCCCTGTATCAAATACTCTGAATTCCAAAGGCTGAGGTCAACATCCAGAAGACCCAGAACCAAAGGAAATGCAGTTGCTAGGCTGCAGGAATATTTATTATGCTCTCGGCCTTAATTAGGTGTAAGTAACATCTTGTCAATGTTCTGCCATGTGTGCTAATACTGTTGGGGCAATTTGACCTAGATTGACAGCTTAAATCAGAACATGAGAGTCAGCATGTCAATGACGAGGCCAGATGGGATGGCTCTATTAACAGAGGTCTGGGAAATTCTAGGCTTCGTTATATTGACTCGACTTCTCAAATGTTTCTGTCAAAAGAAGACTTCCCTGGGGGATCATGCCGCTCATAGGGCCTCCCACAGCCACCGAAGACCTCATTGGGGGATCACGCCAGTCAAGGGGCCTCCCATAGCCACCTGGACACAGATTTTCTGCAATGGAGTATTTGAAGAAGTGATTGAAGGAAGTTGAGGTCAGGGGAACTGCTGATTTGGGGTATAATTTCTACAAATAGATCTCCTGAAATTTAAGAGGTGCAGTAGCGACATTTTGGGTGACTTAAAAGCTGCTTAAAAATGGGCTCGCAACTGTTTTGTTTTCCATTTTCGCCCAGGGCTTATTTTCAAAATGAGAAGAATGAGATCAGATCCTGAACGGGAGTCAGAGTTGAAGGCGGTAATAAAAATGTAAAGACCTGAAAGAGGGAGGCGATAATCTTTGGAAGGTATTAGAAGCACATTTGACTTAGGAGGAAAAAGTTCTCAAAGGGGGAAAAGACATTATGGGCCACGAGAAAGAGTGTGGGCAGTAAGGCTTCAGGACCACGGAGTAGTGCATGGCCAATCCAAAAGGAGGCAGACCCGCCATGGATTCCAACAGATGGCAATCGGTGGTTTTACACGGGGACTTTCTCTAGCGCTCTTCTGCCCGATGGCTCCTGCATATTCTTTGGGAGATTAGATAGAGTTGACGTAGCCTGTAAGTATTGATACTGCTTCAGAAGCTGAAACAGATCCTGCCTGAGTTTTATAGCATTGCATAAACCTGGAAACAAAAGGATTTGTGTAGTGTCTGGTAAATTAATATTTATGTTTTTAGCATTGGTTTTGTGATATTAGTATTATTATCATTATCATTATTATTAATTATATTCCCCCCACAGAAAAAAGGAGAAAGGTGTACACCTTCCATTTGCCTGAAAAGCATTCAGTCATATATTTTTTTAAAACCTTTTTCCTTTTCTCATAGGTATGGATAAAAATTGTTTCCCTTTCTCCTTCATATTAGATGTGTCTGGAAACTTCTTTCCAATCAGCTTGGAGGCAAGGCATTGTCAATGTTGCAGACTAGTTCACTCTCGGAAACTCACCAGCGTGTGGCAGACTTTCTTTGGTGGCCTTCCCCCCTACCTCTTGCTTTAACGCTTCTGATGACAGCAGTCAGGGACACAGAGCAGGACAGAGGGACCTTGGTCCCAACACAGAAGGTCCCACCACCAAGAGTGTCTACTTGTTTACTCTTTCTCTGCTGTGAATTCTACAGATGGAGACATAGTGTTATTAAAATATATGTTAATCCTCTGACATATCCTCCCTACATTGCTTGGGCAAAGCAAAAGGATGTCATGGGGAAAAATAAAAACGGTTTTGCTGTTCAAAAATTTTTTCATTGAGCCAGGCCTGGTAGTAAAGATGTGTAATTGCAGCTCCTTGGGAGGCTGAGGATAGCAAGTTTAAGACCAGCCTAAGGTACAGAGTGAGTTCAAATCCAGTCTGGGCAACTTAGTGACACTGTGTCTTGAAATAAAATGCAGGGAGATACCTGGGGAGATAGCTAAATTGGTGATAGCAAGCCCGAGGACCTGAATTAAAGCCCTGGCGCCCACATAAGCAGTTGGGTGTGATGGGCCATAATTGTGATACTGGCAACGGAGACATGGATGCAATAGATTCCCCGGGGCTCTGTGGGTAACAAGCCTGCCCTAATTAGCCATCTTCAGTTCTCAGTGAGAGACCATGTGCCCCTAAAACCAAGGTGGACAGTTCCTGAAGAATGACACTGAAAGGTGACATGGCCTTCACATATATGTGCATGTATGTGCATCTGTAATTCTCTGAAAACACACACAAACACACACACACACACACACGAGTGTGTGTGGACACGCACAAGCATTTTACCCTCAGCCACAGCATTGCATCACCCTGCCTGCCATCAAGAAGACATAGCCTCTGTCCTGTTATGTGTCATACAATTAAGTAATTGGGCCTCTAAACACCAATGAATCACCCTGTGATACACCAATGCATAAAAGCCCTTCTGACATTTGATCGAGTCCTGTCTTAATCAAATCACGCCTGAGTTCGTCAATCTGTGGAATGCTCAGCTCCCATAGCATGCACAGACTCCATCCTTCCCAGAACCTCTGCTGCTATCCTTGTATCAGGAACTGCCCTGAACTGAATGGTTGCTGGCCATAGGAGCATGATGATGTCACTGTAAATAAGCCTCTATTTCTGTTGTTTCAAAAGCATCCATTAAGGCAGGTCTGGTAGAATGTCTGTGAACTTCAGGTAACTAGGCAGCTAAGGCAGAAATGCAGTGCCTTGAAGGATGGAGGCCAGAAGGTCAAAATCAAGGCACCATTGGGCCTATACCCTCTAAAGGATGAGAAATGTTCCTTCAGATAGATATGCCTTGGTTTGTGGAAACAAGATCCCCAAGAATCGCATTTTTCTTGGGTCTCTTCCTTCTTCGCTCTACCTATGTTTGTCTTTGTATGACCCAGGTTTCTGCTTTTGTGAGAATGTGTCTGGATTTGAGGCATCCTCTAAACATTGCATTCTAACCTTATCACCTATGTGGAGACTACTTCCACATGTGCTTAGATTCTGAGGGGCAGAGGGTAAGAATTTTAATACATCTTTTTTTNTTTTTTTTTTTAGCCTAACTGAACACAGAATGATACTCCAGCCAGGAGAAATACAGGAACCTACACAGTGATATGGTTCAAGAGCTCTCTTCAGAATGAGTGCATGACTGTGAACAGTGCTTGGCTGTATGGTCAATTTTCATTTTCATCTTGTTGTATTGAAGATCACCTAAGGGATGGGTGAGGCACACCTCTGAGTGTGTTTGTGAAGGTAAATTTCCAGAGGGAATTAACTGAGCCTGAAAGGGGAAAAACCTACTCTGAAAGTAGGCAGGCTGAATTCTAAATAGAGTAGAAGGTAGCAGGCCTAGCACCAGTGTTCCTGTGCCCAACCCACCCAACAGACAACCCCTGTCTACCATGCCTTCCCCACGGTGACGGGGCTGCACCTTTCAAACTGTGACCTCAAATTAATCCTTCTTAGGCTGCTCTACTAGGTACTTGCCACGGCGATGCAAAGAGAGTGTTCGTGGACCTCTCAGGCTATACTCCAGGATGGCAGGCAAGGGAGAGAGAATGTGGCGTTGCAGAAGTAGGGGGATGCCGAGGTATTTCCCATAACCTCAGAAGACAGAGCTCTCACTGAAATGTCTCTGAAGTGCCTGGAGTCGGGAAGTAAATACCGCCCCCCATGGGACCCAGATGGCTGCTAGCCCTGCCTCCAAGACCAGCTGGTATAGTCTCCCTAACTAGTTTGTCAGGTGTCCTTGAGTGGTTGTTTTAGTGCAAGCTGAGAGGATTCCCATCTGAACAACTTGACTTTTTCCATTTGGTCAAAACAGCATCTACAGTTCGCATACTGTGAAAAACCAACTGAAGGCCTCTTATCTACTTTTTTAATCACTGTATCATCTCCTTCTCACATAGTGCAAATAGGTTTCATATGTGTGCACATACTGCTCCTTATTAACCATACACACAAAAACGCATATGCATACATATACATATATATACACAGTGTGTTTTTTTCTCATTTTAGATAGAATTTGTAGGGACATATATGATTATTTGCATCAGTAAAATTACAAATCTGTTGGTATGTTCCTTTGGTATCTGAATTGTTATGATGGTGATGGTGGTGGTGGTGATGATGATGATAATAATAGCTGTTAAAACTATTTATCAAAGATACTACTAGATATATACTACAAGAAGACAGAATTAGCATGTTGAAGAGATACATGCATGCCTGTGTTTATTGTAACAGTAATCTAGACAAGGAGTTGTTCTGAATAATTACCTAATAGTTGAATGACTAAGCTGTGATACTCACAATGGAATATGACTGAGTCATAAAAAATTATGTCAGCTGTGGCAACAAAATGATTCCAGAGGGAATTATGTTAAGTGAAATAAGCCAGACCCAGAAAGATCAGAACCATGTGGTCTCATTCATCTATGGAAACTACCATGGTTGAAGGCGCAGAAGTAGCACAGAATGGTGGTTACCAGAGTCGGGGAAGGAGCAGGAGGAGGCTGGGATAGGGAGAGGTTGGTTAATGGGTATAAAAGTCACAGTTGTACAGAAGGAGTAAGTTCTAGTGTATAGTACAGTAGGGTGACTATAATCAGCAATTGTAAAGCGTTTCAAAGCAGCTGGGACAAAGGATTTTAAATGCTCTTATCATACTGAAATAGCAAATATTGGAAATGATAGAAAATCTGATTATTCCGATTTGAATATACCATGTACATGTATCAAAAATAATTCACCATGTGTCACAAATATGTGTCATTATGTGTCAATAAAGTTAATATATATATAAACATGTATGACTGGGCTGAGATATACCTCAATTGAGAGGCTTCTTGTTAAATATGCAGGAATCCCCGGGTTTCATCCCAGGACTGCACAGACAGGGCATAGTGATACATTTCTGTAATTCCAAGACTTGGGAAGCAGAGGCAGGAGGATCAGGAGTTTAAGGCCATCTTGCCCTGTGTGAGACTATCTCATACAGCCCAAACAAACAAACAAACAAACAAACAAACAAACAAACAAACACAGCCCACAGAAACAAAGTCTCATGCCAGACACTTTTCTATGAGCTTTAGGTCTGTCTAATTTCGTCTTTCCTCCTGTCTGGGAGGTAAGGACTATTATTCCCCTTTGGAGGATGAGTAAAGAAAGCTGAAGCTTAGAAAGTACTTCCTTCAGACTGACGCACGGGGATAGTCAGGTCTGAGTCTTGAGTTTAGGTGGCCTGCTGCAGAAACAATGCCGTCTCTCCCTTCCCACGGCCTGCGTCACAACCACTATGGTCTCCTGGATTCTTGGAGGTAATACGGGTGCTAGGGATCATTTGCTTCAGAAGTCACACCTCCTGTGTAACAATGCTGAGTGTCCAGTGGGGTCAGGTTGAAGGCTGGTGGCTTGGGTGCTGATGGAGCTTAGGTATATGGTCATCGTCTGCCCCCGCAGTTCCTGGTTCCAACCTTAGCCCCAACTCTCCTGATCTGTGCCCGGTACACCCAGGCCTCTCTGTGGCTGACTTCTCTCGTTTCCCACATCCATTTAGGGTTCTCTTGGCTATTCGGTGTTCTGACTGTTTCAATTAGAACCCGCCAGAGCAGTGTTAGCCCCTGTATGAGCGGCACCATTAA
>LOEQ01000934.1:264409-275181 GCA_001685075.1 Bramus lutescens | reverse complement strand
GTGTGTGTGTGTGTAAAAACGGCAGCAGTTGGGAAAGATGCAAAGGCCCTTACCAGAACTACCGCCCTGTGTTTTCTTTCAACATCACGGCCTCTTCTCACCAATTGCCTTCTCAAGGTTCACTGGGAAGGAAGTGAGTTAACAGACTATTCTGGTATAATGGCAATCTGACCTAGGCAGCAGGTAGGTAGGTGGCCAGGATGGTTGTCACATCAGTTACAGTTAAGGGATAACTAGAAGTTTTCTGACCCTGGTAATCATAAGCCAAGAAGTACTTCTCTCCCTAGTTTCTGGGGTTTACTTCTGTGACTGTGCTCATAGATACTCTAGACACTGTGGTTTTGAAGAAACTGGATCCACCTGGGTTTTCACAAATGCATCAGATCATCTCAGTGGAGGCCCCTGGCAAATCTTCTGCTGACGTCATTGTAAATAAGGTGTTTTCTCTTAAAATAAGTATTTTTCTGGTGGCATATGTAGTACAGGCTGTGATTCCAGTATTGCAGCATTTGGGAGGTGGAGGAGGAGGATCAGCAATTCAACACTTACTTTAGGGACATAGTGAGTTTGATTGGGGCAGACGTCATCAATTATAGATGCTAATAAGGAAGAAAAAAATCTTTTTAACCATGTCTTCCCCCAAATTCTTTCAAGTGCCCTGCAACTGTCTTTTTTTTAATTAGTCTCTACTCATTGTACAAAACAGTAGATTTCGTTGAAACACTTTGACACATGCATGTAATGTGTACTTTGATCATGTCTGTCCTCTCTGTTGCTCCCTGTACCTTAGGGTTCACAAACCAGACGCTGTGGTCTGTTGGTGTCCTATACACAAGGCCCAAGGCGCAGTACATAACATAAGGCTGAGTAGTGTATGCTTCGGGGTTGGTTTTGAATGGCTGGATCTGGTCCCTCTTATTCTGAAAATGAGTGAACAATGAAGGACTGGGATTTAGATTTTTCTTTCCTAGGAATGATGATGGTTTATTTATTTGGGATTTTTGGGGGGATTTGTGTGTGTGTGGTGTATACATGTGTGCATGTGTGTGTGTTGGGGGTGTCATGAATCCCTGTGCGAGTACAGAGGTCCAAAGAGAACATCACAGTCAACCTTACTTTCTTAAGATGGGCTCCATTATTGAACCTGGAGCCAGGAGTGGGGCTGGCAGCCAGCAATCCCAGTGACCCTCCTCCTGTCCCACCCCCACTCGTGAGGTTACAGGCAACCCTGGCTGTTTACTAGGGTGCTAGGGGTTCAAACTCAGATCCTCACACTGGGTACCAGGGAAGGGTCCAGAAAAGAGGACAATTGACTTGAATCGTAGCTCCGTGAAAGCCTAGGAGGATATTCCAAGCTAAAGAAAGGACTAGCAAAATAAGAAGTGGGACAGGTAAATGTACAAGAAGCCCATGCTGCCCTGACTGTAACAGCCCCCAGAGGGAAGTCGATGTCAGAAAGGGGAGCTGCCATCTGAGACTTTGAAGCCAAAATAGCAAATCTGCTTTATGCTGTTAGGAATATCTGCAGACATAAAAAGGGACTAGGCTGGCAGGCTACAGTACAGGAAGGAAAAGGGTCCTCTATGACAACTTGACACTAAGTCACCTGGGAAAAAAGACCCTCAGTTGAGTAATTGCCTACATCAGGGTATATGAGCATTTCTGTGGGGCATTTTCTGATTGTTAACTCACTCAGTCCATGGGCAGTACTATCTCTGGGCTTGTGGACCTGGCCTGCACAAGGTTAGCTGAACAAGTGTGGGGGAGACAAGCCAGTAAGCAGCGTTTCTCCGTGGTCTGTGCTTCAGTTTCTGCTTCCAAGTTCTGGCCTTGAGTTCTTGACTTGGCTAGCCTCAATGACGAGCTGCCACCTGTAAGCCAAATAAGCTCCTCCATACAGTGGCTGGCTTGGAACTCATTCTGTAGACCAGGCTGGGCTCCACCTCGCCGAAATCTGCCTCTGTAATGCTGGGATTAAAGATGTGTGCCACCGCCCTAGTTACTTTTGGTCAGTGTTTTTATCTCAGCAACAGAAAGCAAACTAATATCTGGGTTTCTCCCACTAGGGTTCTCACATAACCCCAGAAACAACAGCCAGGATATCAACCTGAAAATATATGCTTACCAATTGGAAGAGCTTTTTTCAGTTTTTCATTTCTTAGAACCATCTAAATAGGTTTGGTTTCCATCCTTTCTTCTTTCTCTTTTGTAAAGACAAGATTTTAGTCTGTAACCCAGGCTGGCCTCAAGCTCACTAACATTTCTGACCTCAGTCTCCCAAGTGCTGGAATTACTGGCATGGGCCATGTTCGCTGGGCATTGTTGGCTGCCATCCAAGCTCCAGGTTCAATAATGGACCCCATCTCAGAAAAATAAGGTAGATTATGGCTTATAAGGTCCTCTTCTGGCTTCTGTACTCATGCAGGGGCTCATGAACCCTGCCCCCCACATATATACATATATATGCACCACATATATACACCACATACATATTTTTCTAATTGCACACACACACACGTGTATATGTGTGTGTGTACAATTCTTATAATTTTTTCTTTGTTTTTCAAGACAAGATTTCTTCTTTGTGTAGCCTTGGCTGTCCTGGAACTCACTCTATAGATCAGGCTGGCCTTGAACTCACAGAGATCTGCCTATCTCTGTGAGTACTAGGATTAAAGTGTGCACCATCACCATTGCCAAGAATATATATTCTAACATGGACCTTGTGGCACAGGCTTATTATAATCCAAGCTACTTAGGAGGTCAAGGCAGTTAGTGTTGAAAGTTTAAGGCCTGCTTGGGCTATGGGATAAATTCAAAGCCAGCCTAGGAAATTAAGGAAGATCCTGGCTCTAAATAAAAAGTAAAACGGATGAGGGAGATGGATTAGAACAAAATGTAAAGATACATGTTTATGGAGATACCTTAAAGAAACGCCTCTTTGTCTGCTAATTTCAAACAGTAATATTAGGGTTGCAGAGACAGCTCAGCGGTTAGAGTGCTTGCTGCTCTTTGCAGAGGATGGGAATTTGACTACCAGCATGCAACATTTTATAATTACAGTTTCAAGGGACCTGACACCATCCTCAGGCCTTCTTGGGTACCAGGCACACACGTGGTACACATCCCTAGATGTGGGGAAAGCACTGATACAAATTTTAAAATTTCAAAATTAAACTTAAAAAAGAAGCCATATTATTACTTGGGAATTTTTTTGTAAAAAAAAGTTAAATAACAACAAAAAGGACTAGGGAGATGAGTCAGCAAGAGTACTTACTGTGCACGCATGAAGGCCTAAATTCAAATCCCGAGATTGCTGGGACTTGCTGGTGGCCAGCATAGCTCCAGGTTCAGTTAGAGACCCTGGCTCAAAGGAATACAGTGCTGTCTTTAGGGTTTCTATTGCTATGAAGAGACACCATAACCATGGCAACTCTTGTAAAGGAAAGCATTTAATTGGAGCTGGCTTACAGTTTCAGAAGTTCAGTCCATTATCGTCGTGGCAGGAAGCATGACGGGCACGTAGGTAGACATGGTGCTAGAGAGGAGCTGAGAGTTCTACATCCGAATCTGCAGGCAGCAGGAAGAGACTGACAGTGGCCAGGCTTGAGCATCTGAGACCTCAGAGTCCACCCCCAAGTCTCAGTTCCTCCAACACCACCACCTACTCCAACAAGGCCGTGCCTCCTAATGGTGCCGCTCCCTATGTGCCTATTGGGGCCATTTTTATCCACACCATCTCAAGCGGAGAGGGATGGGAACGACACCCAATGTCCTTTAGAGCTCTGTACGTGCACCTACATATGTGCACCTGCACCCACACATACGTGTGCATATGCCACACAGTACAGAGTACTTTTCACACATGTGTGTGCATATACCACACAGTACAGAGTACTTTTCACACATACGTGTGCATACGCCACACAGTACAGAGTACTTTTCACACAAACCAGAGGCTACGCACTACAAAATAGCTGTGAAGCTCTTTTAGAAATGCTCATTTAGGGGACTGGAGAGATGGCTCAGCGGTTAAGAACACTGGCTGCTTTTTGCGTGGACCCAGGTTCAATTCGCAGCACCCACCTGGCAGCTCACAACTGTCTGTAACTCTAGTTCCAGGAGATATGACACCCTCACACAAAAGACGAATGCATATTTTTTTTAAAAATCGCCAGAAATGCTTGTTTTATTAGTTTCTACAGTGTTCCTCATTCTTTGGCCTGCACTTAGCTGAGATTCATGGCTACACTTACATGGGAACAGAGGCCAGGTTAGTTTTACAGGGCAATAGAAACAGTGACTTCCTGTGCTTTGGTGAAATTGAAGGAGTTCATAATCATTTATTTCTTAGAGGTCATTAATTAAGATTCATACAGTGATTAGGGAGTTCCTAGGGGAATTCTTCAAGTCTCACAAGCCCTGAGGTGGAAACCTAAATGTAAGGTAATTAATAGAAATGCAGAGAAACCTGAATCCTTTTTGGTTTTGGGAAATGAGGTTTCAATATGCAGCTTGGTCTGCTCTTAGGCTCTTATTTTTTTCCTTTCTTTTTGTTCCTTCTTTCCTTTGTCTTTTAAGACAAAATTTAGTGTAGCCCAGGATGGACTTCTTGATATGTACCTGGGGTTGATCTTGAACTCCTGACCCTCCTGTCTCCTTCTCCAAAGTTGTGGCATGCATACTCACTACACCCAGCTCTGGCATTGACCTCCTGACCTTCCTGCTTCAGCCTGTAGGGCAGTAGTTCCCAGTCTTCCTAATGCTTCACCCCTTTAATACAGCTCCCCTTGTGGTACCCCCCCCCAGCATAAAATTATTCTGTTGCTACTTCCCAACTGTAATTCTGCTACGGTTATGAATCATAATGCAGGATACTTGATGTGCAACCCCTGTAGAAAGGTCATTTGGTTTCTAAGGGTCTCGCCCCACAGGTTGAGAACCACTGCTCCAGGTCTTGGGACTGCAGGCATGCATCACCACAACCAACTGAATGCTAATCTTGGTCATTTCAAACGTATTTGTCAATTTTGTTGCAGGTGGAAGGTAGAAGAGACAGGGGTGGCTGGTAGCTCAATGAATCTTCTACTTATTTGCCTGAGACAGGATCTTGCTGTGTAACTCAGGCTGTCCTAGAACTGGCAGTCTTCCTGTTTCCATGTGCTGGAAATCAAAGCTCTTGCCTTGATTTGTTTTTGTTTTGTTGTGTGATTTGAGACAGGGGCTCCTATATCCAAGACTGTTCTTGAACTCATGATGCGGCTGACACTGGCCTTAAGCTTCTCCCTCGTCTTCCTGTCTCAGTCATGTAGTGCTGGGATTATATTACAGTGTTTACAAGTGCTCTAGCACTGAGCTACGCCCTCAGCCCACTTTTTACTTTCGATTTTGAAACAGTCTCATTGAGTTGTCCAAGCTATCCTTTAACTACTTTGCAGCCCAAGCCAACTTTGAGCTTTCTAGTTTGCCGGAACTTCCCAAGTAGCTGGCTGGGATTTCAGGCCTGTACTACCAGGCTAGTCCCTGTAATTTTTTTGTTTTTGTTTTGCTTTTAACTCTTTTGGTTCTTTGCTGGATGTCATCCAACTTCAAAAAAAAATCACATGAAGGCTTTCTTATGAATGTCAGGCCTAGCTTGACGTGTTTCTAGCCAGCTTTTCTTAATTTAAATTATCCCTGTCTACTTTTTGCCTCTGGGCTTTTACCTTTCTCTATTTCTGTATACCTTTCTTTACTTCTTACTCCATGGCTTGCTGTGTAGCTGGGTGGCTGGCCCCTGGAATCCTCCTCTCCTTTTCTCATTCCATGATCATTCTCTCCCCAGATTTCTCCTATTTATTTTGTCTGCCTGCCAGCCCCGCTTATCCTTTCTCCTGCCTTGCTATTGGCTGTGAACAGGTCTTTATTAGACCTCAGGTGTTTTAGACAGGCAAAGTAACACAGCTTCACAGAGTTAAACAAATACAACATAGAAGAATGTGACACATCTTTGAATCATTAGAGAGATAGTCTACAGCATAAACAAATGTAGCACATCTTAAGATAGTATTCCACAACAGGCCCCATTCTTAAATTTTAGTACTTTACATATTTTTATTTTTCTTCTTTTGTGTGCATATGGTGTGTGTGTGTTGTATACAATGCATGTGTACATATGAGTGTCAAAGGAAGATATTCGTTGTCTTCCTCTATAGCTCCCCACTTTCTTGTCTCCCTCTGAACAGGAGCTTGCCTGCCATTTGGGCTAGGCCAGCAGGATAGTGAAGTCCCAGGATTTCCTGTCTCCACCCCTCAGTGTTGGAGTTAGAGGGACATGTAGCATGCCCAGCTTGTATATGTGGGGGCTAGGAATTTGAATGCAGGCCCTCATTCTTGCATAGCAAATTCTCTGAACCATCGAGGTATCTCCCCAAGCCTTTATTTCACTGATTTGATTTTTGTTGTTGAGAGAAGCTCTCACCATGTAGCCTTGGCTGACCTAGAGTTTGCTGTGTAGATGAGCCTCACACTTACGGCGATTCTTCTCTCTATCTCTCAAGTGCTGGGATTACAGCTGCACACTGTCATGACTAAAAATATTATGAATCGTTTGGCCTTGGCCCTTTTCCACACTTGTATTGCAGTGCAGTGCTGTGTTTTTTTTTAAACGGGAAATTATTTATCCTGACAGATAATAAGCAAATACATTCTTGTTTTATGCCTTCTAATTATGTTTGTCTTTTTCAAGTAGTCAAACATAGTAATCTTTTATTACTTTAATTACTTTTGTGTTTAGGAAATCCTTATCAGAAACCACTGAGGTGTGTGTGTGTGTGTGTGTGTGTGTGTGTGAATCAAATCTAGGCTTGCCCTGCATGGTAGGCAACCACTGAACCACATCCTTAGTTCTATTGTTTGTTTTCAGAGCACTCTGGCTCCAACTCTGGTCTTGTTATACTAGTCAAATACTCTTCTACTGACTTGGTTGTTTTTTTGGTTTTTTTTGTTTGTTTGTTTGTTTGGTTTTTTTTTCTACTTGAGACTGGATCTCCCAGAGCCAAGGCTACCTTCAACCTTGCTAAGTATTCAGAATGACCTTGAACTCCTGGTCCTTGCCCAAGTGCTAAGACTACAGGTGTGCACGACCACATCTGGTGGGACTGGGTTTATTTTGTTTGTTTTGTTTCTTTTTTGTTTTTTCCAGATAGGGTTTTTCTCTGGGTAGCCCTGGCAGTACTGCAACTTATTCTATAGACGAGGCTGGCCTCGAGCTCACAGAGGTCCACCTGCTTCTGTCTCCCCAGTGCCAGGATTAAAGATGTGCACCACCACTGCACCGATAAGTTTATTTAGAGCTGATAAATGTGCACATGGAAGGAAGAGGTGTCAGCATCTACTGGCATTCATTAGGGCTAGATTCTTTGTTCATAATAATTTCTTAATTTTATATAAATTCTTTTTTTATATACTTCATGTGATCACACCCTCCCTTATTAAAACAAGGGGGAATTTGTATTATGTTCAAATTATATTTCAATATTTAAAACTGACACACAAATCTTCTTGAGGGCTGTGGAAGGAGCACAGTTGGTGGTGTGCTTAATTAACACACACAAAGCTCTGGGTTCCATCCCACAGTCACATAAACTTGGTGGTGGCACAAGCCAACTGTGTGGATGGCACACCCAGTACTTAGAAGGTAGAGATAGGCGGGTCAGAAATTTAAAGTCAGGACTTTGAGATGCACAGTGGATATCACGTGCTAGCAAACCTGATGACCCAAGTTCAACTCCCAGAACCAACACTAAGGAAAAAGAGAACCAACTCCTGCAAGTTAGCCTCTGACTTCCAGATGTGTGCAGGGAAGATTAAACATGCAAATACATGTACACAATATAAATGCAATTCAAAATAATAATAAAATAGATTTAAAAAGAAGTCCATGGTCTAAAGAGATGGCTTGGGACTGGAGAGATGGTTAGTGGTTAAGAATGTGTATTGCAGGCTGGAGAGATGGCTCAGAGGTTAGGAGCACTGGCTGCTCTTCCAGGGGTTCTGAGTTCAATTCCCAGCAACCACATGGTGGCTCACAATCATCTAAAATGAGATCTGGTGCTCTCTTCTGGCATGCAAGCATACATGCAGACAGAACACTGTATAGTGTCCAACATCTCTGGTCTCTGCACACAATGGCACATACAAATAATTTTTAAAAAATGATGAGATAAATCTTTCAAATAAAATTACAAGGTTATCCTCAGCAATATGGTGAGTTTGAGGCCACACTGGGATAACTGAAACCCTGCTTCAAAACAAAAACAATAAAGAGAAGAAATAAAAGAAAACAGTGGTTTTCTTAAAACAATACTTGATTTTTCTGTGTGATAAGCTCTCAGATTGTCTTAGGCTTTATTGCTGTGAAGAAACACCATGACCACAGCAACTCTTAAAAAGGAAAACATTTAATTGGGGCTGGCTTACAGTTTCAGTGGTTTAGTCCATTTTCATCATGGTGGGAAGCATGGTGGCATGCAGGCAGACATGGTATTGGAGAGGTAGCTAGAGTTCTACGTCTGGATTGACAGATAGAAGAGAAAGAGCCACTGGGCCTTGTTTGAGCATTTGAATTCTCAAAGTCCACCCCAGTGACACACTCCAACAAAGCCACACTTACTCCAACAAAGAACTGTGACCAGGACATGTAGGTTAAATAAAACCTTTCCTCACCTAGTTGCTTTTGGTCATGGTGGTTTTTGTTGTTGTTTGTTTGTTTTTGAGACAGGGTTTCTCTGTGTAGCCCTAGCTGTCCCAGAACTAGTTCTGTAGATCAGGCTGGCCTCGAACTCACAGAGATTCTCCTGCCTCTGCCTCCCGAGTGCTGGGATTAAAGGCTGTGCCACCACCACCCGGCTGGTCCTGATGTTTTAATACAGCAAAGAAACCCTAACAAAGACAATATTCCAGGTATCTAGTTATATTTCCAGTCTCTCTGTAGACGAGCATAAGAAATTTTTTTAAAAGGAGGGTAGCTTTGCTATTCCTCGCATCAGCAAACACAGAGCATATCACATAAGACCAATCTAAACACAGGAGACAGTCTCCATCTTGAGTGTCTACTGAGAAAGGAACTACATGATAAATATTCTAATCCTTCTGCCTCCACCTTCTGGGTACTTAGTTTTGATGCCATGGAGATGGCTCTAATTTAAGAGCCACGTAGGTAAGTCAGTGTGGTGGTGCACACCCTTAATGCCAGCACTAGGGAGGCAGAGGCAGGTGGATCTTGGTGAGTTCAAGGCTAGCCTGGTCTACAGAATGAGTTCTAGGACAGCCAGGGCTACACAGAGAACCCCTGTCCCCAAAACCAACAAAAGATCTAAGTAGTTGATTAATTTTTCCATAGCCGTTATTGAATAATCTATCATTTCCCTTTGTTTTTAGCAATCCTGTCAATGTTAGCATCTGCTATGCTTCGCAGTCTGCATGACAGAGGGATGGCACTCTGATTGCTTCTTTAATGGAGAACTTTCTTAAAATATCTCCACTGTCCTCACTGTGAAACCTGAAGCCAGGTTCTGAAAAAACAAAGCCACGTTCTATTTATTCCCCAAAGTACTCCTGTCTGAAGTGTGCCTAACTGTGAAAGATCTTCAGTCAAAACTTCAAGAGACAGTGCAGGATCTGATTCTAGTTCGTATCTCCAGACCGCCTTTCCAAGTGTAAATCTGGGTTAGGGGAGACTTAGTCTTTACCCTCCAATCTCTTAGCAAGAAGCTAGCTACCCATAGAGCTTTCTGCAATGGCTGGGCATAGTGGTAAATATCAATAATCCCAGCACTTGGGAGGTGGAGGCAGACTGTTCAGGATTTTTCTTGACTACTTATCACGTTCCAGGACAACCTGAGTGACTCGGGACCTATTTCAAAAAACAAACCAAACAAAATCCCCCAAACAAACAAACAAAAACAAAACAACTTTATGCAATGATGGGACTGTCCTATCATAACCAATAATGGAGCCAGCACTTGAAGTGTGCGGCCAGTACACAGAGGAAACTGAACTACTTTAATTTACAAAGCCGTATGCGATTACTTATTGACCACTGTAGGCCACCCAACCTCGACCTCTGGCCTCCATTTGCGCTCTTATGGGCGAGCCCACTAGCACACACAAATGCAAAAACATCACGCAACCACACACTCACACACACATGCACACGATGGAAAGGGAGATGCGGTGTCACTGTACCACGGTGGAATAAATGCGTCCAGACAGGCAGGTGGCCCGTAAGGAAAGATCGGTCAATTCCTTTAATCAAGGAGGTCTGGACTAGCGTTCTAGAAGCCAGTGACTGCTTTCTCTTGGAAGTAGAAACAGTCCCTCCCGTCCTTCCAAACGCTGGGCTGGAACTAGGATGGGCGTGAAGGTCTTTGGGATACTAAGTACAAGAGGCCTGCAACAAACATGAAGTTGACTTAGGGAATTTCAAGGTTCAGGAGTGTTGGCTAATGGGAGAGGGTAATCTGAGGAGCGGGGAAGAATGGATAATTTCTTCTGGAGACAAAGTAGGTGGGGACTCAGTGGTAAGGAGGGAAGCATTCATGAGACGACAGGGCTGTCTCTGATGGGGCGACAGAGGCTCGGTGCCACCGAGAGTCAGACGCCGGCCTGGTTCCAAGATCGCAGCTGCCCCAGGGGCTACAGATCGGGGTAAGGATGGCCAGCAGCAGGCAAAAGAGCATCCGCCCATCGCAAGGCTGACTTCGGGCAGCGAGTTTCCTGCGCGGAAAGCC
>LOEQ01000934.1:248125-264035 GCA_001685075.1 Bramus lutescens | reverse complement strand
TCCAGGCGCTCTCTCCCGATTGCTTTTTTCCTCGTCTCCTGTCTAGAGACGGCTGTCTGAGGTTGTGTGAGCAGGGAGTTCTCTTGACTCACCCCAGTAGTGCCTTTTCTTAGGCTCAGCTCTCTTGACAGCTCCTTGCCTAACCCTTAATTTTTTTTTGAGGGGTGTGGTGCGTAGAATGTGCACGTTTGGCCCACTTTCTCTAGATATCACAAGTCACCGCTTTTACTAAAAGAAACATAGTTGTGATAACAACACGAATCTTTTTAATGATGCTTTAAGAGGCTGACAGATTTCTTGACATGTGGGTCTTCTGTTTTCGCTTTGGCTGTAGGGACTTGGTGAATAATAAATAACCTCTGATTGAGATGTCTACCATTATCTTATTTTCATTGTTATTATGAGAAGAAAATATAAAAGTGCTTGTTTCTCAGTCTTGCAGAGTTCTATGGTGTAGTTTCTGCCCCTTACCCACGAGGACCTGTCAAACGTAACCACTGATTCATGTGCTTCTATTGTCCGACTGTAAGACCTCCTCCTCCTCGCTCTGTATTAATAGTTGGTTCGAAAGCACTGTTTTCTAAGAAGGTAATATGCTTAGACCGGCTGTTTCTGGGCGAGGTGGGTTTCATCACAGTTGGAGGAAAATATTAAGATACCGTTTCATTTTGATGTTAGGAGAAAGGAAACTAAGATTAGTAACGATTTTTAAGGGGGGGCTATTGAGTGCTCACAGAGAGAAGGGCAGTATTAATGTCATAAATGTTGGTTATTTGCCTTGCTGAACAGTACATATGGCACTTTTGAGACTTATGTCCTTAGAATTTGCTATCAGTAGAGTAAGTCAGTTGATTGTTCATATAATGGATGTTAAATGGATGTTAGTCCTTTAACAACTAGTCCTGAAGTGCCCTGACCATTTTAGTGTAAATCTTCATAGCATCTAACCCATAAAGGGGATATATGCCTCTTTTAATACACAGACATCACCTCACACAACCTTTTCTGACGGAACAAGGTCATCGTATGTACATCAACTTCTGAACTGTACTGTTCATATGGCCAGTGCAGTCGACTGTGTAAGGGTGTTGGCAGTTTCCTCCTGCATTAGAATGACTTCTCACCACTCTGCCATTGTAGTGTTTCATCCGGTCTTTTCTTTCTAGCACTGCTCTCTGTCAAAATGTGCCTGCTTCTCAGCTGAAGTCTGCAAGGAGACCAGTTAAACCTGAATCCCGTGTCAAGTCAGGATAAATGAGGCCTGAACAAGGCTTAGAGGCACCCTCAGACCTTCAAAGTCTAATCTCTTTTTGAACCAGTTATTTCCACCACAATGTATAAAGGACCCTTTAAAAGGAGTCTTAAGCAGAAGTGGAATGAAAGGTAGTTAAAGAACAGGTGCTGTTTATTGCTAGGTGTGTTTACAGCTAAGTGAATGCCATCTTCATAGTCTAGGATATGATACAAACCTGTTCTTTAGCAGAATTACAAATTACCACATGCTGTGTACTTTCAAGACCTGTTTCTCTCTGTGTGTGAGTGACTAAGCAGTGTTTCCTTCTGTTGTCCAGCCAGGCAAACTCATGGTTACCCTCCTATTGCAGTTTTAAGTGCTGGGATTACAGGTGTAAACTTCATACCTAGTTTAAGCCTTTTTTTTTTTTTAAAGCCAGGGTCTCTATGTAGTCTTGGGTGTTCTGGATCTGTGGTGGTGCACAACTTTAATCCCAGCCCTCAGAAGGGAGAAGCAGGCAGATCTCTGTGATTTCTGGGACAGCCTGGTCTACAGAGTTACTTCCAGGACAGCCAGGGCTACACAGAGAAACCCTGTCTCAAAAAACCAAAAACCAATATATAAAACAACTTTAGCATAAGCACTTGATCTCAGCAATGTTGGATTCTGGGTAACTTTTTTTTCTTTTAGTTTTTCGAGACAGGGTTTCTCTGTGTTGCTTTGGAGCTTGTCCTGGAGCTAGCTCTTGTAGACCAGGCTGGCCTCAAACTCNTTTTTTTTTTTTAAAGCCAGGGTCTCTATGTAGTCTTGGGTGTTCTGGATCTGTGGTGGTGCACAACTTTAATCCCAGCCCTCAGAAGGGAGAAGCAGGCAGATCTCTGTGATTTCTGGGACAGCCTGGTCTACAGAGTTACTTCCAGGACAGCCAGGGCTACACAGAGAAACCCTGTCTCAAAAAACCAAAAACCAATATATAAAACAACTTTAGCATAAGCACTTGATCTCAGCAATGTTGGATTCTGGGTAACTTTTTTTTCTTTTAGTTTTTCGAGACAGGGTTTCTCTGTGTTGCTTTGGAGCTTGTCCTGGAGCTAGCTCTTGTAGACCAGGCTGGCCTCAAACTCACAGAGATCCGCCTGCCTCTGCCTTCCGAGTGCTGGGATTAAAGGTGTGCGCCACCACCGACCACCTTTGGGTAACTTTTTCTTGTTTTTTCTGAAGTTTGAAATAGTTGAAGTTGCTTTTAACAAAATTGGGCATGAGGCCAAGCATGGTGGTACCTGCCAGTAATCCCAGCACCTGGGAGGTGGAGGCAAGAGGATCAGGAGTTCAAGGTCTTTCTCAGCTACAAAGTGAGATCAAGGCTAGTGTAGGTAGCTTGAGATCCCATCTTAAAAACAAAAAAGAAAGAAAAAGAGAGGGAGGAAAGAAGGAAAGAAAAGCAAGCCATGCGAGCAGGAAAGGCCTATGTTGTTGAGCTCCAGGTCTGACCTGATGCTCTTGTGCCTGGCCAGTTGGTCTGCATTTATTCACAGCTCCTAAGCTGTGTCGGAGGCGACACCACACCCGTTATTTTTGGTTGTGTTATTTCCTGTTAACTTTAAAGTCTGCTAAATTGTTCTGTGAGAGCAGCTCTTGAAGAAGAGTGGGTGGGTGGGCGTGATTGTATTTTAAATGTCCTTTGAATGCAAATCTCTGAAACCAAAATAGGTAGAAAAACCTGCTTTGCTCTTGCTTCTGGCATTATTTGGGGAGTTGCCTTTTGTGTGTGTGTGTGTGTGTGTGTGTATACTAGTGGTTTTCTTGGTTAGTATCAGAAATAATGGTTTTCACTTTAGTATTTTTATCCTTTGGTTGTAAGCCTTAGCCTTTCACAGAAGAGCCCTTTCTCCAGCCCAGCCTGTCATCATTATTTATTTATCTGTCTATTTATTGAGACAGGCTCTCACTGTAGAGCCATGGCTGGAACTCACTATGTGGACAAGGCTGGCCTCTGCCTTCCAGGGTTTCAATCAATGACATTTGATGTCACACCCGACTTTTTACCTTGCCTTTTTATTGACACTTGTTTCTGATTAATAATCTCATTTATAGTCATTTTCTTGTCTAGCCTGCATCATATAAATGACAAAATGATTGTGGAAACTTAAGATAATATTGAGAAGCTTCAGAGCAGTTTCATAATCAATCCACCTGCCCCATGATCTTGCCTTGGAGCCCTGCCTGGCCTTCAAATTGCTGAAGTCCCTCAACCTTGCCCTCCTAAGTGCTGTGACTGCAGGTGTGTGTCATTGTAGCCCACTTCGTACTAGATC
Source organism: Bramus lutescens (assembly GCA_001685075.1). Lineage (NCBI taxonomy): Eukaryota > Metazoa > Chordata > Mammalia > Rodentia > Cricetidae > Bramus > Bramus lutescens. Next base: position 260,486 of record LOEQ01000934.1, on the reverse strand, counting down.
TCTAGCTCTGTAACTGGTTAATAGAGAATTCATTAGCAGTTGAGAAAGGCCAAGGTTAGGAAGCAGATGAAATTATAACAGAATTTATATAACAGAATTTTCTTGTTAAAAACCAAATTGAAACAACCTTACCCTAGTCTGGAAACACCTGTTTCAAAATACAGAGATATATGAGTGGAATCCTGTCCATAAGGATGAAGAGGCGAACTGTCCAGTGTTTGGTGGCTGATTTCTTCTGTGGCTTATTTTATATTTAAAAGCTCTTTGGATTTCACTAACTTATTGTTATTAGGTGCTATTACAGTGTACCTTGTGTTCAGTTGTTTCTCTGCTTTGAAAGTCATGTTTCTGTGAACCTCTAAAGCAGAGGCTGCAAACTGCTCTTTCTGCTGATATCTGGGATCTAGGAATTCAAATAACTGAGTTATGAAATTATTTCCATTTGACACTCCCCCTCCAATTTTCAAGTTTCTTTTCTTATTTGGAGGGTTTTTTTTTGTTCTCTTGGTGTCTTCCTCATTTATGTCATGAGGGGTTTTTAAGTATTTCTTTTTCTTTTAAATGTTGTCTGAACACTACTAATCATGATATTTGGAAGGTGGAAAGAACAAAAACTTCATGCTCAGAACAGCTTCTTTTAATACTCTCCTGCATTTTCATCTCTGGGGAATTTTGAATTAAAAATAAAACAAATCACACATATTATTGGCTCCTTAAGTTTTCAGTGGGGTAGCACAATACCATTCCTGAAAAACATCATCTATGAATTTTCAAGGTAAATAAGACTAACGTATATACTTGTGCTTGCCAGCAGGGTTTGCTTTGTGCTTGCCTTGCAGTTGTAGTCAATAACTGCAAACTTTAAGACTCTTGAAGTTGTCGCTATTGAGAATCATGCCTCTGAATAGAACTCGAAAGGACATTCTAGACATTTAATTCCTTTTTGAGTGGGGACAAGCTGCTCTCTTTAGCCTATGTTGTTGGTTGTGATGTTTGATGGTACAGCTTTCTACAAAGCAACATTATCGCTTGTTTGTTTGTTTTCAGTTCTGGAGATGGAGCCTTGAGTTGTGTACATGCTGGGCAAGCGCTGTGGCACTGAGCTATGTGCCCACTCAGTCTCTAAGTTACCAGATGAGTTAAGAGGGAAATACTAAGGACTCAAAGTGACAGATAATTAAAGCCCTTTCTTAGGCCATATTTGGTAGTAGGAATAGAACACTTCCATTAGGGTAACATTTTTGGAAAAAATTTAGTATTTAGATATTCATCTGTAAGAGAATTATTCAGCTAATTGTGCCATTTGTAGTCATTTTGGAGTGTCTGTTTTTGTAACTACTTAATTGCAAATGACTAGTGGAAATGAACACATGGCTCACTGTCTCATTCCTACCCTCATGGTAGAGCCACTTGTAGAATATAACAGTTTCCAAGTTTCAATGCATGAAGAAGCATCTGCACTTAACCAAAGAGGAGAGAGAAGGCAGGTAAACCAGAAGCCAGAGATAGAGGTGAAGTACAAGGGCAGCTGACTGACTCCATTAAGAAGCTGGAGAGGTGACTCAGCAGTTAAGAGCACTTGTGGCTCTTATGGGGGATCCAGGCTTGGTTCCCAGCACCCACATGGTGGCTCACAACCATCTGTAACTCCAGTTTTAGGGCATCTTCTGATCTCTGTGGGCATCAGGTATGCATGTGGTACACATATATGCTCACAAGCAAAACAATCATACACATAAAATAAAATTTTAAAAATTAAAAAACAAATTTAAAAAGGATAGCAAGGATATTTTGATGTATTTAGAAATAGTTAATCTATAATAATAAATATATTAAAATATCACATAAATAAATGATGTGCATTGGTAATTTTTTTATTCTATTAAACTGAAGTGAAGGGCAAGTGGTTGAGATAGATACTAAAACTGTTCATGAGTAGAGGAGAAAGGATTCTTTAAGCTTACTTCCTGTCCTGTTAGCACTCCACTTACCCAATTAGTCACTGGCTTACGTGACAAGCTCACAGTCATTGAAGTCACTCTCCTTTCATGGCAGACCAAGTCCCAGGGATGAGATGAGCTGGACTCGTTCGTGGTTTCTGAGTAGCCTGCTTCCTCCCTCTCACCTCTTCTTACTCATTGAGTAGCCTTTTGCACCAGCTGTTTATCCTCCATGCTGCCTCCCGGACCTGTGACTAATGTAAAGACTCTTCTCAAGCCAGGACTCTTTCCTGAGTACTTCCTGTCTAGAGGATCGGTTCTAAGTTGGTGAACAGTACCACCCTGCATGCTAAACCTCCACAACCTCTCTCTCCACTTCCTCTTCATCATCTCTCTTCTCCAACCCATTAACCATTGCTTGTGTGTCCTGGGTGTTGTGCATCCGTGCAGAATTTGTTCTACAACCCGCCTTGCCCGTTTATCTTTCAAGATTCAGCTGAGAGAACTTCTGATAAGTTTATCCTCTACTAGATGGATGTAAAGAAAAATGGTGGTGGTGGTGCACGCCTTTAATTACAGCACTCTGGAGGCAGAGGCAGGAGGATCTCTCTGAGTTCAAGGCCAGCCTGGTCTACAGATCTAGTTCCAGGACAGCCAGGGCTATACAAGGAAACCCTGTCTCGAGAAACAAAAACAAGCAAACAAAAATGACTTAGATCATGGCTTCAAAGTCAGATTTACCTGGATTCAAATTCTTCCTTTTAGTAGATGACTGCATGGCCATGTACAAACCAGTTGGGCAATTTGCTTGTCTGGAAGAGGAATAATGAAGAACTTATAGGGTAATTGGAAAGATTAATAGACTCTCCAAAGTGCAGTGGCAGGCACACANGATGTTGCTTTTACCACACCCATTGCCTGTTATTTCCTATGAATGCCCACAAATGTTTTAAAAAGATTTATTTCTTTTTACGTGTATGAGCATTTGTCTGCATGTGTGTGTGTGTGTACCATGTGTGTCCAGAAGAGGGTGTTGGATCCCTTGGAGCTGGAGTCACAGATTACTGTGAGCCACTCAGTGGGTGCTGTCAACTGAACCCAGGTCCTCATCAATAGCAACAAGTGGTCTTAACCACTGAGCTTTCTCCCTAGTCCCAGTTTACAAGCATTGGGAGTGTTCTCATGCTGAATGTAGCACACTGTAGTTCAGTGGTAGAGTGCTTGCTTAGTATGTATGTAACCCTGGGTCCAGTGTTCAGTACCACCACCATCACCCCCTCCCAATATTTTCACACTAAACTGTTTTTCGAGGGCAATAATTGTGTATCCTTAAAGCAGAATACAGTGTCTAGTACATGGTTGGGTCCCTAGGAAATGTTCAAGTGCAACTATAAGAATCTTAGTTGTGGATAATAGTGTAGGAAAGATAATGTGCTCAGCTCACTACAGCCTGCTGACTTTGTTAGTTATTATTCCTTGCTGTAAATAGGAGCCAGCACTAACCTTAGAATTTAAAGAATAGTGTATGTGAAGAGCTTAAGACAGTTCCCATTGTAGGCACCTAGTTGCTAGCTGGGCAGTGGGGGTGCACGCCTTTAATACCAGCACTCGGGAAGCAGAGGCAGGCGGATCTCTGTGAGTTTGAGGTCAGCCTGGTCTACAAGAGCTAGTTCCAGGACAGGCTCCAGAACTACAGAGAAACCCTGTCTTGAAAAACCAAAAAGAAAAAAAAAGGAGGGGGGAGGGAGCTAGCACTGACCTCAGAGTTTAAAGAATGGTGTATGTGAAGAGCTCAAGACAGTTCCCGTTGTGGGCACCTAGTAAATGCTAGCAGTTATTCATTAAGTTCATTTTGCCTGGGGGTGTAGTTCATTGGTAGAGCTTATTTAGCATATTTGAGGTCCCAACACAGGGGTGGGTGATGATTGTAAATCTTTATAAACTTTGACAGGAAACCTGTTCTATGGAAACTGGCATGTGAAATAAAGAGTAAAATATTGTGTTTTCCACACAATATCGCAAAGATTTAAACTTAAAATACTTAAGTAAAAAAATGGTGAAATGTCCTTTTTTTTGTAGTATACATAGAATTTTGGAAATCTGTCTTTTCATAAACAAGTATTGATGAATTCTTACTGTCTTGAACACATATTTGGTTATATTTAGAAGCTTAAACACTGCTTGGAATGTACTCATGGAGTATAGCACTTGTAGCCTCCACACAATGTAACACATTAGAACTGTGGAGCTGCCTGTGACTAATGCCTGTGGAAAAGTGGATGACTAACCTAGACCACATCTGGTGTGAAAGGTTTGCTCCCACACTCCGAAAATTGATAATCTTTTAAACTTGGATGATAATCAGTGGCTCAAAAGATGAGACTTAATTTGTATTTTTCTGTGGATGGCTAGGCTTTGTTTAAAAGTTTAAAAGTAAAGTGGGGTGGGCTGGCATAATAAAGGTGGGGTTAGCCATACAAGGCTGTTATAAAATTGTTAGTAACAACTCTGGCTGTCTTGAAACTCTGTAGACCAGGCTGGCCTTGAGCTCATGCCCGCCTCTGCTTCCTGAGTGCTGGGATTAAAGTCATGTACCACCACCAGGCTTTATTTATTTATTTGACTCAAGGTTTCTCTGTCTAGCCCTGGTTGTCCAGGAACTTGCTCTGTAGACCAGGCTGGCCTCAAACTCTGAGATCTGCCTTCTGCCTCCCAAATGCTGAGATTTAAGGTGTGGGCCACCACTGCCTGGTATAAAGATATTACTATTATTATTACTATGTTGTTCTTGTTGTTGTGTGTGGAGGCTCTTATGTTTGTAAGGTCTATGTAGATGTGGTTTGCATGCATATAGAGGCCAGAGTATAATCTCTGGTATCCTGAGAAAGAAATATCCTTCTTTGAGAAAAGGTGTCTCTGTGGCCTGCCACTTCCCAGTTAGGCTAGACTGGGTTGGCCAGTGAGCCCTAGAGAGCTTCCCTAGTGCTGGGATTACCAGTCACACACAGGGTTTTACATGAATTCTGGGGATCAAACTGAGATTTTCAAAGCAAAGCACCTTATTGACTAAGCTGTCCCCCCTCTCTCGACCCCCGTTGTTGTATTTTGACCATCCTACACTGTTCTGGAAAATATGGTATCAGTATAGAGCTGTGGACCAGTGGGTACAGAGTTTGAGATAGAGATGGGAGGGATCTTTTGATGGGTATTGCATACCAGGGTGATTGCAATAAACTAACAGTGTTACATCTGTGCATATATTTGTTAGTGGTGGTGGAAGGGGGTGCACACAGGAAGGCCGGGCCATGTTTTTGGAGATCGGAGGACACCTTAGAGGGTTTGGTTCTCTCCTACCATGGAGATTCCCTAGGATGGAACTCAGGGCTTCAGGCTTGGCAGCTAGAGCCTTGACTGCAGAGCCATCTTGTCGACTCTTATCTTTGGCTTTTTGAAACAAGATCTTACTAGCAGTCTTAGGCTGCCCTTGACCTTGATATCCTCTTGCCTTCTGCCTCCTCTGCCTTTCAAGTGCTAGAGGTGTGTACAGGCATTCAGTTACAAAGATGGGGGATCACTCCCCGCAATCCTAGTTCTCAGAAGTGCAAACACCCTTGTTTAAATAACTACACCGCCTAATATCCTGTAACACTCAAACGTGGCTTTCCTTTTTAAAGGTTTATTTTTAAGAGTGTGTGTATGTGAGAGAGACAGAGAGACAGAGACAGAGAGACACAGAGAGAGAAAGCATGTGTGAGTGCGGGTGCCAGTGGATCCCTGGAACTGGAATTTGTTGATGGTTGTAAGCCACTCAGTATAGGTGCTGGCCCTGGAACTTGGGTCCTCTGTAAGAACAATATGCATTCTTAATTACTGAGCCATCTCGAGCCCCTCCTTAAGTCACCCAGGCTGGCCTCAAATTCATTATCTTCCTGTCTTAGCCTCCTAAGAAATAAATACTCCTTATGCCTTCTAGAAAAATGTTACTGTTTCTGTTGACTGTCATCGATTGATTAGCTCTCGGAGGGCCACTTCTAAGCTGTTCTTTGACGGTGAGTTCTGTGAGCATCAGAACAGAGGGAGTGGTCTCTAAAAGCGCCTGTCAGGTCACTGAAGTCAGTCAATTCCTTGTTTAGTAAGTTATGTAAGAATCTAAAAAGAACATGTGATTTTCAGTATTTAAGCTAGCCTCCTAGTTGATTATTGGAAAGACAGGTGAGTAGATTAGGAAACAAGCATGCAAATGTAGGGCAGGTTTGCCAGCTTAAAATAGAAACGAAGCAGAGTTGTTTGTGGTGAACAGAGATAGCTATTTAGACATGTCCTCCTGTCCCATGAGGGTACGAACATACGGTAATCTAAAAATAGCCACCGATAGGCCAGTAGCTTTTTAGATTTATCTTTCATACCTTAGATTAAAGTGGTCATCTCCAGTGTGGCCTTTTGTCATTGATGCAGGTCTAATTAGATTTTACTTTTATTTGCTTATACTGCTTACACTATTTCTGTTTTAGGTATATATTACAGCAACTTAAGTTATAACAAAAAGGTTGCAGAATTTTCTCAGTGTACTTTAGTTTAAAAACCTAGTTTTAAATTTAATTTTCATGATAATTATACATAAATGTTACAAGAAAATGTACATAAGACCCCCCCAGACCCCTCTACTAAGTCCCCCTTTGCCATAGTGTCTACTTAACACACCACCCCAGTCCTATATCCTAAACAACAGAGTGGCATTGGCATAAATCCAGAGGTGGTTATTTTTTTATGATCCCCAGCTATTTGTGTGTGTGAGTAAGCAAGGCATATAATGAATGCATAGACACACACAACACACACACACACACACACACAAATAGCTGGGGGATCATAAAAATATCTGGGAGCCTAGCTCAGTGGTAGATGACTTTCCTGGCATTTGCGTATGTAAAACAGTAAAATGCTATTCAACAATACCATCAACATAAAACTTATTATATTATTTCTCCTTTATAGCAACACCAATAACACCTTTCTCCACCAAAAATTCAGCTTTATAGTTTGAGTCTTTTGTAAGTCTGGTTTGAATAAGATTTTGCTCCTGAGTTGGAAGCACTGAAGTAATGTGACAGAAACTGACAGGTGGTTAAAAGCTGGGTTTCCTGTGGAGTTAGTAAAAACCATGACGAAAAACATGGGCACCTTGGCCCCATTCCAGAGAAGTCTTGAAAGCACTGGTTAGTCTAAAAATATAAGTTGCAAAAGGATGCACAGTATAATACTATTTAGATAAAAAAGGGTATTTGTGTAAAAATTCAAAATACATTAGTAACAAAGTTATATATACATGAGAAGAATATACCACTTTAAGGTACTATTTAACCTGTGTGGAGGAAAAAGGAGTAGAAGATTTATTGAGCTATATATTTATAGCATTGTGGGGTTTCTCTTCATTGAAATGAGGGCTGGAGAGATGGCTTAATGGTTAAGGACCCAGGTTCAATTCCGAGCATTTATATTGGGCAGTTTACAATTGTCTATAACTCCAGCTCCAGGATATCTGGTGCCTTTGAGGGGACTACACTCATTTACACCCCTACATACATATAATTAATAATAAAATTAAACCAGACTACATAGAGAAATTATGTCAAAAAAACAGAAATAAGTAAATAAAATGAATAATGAAATCAAAACCATGAAATGGGTATGGAAAAGTTGAATATTTTATATTTTACAGTTGGTATGTGGTATTTATATTATTTGCTGTGCCGCTTTATAACAAATTTTATTTTTAAAAATAGTTTATTTTAAATATTCATATCGGGACTGGAGAGCTGCCTCAATGGTTAAGTGCCCTGGCTGTTCTTACAGAGGACCCAGGTTTGATTCCCGGCACTGGCATGGTAGCTTACAACCATTCATAGCTCCAGTTCCAGGGGATCGAACTCCCTCTTTGACCTTTGCAGGCATCAGGGACACCCATAGTACATATGCACACCTACAGGCAAACACTCATATGTGTAAAAGAAAATTAAAAAATTTAAATCTCCATATGTATGATGTATTACATATGTGTCCAGAATTTTCTCTTCTCTCCCCTCTAGTGTATCTGTTTTTAACTTTTGTGTCAGAGTTGAAGGACAGCTAAACAGATTTCCTTATAGTATAATAAATGAACATGGTGCTGCCGAAAGCCAAAGCTCCTGCAGCTGTCAGCTCTCTCCCTGCTCACCATCCGTCCTAGTCTGCCCAGTGGTGGCACTGACCACTGTACTGAGATGCTCTGTGTGTAGTCTTCTTTTCCCAGCTCACAGTCCGTCCTAGACTGCCGAGTGGTGGCATTGCCTCTGTGCTGAGGGGCTCTGTGTGTAGTCTTCTGCACGTGTGTGCTTCACATTTGTGGTTATGTCTTTTTGTTTTCAGGTAGACTCTTTGGTAGGGGACTTTGAACTTGCTACATAGGCTGGGTTGGCCTCAAACTTCAGATGATCCTTCTGCCTCTGCCTCCCAAGTGCTGAGATTATAGGCACGTTCTATCATACATGGTCATGGACCTTTCTATTTTGCTGTATGTGAATTGTTTTATCTTAACTAGAATGTAAGGTTCTTCAAGGGAGACTCCTGTATTAATCTTACATATGTCACATGATACCACACAGTGAAATATAGATAAATGTGTGTAACTACTTAACAATAATGTAATTATTTCCCTAGTGTTTTTCCCTTAGGATTTTAGATTTTACTTTAACAACCCTTCTAGCTCATTGTCTACCCAAGACTCCAGAACTTCACTTTTAACAAACATTATTACCCACCATTCCAGGCTGGAAATAGAAACGTAGCTTTATGAGGCATTGAGTGTTTATGTTAGTAATGTATCATCTTTCAGCCTTTAAAAGGATGACACTGGATGACTGGAATTGAATTGTTAGTCTTTCCACCTGGTGTAGGAGATAGAACTGTAATGTTTAAGCTTCATAAAGAAATGGGAGTATGGGGACTGGAGGGATGGCTCAGCAGTTAAAAGCACTGGCTGCTCATTCAGAGGACCTGGGTTCAATTCCAGGCAACCACATGGTGACTCACAACTGTCTGAAACTTCAGTTCCAGGGGGTCTGTCACCCTCACACAGATTCCGTGTAATCAAAACACCAATGCACGTATAAATAAACTATATATTAAAAAGCAAAGAAACAGAGTGTGATCCCATGCACCATTCCCTTCCTAGCTCTTATTAGTAAGGAATATGATGTTAGTTGGTGGCCAGTGGATTTATTTCCTCAAAGCTTGTTGCCTTTTTGTTGGTTTATTTTGAGACAGTCTCACATAGCCCAGGGTAGCCCCAAACCAGCTTAGTAGCTGAGGCTCTTGAACTGATTCTTATACCCCCACCTCCCTGGACTTACAAGGATGTGCCACCATGCCTGATCAAATCTGTTGCTTTTAAATAAAATAAAGGAGGTCAATAGTGTGAGTCTGGAAATAAATGGCAGGAGAATAAATGCCCCATTATTATAGAAAAGAGTTCAGTGAGTTTGTGGCCTGTTTCACATACTGAAGTTGACACCAGAAAGGTAAATATAATGGTTTAATTATTTTTATCTTGGCTCTCTCTTAAGCTAGAGCTTCAAGTCTCTTACATTTTTTTTTTGGTGTGTGTGTGTGTGTAACTCAGGTGTGAAGTATGTTGGAAATAATTTAGTAATAGTTGAAGTTCTGAACTTTATTTTAGTTTCTGTAAGAATTGGATTGGATTCAGGTTTATGACATATAAACCCTTTCCTGTTACTTTGCATCTTGCATTGAACTGTTTGTCCTGTTTTGTGTATATAGTTGTTGCTTACACTAGACCTTACTGATCTCTCAGGTTATTTTCATTCCAGCCCATGCCATAACGTAATGTATTATGTATTTATGTATTAGGGAGTAGGAAGCTGGAAGATGGCTCAGTGGGTAAAGGATTGCTATGTAAACATGAGGACCATGACCAGAGATTGTTTCCAGCACTCCTGTAAAAGGCAGGTGTAATCCACTGGAACATTGCACATACCCAAGGAAGCCAGAAGAGGGCACTGGATCCCTTCGAGCAATTGTGAACCTCCCTGTATGGGTACTGGGAACCGATCTCCGGCCTTCTGAAAGTGTTCCTAACTACTGAGACATCTATCTCCCCAGCCCTATCCATTCACTTATATTTTTGAGACAGGGTCTTGCTATTTAGTCCAGATTGGCCAAAAGCTTCTGCCTTCTTCCTCAGCCCTCTCGGTGCTGGGATTACAGGTGTAAACCACGATTCCTTACTAGGAGAGATTTGGGAGGTGATGGGAATGCTTGTATAAAGATAGTGAATGCATGTGTAAAAAAATTATTATTAGACACAAAGGTCCTTAAACAGCAAAAAATTATTTTGAAAAGTAGTTGTGGAGGCTATACTATAAAATTAAAGCAGATTTCATGCAGATAACTTACTTTGGTTAAAACAAGGTTGTGAGACTGATAGGCTACTGAGAAATTTAGCTGAAAGTCTGAAAGAAAAAGGCAGACAGCCCCGCTTGTGGAGATAATATGTAGATTGCTTTAGATAATATGTAAAATGTGCTTTGAATATTGCCCAGGTTGAAATTCTTTCTTTTAGAGGTATGTTTTAGGGAAACACATATACTACATATAACAGGGTTCCAGCTAGCTTTAATATGTGAGTATATTTTTTGTCATCCATATTTAAAGAATTGTAAATTAGCCATATGTATGAAAAGTAGGCCAAAGATACCAAAATCCTTATTTATTATTCAGAAGTGAGCAGACTACACTGGTCACTTTTAGCTTGTTGACACATTATTTCTTATTAACAAAGCCAACACTTTAGTATCTCACAGCAGCAAATTAGTGAGATGATGCTAACTCTGAAAGCCACAGGATTATGAATAGTTATTTGCACAAGAAAATTTGAGTAACTTACTACTAAACTAAAGATGATATGTCTACAGCATAACTGACTATAAAACAATATGTTCAAGTAACAAACAATGCATAGACTATTATATTAACAGTGGTCATTCTAATTGGTAGGATTTGAAGAGATTTGTGGTATTTTTTGATGCTCCTTAATTAAAAAAATAGTTTTACATTTCTCTCTCTCTCTCTCTCTCTCTCTCTCTCTCTCTCTGTTTTGTGTGGTACTAGGATCAGACTCAGGGATTTGTACATGCTAAGCAAGGGTTCTAAGACTGAGCTGTATCCCCTGCTCAATATAAAATATCTGTGATTTTAAGAAATCTTTGGGAGCAGGACAGATGGCACAGCAGTTAAATCTCTTACTGCTTGTACATGTGTACACACACACACACACACACACTATTATTGTTGTTGTTATCATCATCATCATATTTATTNTCTCTCTCTCTCTCTCTCTCTCTCTCTCTCTCTGTTTTGTGTGGTACTAGGATCAGACTCAGGGATTTGTACATGCTAAGCAAGGGTTCTAAGACTGAGCTGTATCCCCTGCTCAATATAAAATATCTGTGATTTTAAGAAATCTTTGGGAGCAGGACAGATGGCACAGCAGTTAAATCTCTTACTGCTTGTACATGTGTACACACACACACACACACACACTATTATTGTTGTTGTTATCATCATCATCATATTTATTCATTCATTCATTCATTCATTCATTCATTCATTTATTTATTAAGCATACGGTGTACTGCTGGCAAGGAAGGCACCAGGTCTCATTACAGATGGTTATGAACCACCATGTGGTTGCTGGGAATTGAACTCGGGTCCAATGGAAGAGCAGCCAGTGCTCTTACCCTCTGAGCCATCTCTCCAGCTCCCATCATCATAATTATTACTATTTTGAGGTAGCACCTCTCTATATAGCCCTGGCTGTTCTGGAACTCACTCTGTAAACCAGGCTGACCTCAAACTCAGAGATCCACATACCTGTTGCCCAGTGCTGGGATTAAAGGCATGTACTACCACATAAAGCTTTGGTTTTACTTTTTGAGACAGACTCTCCCAGTAGCCCTGAGCTCACCAAATAGACCATGCCCCAGGGATCCACCTGTCTCTGCCTCCCACCTTTTCAATGTGGCCTCTAAGAACTGGACTCTGGACCTTGTGCTTGAAAGGTACTGAGCATCTCACCAGACCTGCAGTTTGCTTCCAAAGTTACAGATCTCATGCTCTTTACCACCCCGAATTACTTGATAATTGAAGCTTATAGAAACAGTGAATTTCCTGTCTTCTGACATCCAACAGTACTCTGATTCCAGCTAGATTGAATATTAGTAGCATTACTGTTGATTGATTCACTTACAATGGAATGAAATACAAGTCTAAAGTTATTTTTTGTCTTTTTTAAAAATTGATTATGTATATAGCATTCCTTCCATGTATGCCTGCAGGCCAGAAGAGGGCGCCAGATCTCATTACAG
>LOEQ01000934.1:206883-232098 GCA_001685075.1 Bramus lutescens | reverse complement strand
CACTGTGGTAACAAGGCTGGGGTGGTGAGTACAGGCATAGGGATGTGGGGATGTAGCGAGGAGGCAGGCAGAGGTTAGATGCTGGCAGGGAGTTTAGGTTTGTTCCGAATGTGTTATGAAGCCACTGGGTTGTTATTTCAATTGCTCTTATTTTAATGTTTTGGGGGACTTTGAGGGAAGTAGCATAGCCATGTTTGTGTCTTAGAACAATTACTCTGTTATACAGTGATTGACTGCTAGATCCTAAGGACAGATAGAGAGACCCCAGTTAGGAGTCATAATATAGTTTGAGTCCCTGTGTCTGAAAAGCTTGAGACCAGATATGTTTTCCATTGCAGAGGTTTTTGGGTATTAAAGCATTTGCATAGACTTTACCAGTATCTATGGTAAAGACATCCTCATCCAGAAGTAAAATCTGAAATGCTCCAGAGTCAGATCTTTTGGAGTATCATGTTTGCACTCAGAAAGTTTCAGATTTTGGAATTTGATAATATCTGTGATATGGATAAGAGATGCCAATAACAGACAAAACAATTTACACAGTTCTTTCTCGTTCTTTTTTGTAGTGTCATGGTGTTGCTTAGTGTGTGTATATGTATATGTTATTGCCAGTATTTTGCTATGACAATGTTGCAGCATGTGTATATATTTTCATATTGGTGAAAATACATGACTTAAAAATGGGTCAAGAGTTAATAAGGTAGTTTTGTCAGTTTTTGTTGTATTGTCTTTACTGTGTAATTTTTTTCTTTGTTTTTAGATCTGTTTATTTTATGTATATTAGTGTGACCAGTATGTATATGTGTGCACCATGTACGTGCCTGGTGCTCTCAGAGGTCAGAAGAGGGTATCAGATGCCCTGGAACTAGAGTTATAGATGGTTGTGAATCACCATGTAGGTGCTGGGGACTGAGCCCAGGTCCTCTGGAAGAGCAATGAGTGCCTTTACTGCTGAGCCAGCTCTCCAGCCCCTGTGTACCTTCCTTTTCACATAGTGAAATATGTTATGTCTTCTCGTCTGTGGATCTCTCGTCATTAAAAATCTCTTTCCTACAGCCATGCATCCTTCTAGAACTTCTTTTCACTACTTGATCACTTGTTCTCTTGTCACTTGTTGGGTGCTATGTAACATTAGAGCTGTTTTTATTTTTGAATGGCATCTGACCCAGATGTTTATTTAAAAGCTCATCATTACCCCAATGATCTTATTTTATTTTTGTTTTTATAAGTCAAGATTGTATACTGTAGCACAGGCTAGCCTCCAATTGAAGGCAGTCTTCCTCTTTAGCCTACTTAGTGCTGGGATTGCAGTCATGGCTGCCATGCACAGCTTTCACCCGATGACTTGAGGTGCCACTTTTACTGTAGATGTCTGTCCTATGAACTTGGATCCGTTTCTGGACTGTGATGAAATACTGCTGTATCGTGGCATATGGTAGGGCACAGTTTCTTTATTTTTAATGAACTTAGGTTTTATTATGTAACCAGGCTGGTCTAGAACTCCTTATGTTGTCTGACCCAGCCTTGAATTCATGATCTTTTTGCCTGAGTACAGGGATGTAAGGTCTGTACTTCCATGTCTGACTCAGAACATTGTTGTTTTTGTTTTTTTGAGACAATGTGTCACATAGCTTAAGTTGCTTCAGTTTACTGTATAGACAAGGTTGACCTTAACTACTGGTTCCTCACAGATTCTTCTGCTTCCCCCTCTCAAGTTCTAGTATTATGGGTGTGGGGCATTATATTTTGTTTATGGGTGCTGGGATTTGAACTCAGGACCTTGTGCATGCTAAGCAAATATTGTACCAACTGAGCTGTATTATATCGGTAGCCTTTTTGTTGCTGTTCTAAATGTAACTTTTTAGTTTTATAATTTTTATTTATTTATTTATTTGTTTGTTTGTTTATTTTTGTTTTTCAAGGCAGGGTTTCTCTGTATCCCTGGCTGTCCTGGAACTTGCTCTATAGATCAGGCTGGCCTGGAACTCACAGAAATCCACCTGCATCTGCCTCCTGAGTGCTGGGATTAAAGGCGAGTGCCAAGGCATGTGCCACTACTGCCTGGCTTTAAATGAAATTTTTATACCGTGTCACTCTATTTCATACTTTTATATAAAAGCTTGTTTATGTATTCAAATTTATATCCTATTTTGCTGAATTCTATTAGTTATGCTGTGTTTATCATTGGTTTTTCTGTTTTTCTTCAGTTATACAATTATATCATCTGCACATGATACTTTACATTTTTCCTTACCCATTCTGAATCCTTTACTTGATCTCATTTGTCTAATTATATTGCTAACACCTTTATTGTAACGGTGAAGAGTGACAGTTAATAATCTTGCCTTGCTCCTAGTCCTAGTTTTTTTCCACTATAAAATAATGATGCAGATTTTAGGGCTATGGTATGTATGTGGGTAGCTTTGCCCAGAGAATTCTAAGTGTTTAAATATTTGGGAGAGATTTTTATGAAGGCTGCTTATTCTACCAACTCTAAGAGTAACTTGCAAAAGCTAGAAGATTGCATTTTTCAGTTTGGGACTTTCAGTGTGTTATACCATAGAGCACGTCATTTCGATTTAGTCGAATTGTCTTTATGTACTGTTGTGGTCATGAAGAACATTATCCTTTGTGTTTCCTAGTGTGTGCTGTATTTATGGAGTTTAAAGATTAACTATCCTAGAACATTGTTTCTGCTTCGAGGAAATCATGAATGCAGGCATCTCACAGAGTACTTCACCTTCAAACAGGAATGTAAGTATGCATCTCCAGGGACTGTTCCGTTGTTTCATGTGCTGCCATGCTCACTTAGGATCATACCTTCTAAATGAAAATAGTAAGTGAGGCTTGGTGTCTCTTGCCTGCAACTCAACACTTGGGAGGCTGAAGCAGTAGGACTACCACAAGGTTGAAGCCAACTTGGGCTATAGAGCGAGACCTTGTTTAAAAGAAAATGAAGAAGAAAAATTGGGTACTCCTACACTGTTATCAGAGAATGAGTTTATTCAACACCCACAAGTCACTTTACTGTATGTTCATACTGAGTCTTGTTGCCAGTAGTGTCCTGTATTGGACATGGGGTGGTTATAATGGCAGCCTTCTTCCCAGGAGAGCCTGAAAGGGAAGGTCAGAGTTATTAAAAGAAATGGTAAGCCAGGTTTAGTATTCATGTCTGTAATCCCAGCACTTGAGAGGTGGAGGAAAGAGGATAAGGCATTCAGGGCCAGCCTTGGCTATGTGGTGAATTCAAGGTCAGTTTGGGCTCTATGAAATTCTCTCTCAAACAACAACAACAGATTTGGTCAGACACTAAATTCTGTTGCAAATACAGGATCTTCAGATCATTCCAGCCCCAGAAACTTTCTGAAATAAAGATACCATCAGACCATAAATGACCAGGAAGTTATAAATTTATATTTACTCTTGGTAGGTATTTGAATTGGTGTCAAGTATTTAGACAGCAATTTTGCAGTATTTGTGAAGATTGCAGATGTACATTCCCTTTTCTCGGTATTTTGACTTGTCAGAATTTATCATGCAGACTGTGTATTAGTGAGATCACACATGTATCTTGTCATATTTAGCAGTGTCAGAAGTCTGGATTCTGTTAAGTTTTGCTCAGCTGGGGTCATGATGTTGTGAGGACTGTGAGTGTCTTCCTCTGAGTTCACTAGGTGTTTGGAGTCCTGCAACTGTGGATTAAAGTCTGTATTTTCCAGTTAGCTCCCAACTGGGGGTCACTCTCAGTTTTAAGACTGCTTTCAGGTTTTTGATATATCATTCCCATAGATAGTTCCTAGTATAGATGTTGGCTTTCTTCTAGCCCACCCTGAATGAGTCTCTGACTTCTATTGTCAGTTAGCTGGGGGGGAAACCTCTGCTCTTTAAAGGTTCGGCATGCTTAGGCCATGGCCATCCAGGAGACTCTCCCCTTTGCCATCTCATGAAGTGTAACAGTGAGGCTCCTCATAGGCAGAGTTTCCATGAACTCAAAAAAAGTGGATGATTATACCAAGTGGAAGCCATTGGAAATCATGTCACAGTTCTCCCAGTACAAGGAAGTTAGATGAAAGCCAGTAAGATATTTGCTTCGTGAGGATGTTTATTCCACTGTTAATTATAACATCAAAAATAATTATTTGTCAATCAAGGGCCGATTAAATACAATATATTAGTATTAGAGGGGTTTGTGGGAGTTTGGCTTACAGAAGAGTATTTTTGTGGAGTGCAGTCTTTCCTTCTACCTTTATGTGGGTTCCCAGGATTAAACTCAGGCCCTCAGGGTTGCACAGCAAGTACTTTGCCTGCTGAGTCATCTTTCTGGCCCCCAAAATATTTTTAAAGCAATGCTAGGCCACTATTTAAATATTGAGGGATCTATGTGTGCTGTCTGAAGAGATGCTCAGATGTGCTGTTGGCTGAGAGAAGCCATTTGCTAACCGTGCACATTATGTGCAGAAGAAACTGGCACTAGTGTTTACTTCTGAGGTGCTGAGTCAGAAGGTCTTATTTTAATATTTTTTCTAGTACTATTTGAATTTTTTCCATCATTATGTACTATTTTTGTATTTTTAAGCTGCTAATTTAAAAATTACTCAGTTGGGGACCTTTATTTGAAGGGCTTTTCAATTTTTTTGCTTTCTTAAAGATGTGATCTTGCTATGTAGTCCTTGATGGCCTCAAACTCCCTATATAGATAGGCTATCTGTCAGTCTCTCGAGTAGATGTTTGCCTCCACTCCTGGCTCTTAAAGGCTTTTGTTGTTTGTGTGTGTGTGTGTTTTAAGGCTGGGGTATACTTCAGTGGTAGAGTATGTGAAAGGCCCTGAGTTCAGTCTTCAGCACTGTAAATAAATATTTTTAACATTGATTTTTTTTTAATTTTGTGTATGTGCATGGGGTGAACATGCCCTGCCTTATGTGGAGGCCCTTGAGTCGATTCTCTCCTTTCTACTGTGTGAGTCCTGAAGATTGAATCCAGGTATAAGCTCAGCAACAAGTGCTGTGTTCCTTTAGCCATCTCACTGGCTCATGAATAAGTTTTTGAGGCACTTCTAGTAACTCGGCTGGATGCAGTTAAATAAGAATGACTGTAGGGCCAGTGAGATGACTGAGCACTTGCTCCTAAGCCTGATGACCTGAGTTCAGTTCCCAGGAAACAGAGAATCGATTCCTTGAAAGTTGTCCTCTGACCTCCACATTTTGATATTATGTATATATGTGCATGTGCATAGACAATGTAAAAGAAATCAAAGAAACTGTGCCAGTGTCTGAAAACTCTTTACTCTCTGTTCGTACCCTTCATCTAACCTTTAAGATTTTTGAAATACTTTGCAGTTTCTCTAAAACATTACTATTTTTGCCTAGAAAATTAAATATGTATAAAACAACCGACAAAGGCCCTGGAATATACTTGATGGAAGAAGTCAGCTGCTGGTACTTAGAATTAAGTGGGTGGCAAGAAAATTGCCTGTGGATGTCCTGTTCTGAGTGCTGTGGGTGTTGTGGTTTTGACTTTGACAGAGAGTCCTCTGCATTGCCCAGGCTATGCATAGCAGTTCATTAGACCTAGGCTCAGGCTTTTTGTTCGGTTTGATTTTTAAGGGACATCTATTGTAATTTCCCCATCTATTCGCTCCTTTAAAGCTAAAGTTTTTGTTCTTTTGTGGACTTTGGTGCTGGAGAGTGAAGTAAATTTCTTTTGCGATCAGCATAATTGGTTCCATAATTGGTTCTGATTATTTTTAGAAGATAGAACAGTAGGTTCAGGAAATGCTTTAAGCATCTCATTTACCCAGAGTTTCTTACTTCGTGTCTCTATTTGCTTTCAGCTAAGCTATACTTCAGCCCAGTCACTCATTCTCCTGTATAGTATCTCCCGTTTCATTCTAATGCTGCATGCAAGATGCAAATAAATCTTGGAGCAAGCATACACACTAAAATAAAAATATAAATGTTATTCCTATATAAGGAAAGAGCATGTGTGTGTTTCATGGGTGTTCACTGATAAGCTGACCTTGCCTATGGACTACTGAAGCTTTTAGGATCAGAGCCATGTAATTAATGTTAAGTGACATCAGTTGCACAGCGTGCAGCTGCAGGCTTGTTGCTTTTTTAAGGAGTGTGGGCAGAAGCTTTTCTTGTCTCATATCAATATTTGCGTTTTTTTCTTTTTTTTGAAACAGTGCTATTTTTACTTTTTACTTTGAGACAGAGTCTAAGTTCCCCTGATTGCCCTTGTATCTCCTAGCTAGCTGGGGTTACTGGCTGTGTCGCTAGGCCTGCATCACACTCTTTCTTAGTTATAATGGGAGATTGAATTTTTTGTTTTGTTTTGGTTTTGAGACAGTGCTTCTCTGTGTAGCCCTGACTGTCCTGGAACTCACTATGTAGATCAGGCTGGCCTCGAACTCACAGAGATCCACCTGCCTCTGGGTTTAAAGGGATGCACCACCACTGCTTGGCTGGGAGACATGCTTTTTTTTTTTTATTTGTTTTGCTTTGTTTAAGACAGGGTTTCTTTGTGTGGCCTTGGCTGTCCTAGAACTAACTGTAGACCAGTTAGGCTCACAGAGATCCTCCTGCCTCTGCCTCCTGAGTGTGCACCACCACTGCTCAGCTGGGAGATGTGGTTTTAAGATAGGGGCTTATTAGGCTACCCTGCTGGCTTCAAACTCTCAGTGAGCCTTTGCCTCGTCCTCCTGAGATTACAGGCATGTGTTACCATGCCTGGCTAACAGTTAATTTTTTATATACTGTCTCTTTATTGTTATGTACTTAGAAAGCAAAAAGCCTTGTGTATTGATCCCATCTCGTAGTTCTGGGTCCAGATTTCTCAAGCAGATTAGATTAGTCTGTTGTTTCATGAACTGCTTTTTTTTTTGATTGCTTACTGACAAGTCCCAGAAATTCCTGTACTTTCCTAATGAAAACAGTACTGTTATAACAGACTTTTAAAGAGCAAATACTGTTTATTGCAACACTATTTAGAGTAGCAGTTTGCCCTGGTTAGATTATGGCATTTCCATAAAGTCAAGTGCTGTGTAGTTTGCTTTCTTTTTAATTACTAAGCTGATATTATAAGAATGACAAAAGTTTACCTTACCCTCATAATTTTTCAGCTAGGCTAGAAAATTCAATTGGCCTGGCACGGTGCACACCTTTAATCCCAGCACATAAGGCAGTGGCAAATCTCTAGTGGGGATGGGAGGGAACAGAGAGGAAAGTCAGAGATGGGGCAATCTTTAGTGAATGCAAATAAAAATTAAGGAAATGATACTCAGTGGATAGACTTATAAGTAATGCTGACTCTCAAAACTCTTCCTAGAATTCTTTTAAAATTTTGTTTTACTACTGGCCATGGGTGATGCAGGCCTGTAATCCCAGCACTTAGGAGGCGAGTTAAGGTCAGATTGGGCTATGAGACCTTTTAATTACATATAAAATGTTGTTCTGTTCTGTTGCATTATCGGCAACAGTTAAAACTTGTTTAAATATAGCCCTGCG
This sequence comes from Bramus lutescens, assembly GCA_001685075.1. Taxonomy (NCBI): domain Eukaryota; kingdom Metazoa; phylum Chordata; class Mammalia; order Rodentia; family Cricetidae; genus Bramus; species Bramus lutescens. Next base: position 224,593 of record LOEQ01000934.1, on the reverse strand, counting down.
GTTGTGATTAGTTCTCTTTTATTTTAGACAAGTCTACAGTGTAGACATTAATTTTTCATGAAAATAAAACTCTTGAATCAGCTAATTTGACCTTCAGGAATTATACATTTGGGTATTTAGATTTTTAAATTGGGTGTTTAATTTAAACTTAAAAAGAATGGGTGGCACATATCAGTAATCCCAGCACTCTGGAGGCTGCTAGTGCTAGCCAGCCTGAGCTTCATGGCAAGACCTCATGTTGAAAGTTCACAGGCTGAGGAGGAAACCATTTGATAGAGCACTTGCCTAGCATTCTCAAGGCCCTGGGTTCCAATTCCTGCACTGTGATTAGGAAGAGTTTGTGAGGGTTCTTAATGTGCTTGCAGTTCTGAGCACTGGGCCCAGTTCCCTCCCCTTTTATTTAATTGTGTTTATATTTATATCTGTATTTGTTTGTATGTCTGTGTACCACATACATGCCTGGTGCTCTCAGAGGTCAGAAGAGGGTATCAGATGCCCTGGAACTAGAGTTATAGATGGTTGTGAATCACCATGTAGGTGCTGGGGACTGAGCCCAGGTCCTCTGGAAGAGCAATGAGTGCCTTTACTGCTGAGCCAGCTCTCCAGCCCCTGTGTACCTTCCTTTTCACATAGTGAAATATGTTATGTCTTCTCGTCTGTGGATCTCTCGTCATTAAAAATCTCTTTCCTACAGCCATGCATCCTTCTAGAACTTCTTTTCACTACTTGATCACTTGTTCTCTTGTCACTTGTTGGGTGCTATGTAACATTAGAGCTGTTTTTATTTTTGAATGGNTGCCTGGTGCTCTCAGAGGTCAGAAGAGGGTATCAGATGCCCTGGAACTAGAGTTATAGATGGTTGTGAATCACCATGTAGGTGCTGGGGACTGAGCCCAGGTCCTCTGGAAGAGCAATGAGTGCCTTTACTGCTGAGCCAGCTCTCCAGCCCCTGTGTACCTTCCTTTTCACATAGTGAAATATGTTATGTCTTCTCGTCTGTGGATCTCTCGTCATTAAAAATCTCTTTCCTACAGCCATGCATCCTTCTAGAACTTCTTTTCACTACTTGATCACTTGTTCTCTTGTCACTTGTTGGGTGCTATGTAACATTAGAGCTGTTTTTATTTTTGAATGGTGTCTGACCCAGAGCTGTTTCATTAACATGGAGTTACAGACAGCTGTGACAGTTGTGAGCCGACATGTGGGTGTGGAGGACTGAACTCTGGTTTTATACCAGATCATCCAGTGCTCTTAACAGCTGAACACCTCTCCAGGTGCCTTCCTCAGCTTTTAAGTGAATATAGAAATGGTACCTGCTTCATAGGGATTCTATAAAGGTGGTCAGTTAACACTCACAGTTACAACCATTGTGAGCCAGGCATGAATACACTTTACACACGTGAGTGCACTTCAATCCTTACAGCAGCATTACTTGTAAGGATTATCACTTCCATTAGATAGTTAGGAAAACCATAGCACTTGAAATGGAGACATTTGTCCAAGGTTCCAAGCTAAAAGCTGATAGATCTGAGATCCAAACTGAAAGAGTTAGGTTACAGATAATTTATCTGACCACTGTGCTGGGTCAAGGTGCTTAGTTCACTGATATATATTATGGTCACTATGTATATGTATACCCACTATACACCTATAGATATGTATACATTAGATAAAATTAGGAAAATATGGCAAGATAGGGTTATAGATACTGTCTCTGGTCTAATCCCTCAGGGGGAGAAAAAAGTAACATATTGCTTCTTATTTTACTCAGATATTAATGCACTATAAATTTCTGTTCACCTAATTTGGCTTTTGGGCTCCTGTTTTGATTTAAAAATGGCATCTGTTTGGAAGTAAGCTAAGGACTTTTCCCAAGTCATTGCAAGGGTGAAAAGCAAGTTACCAGAACTAGATGGTGATGTGCAGCATGACATCCTGTGCCTCTTAAATTCTTAACCTATACTCAGAGTTAGGACTCTTTTAATTAAAGGAATTTCTTTTGATGTTGGTAACAATAGGAATCTGCCTTTGGGCTTTTAGGAGCAAATGTTCAGTACTGACCATTTATTAAAGACTTTTTGTTTGCTTTTATTTTGAACAGATATTATACTCACATCTGGATCTACTTTTGAAATATCAGTGTAAGGATGTAACTATTAGAAGGTACAAAATTAATCAGGCGGTGATGGCACATGCTTTTAATCCCAGCACTCAGGAGGCAGAGGCAGGTGGATCTCTGAGTTAGAAGCCAGCCTGGTTTACAGAGGGAGTTCCAGGACAGCCAAGACTACACAGAGAAACTGTCTCAAAACAACAACAAAATAATAAATTAAAAAATACAAAACAGTTTAATAATCCAAACATTTTTACATAAACTAGGATAATAATAATTTAGTTACACATCTCTAAAGTATTGATCAGAAAAGAAAGAGCTGGAGAAATGACTCGGTGGCTTAAAACTGTTCTTGCAGAGGACCCAGGTTCAGTTCCAAGCACCCACATAGCAACTCACAACTCTCCTCAACTCCAGTTCCAGGGGGTCTAGGGCCCTCTGCTGGTCTCCTGAGGCACCAGCATGCACTCAATGCATATGTGTGCATACACACAGGCAAAACATTCATACACATAAAAGTAATAAAGCTTTTAAGAAGAATAGAACAAAATGAGCAGAAAGGTTTCTGATATAGAAATCGTTCTCAGTACTGTGGGGACAGTTCCACATGGGGTGGGACAGGGAACCACTCTATCTTTGAAGCCCATGGATCATAAAAACTTTACTGGCAGAATCTGAGGTTCCTAGAAGAACCCTCGGAGGAGCCCAAAGCCGTAGCCTCCCATCAGGAAATATGATGCTGCCTAATTATTGACAGCTGTCAGCCAGCTGCTCTTTCAGGTTTCCAGAGCTACAGAGCTAGAAAGTTAATCCAGGGTCATACTTTAGAAAGGGAAGGAAGTTGTTACCCCTTGTCTTCAACTCTTGAAAGCCATCTTCTCATGGATGGAATCTTCAGACTTGCCTGGCCAGTGGCTTCCCTTTCTGACTCAGGGTCTGTGGGTGTGACATGGTTCATCCTTTGACTGTGTCCTCTTTCGGTAGGTCGGATTAAGTATTCGGAACTGGTGTACGAAGCATGTATGAACACATTCGACTGTCTTCCTCTTGCTGCTCTCTTAAACCAGCAGTTTCTCTGTGTACATGGAGGAATGTCACCTGAAATCACTTGTTTAGACGACATAAGGAAAGTAAGTAATCGTTGTTTTCACAGAGGATGTTGTTACATTTCTGTTCTTTATCTCAGCCAATTAGTATATATATAAAACATATAATATAACTGAAATTAAAAGAAAATACAATTGGAAGTAGAAAAATAGAATTTACCCATGGTCTTGTCATTGTTGGCTAGCTCTTGCTAACACTTGAGATACATGTATTTCTTACTTCTCTCTCTCTCTCTCTCTTTTGGTTTTTCGAGACAGGGTTTTGCTACAGTTTTAGAGCCTATCCTGGAACTAGCTCTTGTAGACCAGGCTGGCCTTGAACTCAGAGATCCACCTGCCTCTGCCTCCTGAGTGCAGGGAGTAAAGTTGTGGGCCACCACCGCCCGGCATTTCTTTCTCTTTTTAAAATTAAGGTTTTTTGGATTTTTTTTGGTTTTTTTGTTGTTGTTTTTTGGTTTTTGGTTTCTTTTTTGAGACAAGGTTTCTGTGTAACTGTGGCAGTCCTGGAACTTGCTCTATAGACCAGGCTGGCTTCAAATTCAGAGATACATCTGCCTCTGTTTCTGTGCTGGGATTAAAGGTGTGCGCCACCACCACCTGGTCTTAAAATTAAATCTTAATGACTAAAAATATACTATTTTTTATAATTCTGAAACTTTAAAATTATTTGTATGTTTTAAACAGATCTTTCTATATAGTCTTGAACCTAAGACAATTATCCTGCCTCATCCACTAAAATGCTAGAATTATTCAACATATGCCACCATGCCTAGCTTGAAAACTTTAAATTATATTTCAGTATGCAAGGAACATGAAAGTGTCCTTGGCCATCCCTTAACCTTTAGTACATTGTCTTTGCAAATTGAGGAAATTTGAATAAGTGCTCTGAGCTCTGCCAGTTCTGGAATGCATTGACTTTAATGTCCTAAATGGTATGGGTTGGTTGCTCCGTTTGCCTTACACAGTGACTATTTCCAAGATTCTGTGTCTTTGTGGTTGGGGGAAAGGAGCAGCCTTGTGCACTTGCACTGATGCTCGTGGCGCCTCCTCACACTCATACCCTCTCAGTTCCCACACAAATACAAAGTTGGCAGTGCTATTTAACAACTGAGTCAATTGTGATAAAAAGCTCCCCTCTCACTCAGCAGAAGCTCTCTTCTTGACTCTCAGATGTTCCCATCTGTTCAAAACCTAAGTACTTATATTCTTTGATTTTTGTGTGTTTGTTTTTAAGTTAAAGCAGCATTGACTAAAAATGGAAGTTAATAACAAATATTAAAAGGTTGTCGCTGCATAGAGTGGAAAGAATAAAAAGCCTGTGGTAAAGAAAACCTCTCCTTTGAAATAAAGTAAGCAGTGGAAGAATCACTGTCAAGCATTCCTGTAGCACTGTTTCCCATAGAAAACTGAAATTAGATTAGTCTCTAAGGGTTTGTGGCCGCCAATTTCACATTTGAGTTGAATGACTGCTAGACTAGTTTAGCACAGAAGGAGGGGCCCTTTTCAGCAGGATTCTCAGAAGACAGAGACAGGACACTACAAACCTTTATTACAGAGCACTCATTCTCCCAGGACCGTCCTTCGGGCTCACTGCCCCATCTTTACTGCATTCCTTAGGTAGAGAGGACTTTTGACCTGTCTGCTTCCAGGAACCCTTTTGCTTTCCTGATTTTTTTCCCCTTCTTTTGGCTCTTGTGTGTCTTCTAGTTAGATAGGTTTACTGAACCTCCTGCTTTTGGGCCGGTGTGTGACCTGCTTTGGTCTGATCCCTCAGAGGAGTATGGCAGTGAGAAGACCCTGGAGCACTATACCCACAACACTGTCCGGGGCTGCTCCTACTTCTTCAGGTAAGCCAATCCTCAGAGTAGAAAGCAATGAAACAATGGGATTTTAGTTTCAAAGCTTTATTTTTACTACTATGTGTGTGTGCATGCCTGTGGGTATATGAACATGAGTGCAGATGCCTGTAGAGAGGCTAGGGGCATAAGAACCCCTGGAGCTGGGATTATAGGCAGTTGAGAACCACCAATCTGGGTGCTCCAAACTGAACTTGGGTCTTCTGCAAGAGGAGTATACACTTTTAACCACTGAGCCAGTTTCCAGCCCCCTGGCGATCCATTTTATGAAATTAATATTTTAAAAATTATTTTTAAAAAGTTTTTGGTATAAGTGTTGTACCTGCATATCTATCTGTGTACCACCTGTGTGTCTGGGGCTCTCTAAGGTCTGATCCCTAGAACTGGAGTTGTGGAGCCAGCAGCCGGATGGATGCTAAAACTGAATCCAGGTCCGCTGATGGAGCAGGGAGTGTTCTCAACCACTGAATCATCTCTCCAACCTTGATTTTATGAAATTAACTTTTTTTTTTTGGAGACAGGGTTTCTCTGTGTAGCCCTGCCTGTCCTGTAACTAGCTCTGTAGATCAGGCTGGCCTTGAACTCAAGAGATCCACCTACCTCTGCCTCCCAAGTGCTAGGATTAAACGCATGCACCACCATGTCCAGTTTTATGAAATTATTCTTAAGTGATTCAGGTCTTAAACATGTAGTGTAGAGATTTCTGTTCAATCTCTCTACTCTTATTTCTCTCTTTTTTAAAATTTCTTCCCCACTTCTTCCCTCCCTTCCTTTCTTTTTGGTGCTGGAGATCAAACCCAGGACCTCACACATTCTGGGCAAGCACTTTTTCAGTTCTTTAAAGTAGAAACTTGATGTTTTCTTTGACATTAGACCATAAGATATGTCATGTAGTGAAGTCAGCTGCCTTCTAGTATCTTGATGTTGTTATCAGCTCTAAATGATCTATTATTTGTTCCTAATTAGCATCGAGACACTGCCTAAAGATTTTATTTATTTTTATCTATTTGGGTGTTTTGCCTCTGTGTGTGTGTGTGTGTGTGTGTGTGTGTGTTGTGTGCGTGCGTGCGTGTGTGTGTGTGTGTGTGTGTGTGCCTGGTGCCTGTGGAGACAAGAAGGCATCAAATCCCCTGGAACTGGAGTTACAGATGATAATGAGCCATCTGTGGGGGCTGCAGACTGAATCTGGGTCCTCTTCAAGAACAGGAAGTGCTCTTTACCACTGAGCATCTCTAGATAATGAGCAGGCATGGTAGTATACACCTTTAATCCCAGTGCTTGAGAGACAGAAACATACAGATCTCTGTGAGTTAGACGCTAGCCTGATCTACTTAGTGAGTGCCATGCCTACCAAGGGCTACATAGAGAGACTTTGTAGATGACTTTACTTTTTCTACAGAGATTATGATTCTGAAGATTTGGGCCAGGGGATCCTATTATGTAGTGAGAATCTCCCCAGCTTTTGGAATGTCTGGTGGAGACTAAAATTTAAAAAATGAATAGGGGCTGGGCTGTGGTGGTGCATGCCTTTAACCCCAGCACTTGGAAGGTAGAGGCAGGCAGATCTCTGTAAGTTAGAAGCTAGCCTGGTCTACAAGAGCTAGTTCCGGGACAGGCTCCAAAAACTACAGAGAAACCTTGCCTAAAAAAAAAAAAATATGGATAGGACACTGTAATCTAAGCTTAGGACATTTCCTGGAAATGGGCTATTGTCCTAAAGTTCCCATGGGAGCTTTTGGTGTTGTTTGCCAAGAAAAAAGAAAGAAAGAAAGAAAAGAACGGTTGAAATGTAAATTGTTTTTAATTCCAGTGTTCTAACATGAAAAATAATGCAATTATTTTGTTCCCTAAAACACTTGCTGATTGGCTAAGATAATGCAATAACTAAATGAAGTAAGCATATACAAAAGAAGCCTTGATTTATTTGCCTTTAAACATTTTTGAAATAATATTTTTGTATTCTTCTCTGCCAACCTTTCTAGTGACTTATTTAGTGAAACAATTTAACTTTTCCTTCTTTTGACATTGCTTAAGAACTTAGCATCATTGGCTGAATGTCATTTGGTACAGTTCCTGTGGTCACTTGCCAGCACCTCTTACAGTACCTAGGGCTTCCACCCCAGAACCCTCTTTCTATAATCTATCTGGGGTTGCAGTGAATCCCCACACTCACTTGAGATAACTGTTGCCTAGTCAGTCCTCACAGAGCTCTCAAGCATTCATGGACATAAACTGCAGAACAACAGAACACGCCTGAGCCACCCATACACAGGCTTGCAGCTGAAGTTAGAAGTCATGCTCTGACTTTTTCCCTAATCTTCATTTCTTTTGTTTTATGTGTATGAGTGGTTTTGATCACAGGTATGTTTATGTACCATGTCTGCCTGGTGTCCATGGAAGCCAGAAAAGGGCATCTGATCCCCTAGAACTGGAATTATGGATGAAGGTGCTGAGAACCGAATCCAGGTCTTTGGCGAGTACAGGAGGTGCTCTTGATCACTGAACTCCCCCTCCAGCCCTGTCCTGCGTTCTTTTCCTATCTTTGTACTTTGTCAGCCGTTCATTTCCGTGTTGGCAGTGGTACTCACGCACAGTGCCAAAGTGCTGTCCAGTGTTTGTGAGCACACGTGGGGTAATGTAACTTACACAGGAAGTAGGTCTATGCTGGATTTGCCATGTGTGAGCTGTGTTACTGGCCATAAGTTTAATGTTAATGATTTCATAGTATATTTACATAAAATGTCCTTATACAGGAAGAACATCTGAAACACATAAGTGGTTGATGAAAATACTGTGTCCAAAGGTTCCTAGGGATCTTTAGTTTTTCGAGACAGGGTTTTTCTGTGTAATAGTCCTGGAACTCGCTTTGTAGACCAGGCTGGTTTCAAACTCACTGAGATCCGCCTGCCTCTGCCTCCCAAGTGCTGGGATTACAGGTGTGTGCTACCACCATCTGGCTAGCTCCTAGGAATCTTAAAGTACATTTAGCCCACAGGAACAATGCCTCATGGCATGACTCCTGGGTCTTAGGCTTTACCAAGATTTTACAACCTCCTACCTCATCGCTAGGGCCTCCATAAAACCACTTCACAGTCTGTGAATGGCTGACAGGCCATTGTTTCTATGACAGGCAGGAGCAGGGACTTCTTGTTCTGCAATGGTGAAAATGTATCTAAAAATTAAACTTTTTCCATTGAACATAGGGAAAACAAAGTTGCCCCCCTTCTTTTTCAGACCATCCCAAGCTGATCTCAAACTTACTATGTAGGAAAAGGTGACCTTGAACTTGTGATTCTTTTGTCTCACCTTTCAAGTACTGGGATCGTAAGTGTGTGTAGCATCTCTAGTATATAGTTCGGGGACTTTGTGCATACTAGGCAAGCACTGTCCCAATTCAAGAAACAAACTTAGAAAAATAAGTAATTAACTTCTATACACTCTCAGGATAATTTTATATTCTCCAGTTCTTCCTATTTGTTATCCAGAAAAGTAAAAATAATAAGACTGTTTTAGGATTATATGCAGATATAGAATACAGTATTCTAGGGCTGAAGAGTGAAGAGCACTGGTTGCTCTTCCAGAAGTCCTGAGTTCAATTCTCAGCAACGTCATGGAAGCTCATAACCATCTCTAGAGGGATTCCATGCCTTCTGCTGTTGTGCAAGTAGAGCACTCATATACATAAAATATATAAATAAATCTTTAAAAAATAATATGGTGGTCTATAATATTAATATCTACTCCTAAAATAGACATGCATAGTATTACCTTAGTGTTGATATTATATATAAAGCTGTAAGTATATTCTTAAAAAAAAACTTCTCTAAAGGTTTGATGATTGAAGAAAGTCTGCACTCATTTTGTAGCATTTACTGTATACACACACATGCACACATGCTGTTGTAGTATGTTTTCATATCAAAATACCAAGGAAAGTTTTGATTGTATCATTAGTGTTAAAATAAAATAGATTAAGAGATGGGGAAACTGTTTCTATTCTAAGGTATCCTCTTCAGGTGTGATAGTAATATGTATTATTGAAATAGAAATAACTGATTTCTGAGCTTTTAATTAAAGTTCAGTGGTGGGGCTGGAGAGACAGCTCTGTGGTTAAGAGCACTGACTCTTCTTCCAGAGGACCTGGGTTTAGCTCCCAGCACCCACATGGTGTCTCATAGTTGTAACTCCAGCTCCAAGGGATCTTCCCCCTGCCTTTGGCCTCTGCAGGTACCAGGTACACATACAGACAAGCAGGCAAAACTCTCATACATATAAAATAAATCTTGAAAAATTCAATAGTCTGTAGTATTTGTAATCTTAAAACAACTCTGAGATTGGGTTTTTCCTTTATTCCTATTAAACCGAACTGCCGGAATTCTGGACGTATGTGTTCTCATTTTCTTTTTCAGTTACCCTGCAGTTTGTGAATTTTTACAAAACAACAGTTTATTATCAATAATCAGAGCCCATGAAGCCCAGGATGCTGGGTAAGCTGCGCTGAAATTTTCACGTATCCCCTCAGAGATTTTATTTTAGTGTGAAGATGCATGAGCTCCCATCTCTTTTCCAGGTACCGAATGTACAGGAAGAGCCAAACAACGGGCTTTCCATCACTCATCACGATTTTCTCTGCCCCTAATTACCTCGATGTTTATAACAATAAAGGTAAAGAAGCCCAACAATATTTATATGTGAATTTGTTAGTAACTGTGAGCTCTAATTTAATTTTGTGTTTTATTTTTATTATTGTGTTCATTTAATTATTTTTATTTTTTGGTTCTATGGATTGAACCCAAGACCTTATATTTTTGAAGCACTTGCTCTACCACTGGGCCATATCCTCAACATCTATTTTTAAGTACAAAATTTCAGTCAGATAAAAAGGTCTTGGGTAGGGGATGTGGCTCTGTGGTAAAGCATGTGTTTAGCTTTGGAAAGACCTTAGCATCCGTCTCCTCATGCTTCAGTCTCCCAAGTGATAGGGTCATAGGCATGCACTTCCATATATATCTAGATGAAGAAGAGCTCTCTTATTTTTTTTAAAAAACAACCTTTTATACATACCAATCCCAGTTCCCCCTCCCTCCCTTCTTCCGTTCCCCCCACCTTCTCCACACTCCACACCCTTCAGAGAGGATAAGGCCTCCCATGGGGAGTCAACAAAGTCTACTGAGGCAGGACCAAGGCCCTCCCCACTGTATCTAGGCTGAGTAAAGGTATCCTTCCATAGGGAATGGGCTCAAAAAGCCAGTTCATGTGGTAGGGATAAATCCTGGTCCCTCTCCCAGTGACTCCACAAAGTGCCCAAGCCAACAACTGTCACCCACATTCAGAGAGCTTAGTTCGGTCCTATGCAGGTTCCCCAGCTGTCAGTCTGGAGTCAGTGAGCTCCCACTAGCTCAGGTCAGCTGTTTCTGTGGGTCATGGTCATGACCCCTTTGCTCATATTATCACTTCTTCCTCTCTTTGACTGGACTCTGGGAACTCAGCCCAGTGCTTAGCTGTGGATCTCTGCATCTGCTTCCTTCAGTTGCTGGATGAAGGTTCTATGATGACAAATAAGATAGTCATCAATCTGATTACAGGGGAAGGCCAGTTCAGGCACCCTCTCTGCTATTGCTTAGATTCTTAGCTGGGATTATCCTTGTGGATTCCTGGGAATTTCCCTAGTGCCATGTTTCTTGCTAACCCCATAATGGCTCCCTCTATCAAGATNTGGATCTCTGCATCTGCTTCCTTCAGTTGCTGGATGAAGGTTCTATGATGACAAATAAGATAGTCATCAATCTGATTACAGGGGAAGGCCAGTTCAGGCACCCTCTCTGCTATTGCTTAGATTCTTAGCTGGGATTATCCTTGTGGATTCCTGGGAATTTCCCTAGTGCCATGTTTCTTGCTAACCCCATAATGGCTCCCTCTATCAAGATACCTCTTTCCTTGTTCTCCGTCTCTGCCCTTCCCCCAACGTGACCATCCCATTCCCTCATGTTCTCTTCCCCTCTCCCCTCCTTTTCCATCCCTCCACCATGCTCCCAATTTACTCAGGAGATCTTGTCTATTTCCCTTTCCCAGGGATCCATGTATGTCTCTCTTAGGGTCTTCCTTGTTCCCCAGCTTCTCTGGGATCGTGGACTATAGGCTGGTATCCTTTGCTTTATGTCTAATATCTACTTATGAGTGAGTACATACCATGGTTTGTCTTTCTGGGTCTGGGTTACCTCACTCAGGATGTTTTTTTTTTCTAGTTCCATCCATTTGCCTGCAAATTTCAAGATGTCATTGGTTTTTTACTACATTGTGTAAATGTACCACATTTGAAAAAGAGATCTTATTGGAACAAAGGTCAATAAATTTAGAGTGCAAGCTACTGCTTGGCCTTCATCTCCTAAGAGATCTTTAGTGTATAAATACTGATTATAATGGAAAACTATAAATAACTTCAGAGTTATGTTAGAACAGTTAACATAAGTTAATAATACTACCTCAAAAAAGTTACCATTTGGTGACACTTTATTTTGTTTGTTTGGTATTTTAAAATGGGGACTCGCTGTATGGCCCAGGCCAGCCTCAAGCTCACCATCCTGCTTTGGCCTCCCCAGTACTGGGATTTAGACATTTATCATTATATCTGGCTCAACATTTGGTGTTTTTTGATTTTGTTGTTGGTTTTTGTTGTTGTTTTTTTTGTTGTTGTTGTTGTTTTTTCTTCGAGATAGGGTTTCTCTATGTAGCTGACCGACAGGACCTTGAGTGAGACATCTGGTCCGAGACCTCAAACTCAGAGATCTGCCTACCTCTTTCTCCCAAGTTCTGGGATAAAGGGCATGAGCCACCACAGCCTGACCTTCATATACCTTTTCCTCATAATTTCACTGATGAGAAATGCTGTTCTAATTTGCATTTCTAATTAGCAGTGAGTTTTTAAAAATGGCTTATATTTATTTATCACTTTTCATGTGGATATGTGTTCATGCGGAATTAGGAGCTTTTAAACTATAAAGAAGCCTTTCTCATTCCCCAGCTGTCTTGGCTTTTGGTTGGGTGTTGTCCCTTATCTGAGGCAGGAAGATGGTAGCTGCAAAGACAAAAAAAAAAGTCTCTAGCCAGGCGATGGTGCTTCACACCTTTAATCCCAGCACTCAGGAGGCACACAGGCAGGTGGATCTCTGTGAGTTCAAGGCCAACCTGATCTACAGAATGAGTTCTAGGGCAGCCAAGGCTTTATAGAGAAACTCTGTATCGGAAAAACAAAACAAAACAACAACAACAACAATAAAAAAAAAAACAGACTCTGAAGATGGTCCGACAGGGCAAAGTGAAATTGGTTATCCTCACCAACTGCCTAGGAAATCTGAAATAGAATACTATGCCTTGTTGGCTGAAACTGGTGCCCATCACTACAGTGGCAATAACATTGAATTGGACACAGTATGTGGGAAATACTACAGAGTTTGCACATTGGCTATCATTAACCCAAGTGATTCTGATATTAGAAGCATGCCAGAACAGATTGGTTGAAAAGTAAACCTGGAAAGTTTTTCTTTAATAAAACTTTGCCAGAGCTGATTAAAAACAAAAACAAAACAAATATATAGAAAATCAGCTTGGTACAGGTAGGCATGCACCTGTGTGACAGGGTACTGTTAAATGTTCATAGGCACCCTCAGAATTCTGAGAATAGAAGAACCTGGTTGTTTTGCTTTGTTGGTTTTTTTGTTGTTGTTTGTTTTGTTTGGTATTTTTGGTTTTTCAGGACAGTATTTCTCTGTGTAACGGTCCTGACTGTCCTGGAACTCACTTTGTAGACCAGGCTAACCTCAAATTCACAGAAATTTGCCTACCTCTGACTCCCTAACGCTGGGATCAAAGGCATGCACTACCACCACCTGGCAGACACTGCCAGGGTTTGTTTTTGTTTTTTTGTTTTTGTTCTCAAGACATAGTTTCTCTGTCTAACAGTCCTGGCTGTCCTGGCACTTGCTTTGTAGACCAGGCTGGCCTCAAACTCACTGTGATCCATCTGCCTCTGCCTCCCAAGTGTTGGGATTAAAGGCATGTGCCACCACTGCCTGACAAGAAACTGCTATTTTTAAAATTTACTGTGAGGAGAGAGTATATACTTTACCCTTAAACATTAATTATAAGTTGCTCCAGGCTTATAATTTTATAGCCTCCCACTGTGAATTGATGAATTTCTGGGGAGTTTATAAGAGGCTTTGACAGTGGCTCATGACTAGCTAAACAGTCTATGTCTATTCAATGGGGTTAAAGATGATTACAGCTGTTTGGCCAGTAAATGGAAACTATGGGAAGGTTTTCTTTGTTGAACCTGAGGTTTATTTAATAGCTAATGTACAGCAAACACATTGTCTTCCATGTTTTGATTGTGTCAACTACTCAGGTAACTTTGTTCCTTGTGATAATCCCTACGAGAATGAACCCTGCACAGTTCTTTAAACTTGTCAAGCTCTCCTGACCCTGTCCTGAATTTACAAATGGGAAATAAGCTATTGAATTCTGTAACCAGCCCACAGCTGGGCGATGCACAGTAGCTGCTATGCCGTGCATGGTTCTCTGTGCCCAAGTGTCTTGCTTTTTACTTTTTAGCTGCAGTGTTGAAATATGAAAACAATGTCATGAACATCAGGCAGTTTAACTGTTCTCCACACCCCTACTGGCTTCCAAATTTCATGGATGTTTTCACATGGTCTTTGCCTTTCGTTGGAGAAAAAGGTAAGAGAATCCCAGTATGCATCTGAACACCGCCAGCTTTCTCCTGACCAGCCACAAGACATTTTACATTCCCGAAGTTTATCAGAAACGGGTGCTGATTTTGTTGTTTTCTACAAAGATTTTGTATAGCAGGCAGAGGATAACTTGTGGTGTTGGTTCTCTCCTTTCACTTTACATGAGTTTGAAGGATTGAACTTGGGTCACCAGGTTGGCACAGGAACACCTTGATCCACTGAGCCCTCAGAGAGATTTTTAAATGACATCAGTATTCTGTTATGGTTTTCTTATCTGAAACACCAATTTAAAGCAACTGTCCTGTGTGATCGAGTTATTAAAGTAATGTGGTCACTATTCTATTTCTTTATGAATTATCAGTTAGACAGGATTTGTTGTCTTTGAGTTATATTGTATAGCTGTACAAGTGTATGGTACAAACTTAACACCTAGTTACACAAGTGAGCAGTACAGACATAAAACAGTTACACAGCTGAACTGTACAAACAAAACAAGTCTATTGGATGTAGATCTATTGTAACCTCTTTGTAAAATGAGAAGAAAGTTTTACTTGCATAACTGAGCCAAAGGTTCTGAACAGCCATCTAATAATAAAATCAAGTAATTCTGTGACAGAATTCTCAGTTTTTCATCTAACCAAGACAAGTATGGACGTAAGTTCTCTCTGAACCTGATGGTCTACTTTTAATGCTCCTTATGTAGCTATTTATCATAGGATAAGTCATTTCTGTCAGCATTTACTTAATGTATTTTTATTTATGTGCCTTTGAAAAATATTAACTGTGTACAAATGCATTATCTTGTCATACAGTCACAGAGATGTTGGTCAATATTCTCAACATATGCTCTGATGATGAGCTGATCTCAGATGACGAAGTGGAAGGTAAACTTCTTATTCAAACTAGAAACTAACGAGTTTTGAATGATTTATTTTGAATTTTTTTGGTCTCAGTAAAAAGAATTACATTAATTATTGAAAAAGTTTGATAACTGTAGGACTCACAGACAGGGAGAAAATAATCACTATTATTCTGCCACCCCAGAGGTCTGCTAATGTCTTTGTGTAAACTGTCTTTATCTTTGCATAAATTTTTTTCCTTCTCATTTTTGTCACTTGCAAAAATGAGGTGACATGATGGTATCATGTCTTTATATCTATTTCTCATTTCCCTTTGGAGTTTAGTTTCTCATAGTTACATAGTTGTTCATGTTATCATTCATTGTGCTAATCAATCACATGCTACTGAGTATTAGATTTTTTCCCCCCTTCAACTTGAGCTTTTAAAATTGCTACAATTCTTTTCCAGGCAGTGGTAGTGCATTCCTTTAATCCCATCTCTCAGTAGGCAGAGGCAGGTGGATCTCTGTGAGTTTGAGAACAACCTGATCTTCAGATTGAGTTCCAGGATAGCCAGGGCTACACAGAGAAACCTTGTCTCGGGGGCGAGGGGGGAAAGAATTAAAATTCTTATAATGAATCATTACACGTTCTATGGACAGTCAGTCTTTGTTATATGTTTGATGTGTGCCAAATACTGTTTATGCCTTTTTACTTAATAAATTTACTGTATTATAAGGAAGACAAACAAGAAATAAGTATAATGCAATTACTGATATTTGCTATGGAAGAAGTAATACAATATTAGTAAACCTGAGAGTAACATTTTCTTCTTTATAGGTTAAATGTCTAGAAACTGCATATGTTTATCAGTTAGTATGTAAAGCTTAATCTGATACAGATAGCCTTTTAAAAGGCTATGTTAATTTGTATCTCTGTGATACATAGTTCTCATGCTTCCTCTAGTACTGTTTATTTTTCTTGTTACAGTTTGCATGCGTGCACGCGTGCACGCACGTGTGTGCACACACACTCGCAGTGCCAACACTAGAACCCAGACATTGTGCAAACTAGGCAAGCATTTACCACTGAGCCCTATCCCCAGTCCTAATTTTTAATTTGTTCTTTTTTGCCCCAACATATTTTTATTAACATTTATACTTTATGGTAACTAATAAACAATTCTCTTGTGTTTATTCCTCGTGTTTTTTTTCTGTTTTGTGATTATCAATTCATATATTACTAGTTCTACTGGATTATATGCATGTTTTACTTCCCATATTGGTGTGTAAGATACCTTTGTATTGTGTCTGTGTATAGTATCTTTGGTTATATGTGTAGCTAAGTGTTTTTTTTTCCCATGATTTCTACCACTATGGATTCGTTTGTTACCTTTAGAAGAATTGTTTGAACTAATTTGTAGCCAGGTGCTTCTAGTGTGTTGTCAGTGGTTTGATCTGAAAGACAGGCTCTAACTTTTTTCTGAGGGTACAAGAGATTCTGGAAATACAGTGTCACATGATCACAAACCTCCAAGTCACATTTTTTAGAGACCTGTGCCAAGGCTGTTATATAAAATATAGATGGTATAGAATACATAGCACCTGTTGGGAATCTAGAGGAACTTCCCAAACATATTTTTATTAGAGTCTTCGTGGAGGGTTGTGAGCAGATAGAATATAGCTTGTGTGAGTTCCTTTTCTGGATTGGAGATTGTTGAATATAGCCAGACCTTTTGAGAAGATATAAAAAGAAGAGCTTAAGTTAGGGACGATGAAATATATAAGAAAATTGCTTAATATTGATATGCAAATCTAAGTAGAAATGGAAATGATTATAAACTTCTTGGACTGGTGAGGTGGCTTGCTGAGAAAGGCCATTGCTGATAGGCCTGATGACCTGAGCGCCATCCCCGGGATCCACATGGCAGAAGAGAACTGGTTCCCACAAGTTGCTTTCTGACCTCCGCACACCACTGCGCAGTGTGCAGCTGGTGCTCTCTTCTCCCTGGGTGGGTTCTGGGGTTCTGACTCCATCCAGCTTTGTGGGAAGAACCCTTACCCCCTGAACCCATCTCACTGTCTGAAAACTTGGATTTTAAGTAAGCAATACAATCTAAGGATTTCTACCTCAGTCTCGCCTGTTAAGACAGCTAGAAAAGCTAGTTGTTTTTTGAAATGGCTTTTCTGTGTAGCCCTGGCCGTCCTGGAACTCTGTAGACGAGGCTGGCCTCAAACTCAAAGGTCTACCTGCCTCTGCCTCCCAAGTGCTAGGATTAAAGTCATTTGCCACCACCATCTGGCTTGAATAGTTTTAAATCCATATGAAAGCAGGCAAAAGAGTAAAGAATTACAAAATGAGAATAGAAAATACAGACAGTTGAACCAGTGTTTGAGACCATTTCTTTCTTGAAAACTCATGAATTTCAAAGGAGGGGGTAAAAAGTTTAAGAGCAGTTTTTATAGTCTTGTGTAGCTAAGCTTAAAAAAATGGGTTTTATGACTTCCCAAGGAGGATGGATGTACATGGTCATAAGTTTCTACTCATTAGTTTGGGACCTTGAAGGGTGAATCTGTGAGAGCAAGGATAAACTAGAAGGAAGTATACTGTCTTTCTTCATCATTTCAGCCTTTGACATGAAGTAGGAGTCCAACCCCTGACAATATCCCTGGAAAGTAGCAGCATGTCAGATATTAATAAGCAGTCTGTCAATACAATACATGGCCATAACCGAAATAACCAAGCAAATAAGGAGATACAACAGTAGAATGAGGAAGAGGAACGATTCCCCAAAACAGCTGGCAGTTTGGCTCATTGGGCAAAAGGGATTGCTTCGCTAGCCTGTGGCCCTCGATTGGATCCTCAGAACCCACATAAAGAAAGGCGGGAGAGAACCTCTGCCTGTTTGTTCACACTGTGACACAACCTCCCCCAGCACACAGGCATGGGCAATAATAGTAACATGTAGTAATTGGGGGAGCGGGCCCTGCTTTTTGTCCTGCCTGGCTCCTGCATGGCTAGCTTATACCCCGAAATAACAACACACAAA
>LOEQ01000934.1:181567-195400 GCA_001685075.1 Bramus lutescens | reverse complement strand
TCTCTCTCTCTCTCTTTCTCTCTCTCTCTCTCTCTCACACACACACACACACACTAAATAAAAATGTAATTGGAACATTTAAGGGGCTGGAGAGATTGCTCATCAGTTAAGAGCTGTTCTTGCAGAGGACCCAGGTTTGATTCCCAGGCGAAACAATCATACCCATAAAATAAAAATAAATCTAAAGCCAGATGGTGGCACATGCCTTTAGTCACAGCACTTGGAAGACAGGGCAGGAGGATCTCTGTGAATTCAAGGCCAGTATAGTCTACATAGCTAGTTCCAGGACAGCTAGGGCTAGACAGATAAACTCTGTCTCGGAAAACAAAACAAAAACCAAAAATTAAAATACTGACTTACACACTCTAAACAATTGAATTTTATGATATAGCAATTATATGTTAGTAAACAGTTTCATGATTTTTTTTCTTACCACGTCCCTTATTACAGACTGCTGTGCTAATAACCAATACAAAAGAACGGTTCTATGAGAACCCCAAAAATGTGATGATACTGGAGGCCTGTAGAGATGGCTCAACCATTAAAAGCACTTGTTATCCTTGCAGGGCACCTGGATTCAGTTCCCAGCACCCACACGATGGCTCACAATCATCCTTAACTCCAGTTCCAGGGGATATGACACCCTCTTCTGACCTCCATATATGCAGACAAAAGTTTCATACATATGAAATAAACAAATCTAAAATACTTTTCTTTGAAATTTGGTGCTGCTATGTACTACAGAAATTCAAACTCTAAGTAGGCCAGCACTCTTCATAGAATTTTAGACAAAGGTTTGGCTCCCACTTCCTCACAGCTGCCTGAGCAATGCCCTGCTTTGTGAGAAGCTGCTGTCACTTATGTGGCTTATTGGACCCATCTGAGGTTAGGGAGGATGTATGTGGCAGTGCTTTTAACAGGAGCCTTCCAGGGGCATCCCAAGCACTTGGGTTGCCAACAGATGTAGGAGGGCAGGTAGCTTTGCAGCTCTCCCCCTTCCTGTAGTGACATGTAAAGGCTCACACTGGTCTGGCTGCTGAGTGACCTTCCTCTCTTCCCTAGGAAAATTGCTATTGGAGGAGTAGAATCTTTCTTGCTGCACCCTAGACCTTTCTGTGTATTTTACTGTCTGATAGAGAATGGCAGGAGGAAGTTTCCTTGTTGGTGGTCATTTTTAAATTGCTTCCATTTCTGTCGCTGAGATGGGGAAGATGGCTTTCTTAGTAATTGACCTGCTCTCCTGCACAAGAGCAGAAGCTATATGGAGTGTCAGTGTGAGCCTCTGCATAGCTCCCATCTCAGATGGGTATATGAATTTGAGTTCAAATCAATGCCTAGTCATTTACCCCTAGACCGGAAGTAACATCTCACCTATAACCTATTTTTCTCCCTTTCCAAATGCCAGAACTATTCAAGGGGCTACCCTATTGTTGTTGTTTATTAAATGGTTAAGGACAGTTGGGTTATACATCAGTCATTTGAAAACATTAAGAAGAAGGATTTTTTAAATAGGACCCAGCAACAGCTCGCCTGATATGATCTGAACAGTTATAAACTCAAACACAGTTGTGAGGTTAAATTATCTGATTTGACAAGTCATTTTGATGTGCGATCACAAGTCATAAACTAGCAGCTGGCTGTTTCGAATGAAGAGAGCAGCAAGTCCCGTGCCACCAGAAATGCTAGAAACATTAGATCCGCCCACCTCGTGTGCACATCCTCCTTCAGCTCTTTGCAGTAATCCCTAATTTCTTTTAACTCAGAACCGACTTCAGTTATGGGTGGGTGTGCTGGCGGGGGGACTCTGGGATGCCTGCTGGCAGCATTGCTGTTGGTTCACTCACTCTTTCTCTGTCTTCATTTTTGCATGCCACTGCTCCTGCCTTCTTGCAGCCACAGTACAAGCGGCAGAGGCACGGGAAGGTATGGCCATGTCACTCTGTGGGAACGCCCCTGTGTCTATGTGCCAGTCGCAAAGCTTCATCAGCATTTCCAGACTCACTTGTATCTGCAGAACTGTGACAGAAAAGGAGAGGATGGCCCTCAGTGTGGTCACGTGTCAGCCTGTTTCTCAGATGACCTTCACACAGTTTATGTCCTTTCTAAATCAGTTTTATGTAATGACTGAAGCGCCTGGTAGTGACAGAAGTCAAATGATTTAAGTAATTTTTTGTTTATTAAGAGAATTAGATAGACATGCTTTGTTACCTAATGACTCAGAAGGTTAGCAGACATGGAGGCAAAAATAGATAGAACTTAGATGCTTCATTTCTGAAGTTGACCGAACTGACGTTGCATTCAGACTAAATTATCTTTGTTTCTGTGGAGACACATTTTAAGTAATACCATTGGAATTGATAAACCTGTATTGTAGATTTAGTAATTTTATTAGATAAGGTGATTCTTTGAAAATTCAAAATTGAGTCAGGCTGGAACTATAGCTCAGTGGTAGAATGTTTGCCTAAGGTGTGTGAGGCTTGGGGTTCAATCTCCAATACCACAAGAAAAAAATTTCAAAGTGAATCAGATTGGCAGTATCTAGAAGCTGTACTGATCTTGTCCTATGTTCTGACTGTGAAGATAAAAAGCTGTCTTGAACAGATAGCTCTCTTGTCGCTTCTGTGTGGTCAGGGTGATGCTTGTGCTTAAAGCAACCATCTGTGTGATGTGCAAGGCTTTCCTGGTGTTGCCCTTTTCTAAATTAAGCAGGTTTCTCTTAAGAAACTATTTCTAATGTGTGAAGGCTAATTAAGACCTAATCTTTCTGGTGAAGATTATTTTTGCCAGAATTTTTAATCTATGACTGTTTCTACTGCACTGTGAGCTGTATGTAAGCAATAGTTGTGGACAAGGCTGATTTAATCATGTATTGCTTGTCACCAGACATGTGCTCTGTGCCACCTTCCTGTGTGTTCCTAGGAGATTGCTGTGTGCTTAGAAACTTGATCTAAGCTGTTAACTTTGCCACCTCCCTGAGCACTTCCTCCCCCCTCTCATTTCTCTGCAGCCATCAGAGGGTATCCACAGAAGATCCGGAGTTTTGAAGAAGCCCGAGGTCTAGACCGAATTAATGAGCGAATGCCACCCCGAAGAGAGGGTGGGCATCCTGATGGGCCAGTGAAGATGGTCCACTCACATGCTACACGAAGGAGCGACCATGGAAAGAAAGCCCTGTAATGACTTGGAGCCCTGTAATGACTTGGAGCCCCGTGCAGCCCAGATGAGTTCCAACCCTGCGATCAAATCATATTTATTTATTATTGGAAATGAAGCAGAAACAACTCAAACAACTTAAACTTGGAGGTGCATTTGTAATTCAGCTGCATTTATTCTGTAAGAAAGATGACCATTTTATAAATTCTTTTAATTTATGTTCAATATATATAAAAAGTACTTCTGTTTTGTTCCCCGCCCCCCTTGTGAATCTGATTGTCGTCAGTGAGAGAGAGAGAGAGAGAGAGAGAGAGAGAGAGAGANNGTTGAAGCTTTGTACTGTAAAGGAGACTGTCTCCTAATAAAAAGGGACTTGAAAGCCTCAACCCTGGGTTTCTGACTCAGGCTACTACTTAGCTCTTCTCTTGTCTGGGGAGGGGATTTATTTCATTGAAGACTTGTAATTTTACTAACTCCATCATGTCTTTTCATTCCCCTTTCTGTTTGGTACCGTTGAAGAAAACCTCAGGTAGCAGTAGCTAAAACTGCTTCTGTTCTGAGGGAAACTTGAACTTCCAAGAGAATAACTTAATCTAATGATTTTAAGATCCAGGTGGGACTGGCTCCTGTAATAATTCACTTTTGGACTCTTCAGTTCCATGAGTGTGGGGTTTTTGTTTGTTTGTGATACACAGGATTGAACCCATGCCTCACACATGGCATGAATGTCCTCTGCCACTCAGCTGTACCTCCACTCATAAGTTCATTTTAATGGTTCTAATACAGTTCCTCCTAAAAAGTGAGATGCCTGAGGCTGATGACTTGAGTTTGATCCCCAGGATCCACATGGTGGAAGGAGAGTGATCCTCCTTCCAACTCACAGAAGTGATCCTCTGACTGCCACACAAACACTGTGGAACACACATAAATAAAAAAGTTAATAATACTGAGAGGTTTTCTTAGAATTGTTTAAAGTTCCCTTGGAAGCTTAAGGGAGATTTTCAAAGTTTCAATTGTTGCTAGATTCTTTTGTTTTTATTTTTTAATCCCAGATGAATCTATCTGCAAAGGAAGTTGAGTATTTTCTGAAGGCCTGCAGGACATGCAGCATTGAGACCTGGCCTTGCCCTTCTGTGTCATCGCATCAGGCATGCATCTGTTTTTCCCAGCATGCATCTGTTTTCCACTGTCAGTATGTCTAAAAGGAACTTATTAGATGGTGGAGTTGGGGTCCTTGTAAACTGACCCTTGTTAAAGGGATCAGATGAGTGAAGGCTTCTGGTCTAAAGTTAATTAGAGAACTAGCTTCTAGTCACGGGGTCTTCATCCCTCAGGGGTCATTAGGCTCAACTATTGGTCAGCATAATTTGGAATCCAAAATTAGGGATTCAGATATAATTGCCCCTTAGATTTTTATTTTTTTTGACACAGAGTCTCACTATGTAGGCCTGGCTGGCTTGGAACCCACAGAACTCCACCTGCCTCTGCCTTGTGATTGCTAGGATTAAAGGAATGCACCACCACACCTGACTTTGATTTTAATTTCTGGGACAGGCTCTTATGTAGCCCAGGCCAGCCCAGACTTATTGTGTAGCTGAGGCTGCCTTTGACCTCCTGGTCTCTTGCATTTACCTCCCACTCCTGACTAGCTTGTTGGGCTTTTTTTCTTTAAACTTTTTAAAGAATGTCCTAACTTAGAAGATTTGGGGCTGCTTGGACTTCTCCTTTAGCTCCATCTGATCACAGGTACCATGTCACAGCACTCACTGGTGAGCTTTATGATGACTTGGATTCTGAGCCCCTTGGTCAAAGCTTGTAGAACTCTTTGATGTCATGTGGGAATCTAGCATTAAAGTAAGTATCTCAGACAATAATATATAGCATTGGGAGATTTGGGAAAAGCATAAAAACAACGGTAATTTTTACTTTTTTAAAAATTTTGATTTTGGGGGGCTGGAGAGATGGCTCAGTGGTTAAGAGCCCTGGCTGTTCTTCCAGAGGTCCTGAGTTCAATTCCCAGCAACCACATGGTGGCTCACAGCTATCTACAATGAGATCTGGCGCCCTCTTCTGACCTGCAGTCACACATGGAAGGAATGTTGCATATATAATAAATAAATCTTTAAAAATTTTTTTTGATTTTCATGAGGAAAATGAAAGGTTAGCTTGTTTATCTGTGGGATTTTTTGGATTTATTTTATTTTATGTGAATGAGTATTTTGCCTGAATATATGCATGCATGCCATATGTTGTGCATCTGGTGCACAAAAAGTCAGAAGAGGATGCCCCAGGTTATCTGAAGCCTTGAACTAGAGTTACAGATGGTTGTGAGCCACCTTACAGGTGCTGGGATTAACCCAGTACTCTGCTAGAGCAATAAGTACTCTAAACCACTGAACCACTCACTGCTCCAGCCCCCATCTGTTTTTTTTAACACCTTTGCTAACATTTTGCAGTTTATTCATGACAGAGATCAAAGTATTTGGGGGGTTGGAGTGTTCCTGTGTGGATTGCTTTGTTCATAAACGAGAGCCAAGTGTGATGGCACAGGTCCACAGTCCCAGCATTGGGGATGTGGAGGCAGAAAGATCAGTAAGTTCAAGGTCATCCTTAGCTACCTAATGCATTCCAAGGCCAAGGGACAGTGGGATGGCTTAGCAGGGAAAGGTCTTGTCTTCAAGCCCATGATCTGACTCAGATAACTGGAGCCCACCGGTGAAGAGATAGCCAGCTTCTGCTAGTTGGCCTCTCAGCTCCATATGTGCTATTTCGTGCATATACAAAATAAGTAAATATAAAAAATTAATAAAAATGGTGGCTGGACACCAGCTGGTGGTGGCGCATGCATTTAATTCCAGCATTCAGGATCTTTCTTTGAGTTCCAGGCTAGCCTGGTCTACAGAATGAGTTCCAGACAGCCAGAGCTACACAGAGAAACCCGGTCTTTAAAAACCAAAAAGAAAAAAAAAGTGGCTGGAGAAATGGCTCAGTAGTTAAGAGCACTGGTCCCTCTTCCATAGGACCCAGGTTTAGTTCCCAGCACCCTTGCCATCTGGCTCAATATTGCCTCTGACTCCAGCTCCAGGAGTTCTGATACCCTCATCTAACCTCCACAGGCATTGCATACACATGTAGAAGCTCACATGTATACACATACTCTTTAAAAGAATAAAATTATTAAATATGTGTATATCAACCAGTCAGGGTGGCACACACCTTTAATCCCAGCACTTGGGAGGCAGAGGCAGGTGGATCTCTTTGAGTTCAAAGCCAGCCTGGTCTACAGAGTGAGTTCTAGGACAGCCAGGACTACACAAGGAAACCCTGTCTCAACAAACAAGCAAACAAATGAAAAAATAATGAATTTGAAGCAACTTGGTCTGTGTGTGCATAGATGGTCAGTGTGTGCATAGATGGTCAGTGTGTGCGTAGATGGTCTGTGTGTGCATAGATGGTCTGTGTGTGCATAGATGGTCGGTGTGTGCGTAGATGGTCGGTGTGTGCGTAGATGGTCTGTGTGCTTAGATGGTGTGTGTGTGCTTAGATGGTGTGTGTGTGTGTGCTTAGATGGTGTGTGTGTGCTTAGATGGTGTGTGTGTGTGCATAGATGGTCTGTGTGTGCATAGATGGTCTGAGTGCTTAGATGGTCTGTGTGTGCATAGATGGTCTGTGTGTGCATAGATGGTCTGTGTGTGCTTAGATGGTGTGTGGGTGTATGTGCATAGATGGTCTGTGTGCATGTGCTGGGGTTGCTAACTAGTGTGTTGCAATGTAAACAGCTTCCGTTTTCTTTGCAATTTCAATGCAACAGATACCTCTTCTGTCACTAGATATTAACCATCAAAGAATATATGACTTGTCACATGATGATGGGGGTGCTTGATGTGGCTCCTTGCCTAGGAACAGAGATGTCAGACTGTCAGGGAATGCCAGCGTTGCTCCCATCTACCACTTTCTCTCTTTCACTGCCTTTTCTCTTCTTCCAGAGTAGCTTGCTGTTCAATGAAGCAAGTTTCCCTCACTAGCAAACACTTCTTTTCTTACCCTGACAACTTAGGAATGATTTCCTGACACTTCAGAATGGGAAAAGAAAAACCCTCTTGTTTTGGTCAGTAGAAAATCATTTGATGACATTAAGGAGCAAAGGTAGAATTTCTGAAAATGGAGTAGCTCTGAGACTTTCAGCCTTCACATTATTCCTTAGTTATTTTTCTCCGTGTGGCTTTCAAACACAAAGTCTGAGGCAGCTGGTGTATGTAAGAAAAATATCCTAAGTCATGTGAGATGCAGCTGGGCTTCCTGCCTATAGCCATTGTGCAAGAGTTCTCCAGTCTTCAAATAAGGAAGCCCAAATCCCTTCCCTCTGCCTTACGTGTAAACCTTGTAGCTGATCTCCCAAGTGTTGCCTGTATCAGATCTATAAATGTCTATAAAGTTCACACTCTAGAGAATTAAGTCTATGCTGGCCAATCTGAGTGACCACTCAGTTATACTAGTTTAAGAAAATCCTGCCCCACACTGTGGTTCATAGTTTCCTTCATATTAGTGATCATCAGTTTTTCTGCTCTATGTTTGTTTTGAAGATAATTTCCTAACCAGTAAACACTTGAGATAGCATTCTAGAACCCCAGTATTTAACCTAGATGTTATGGTAATGGCAGAACCCAGGTTTCTTGCTTTCGGTTTTCCCTACCCAGGCAGAAAACAATTCCAGAGGAAGAGTGGACGTCAAGCCCAGTGTTGGGTATGAGGCTCCAGTTTGCTAAATTGTTTGTGGATTTAGCCATGGGGTTTGACCTCATCTGACAGCCACCCCATCTTTCCTGTAGTCTGTTAGACTGGTGTAAAGGGCAGCGAGGATGGGCCAGTGAGACACCAACGAGGAAGCTTTGGGTCACATGGAAGAATCCCTTTCAGTCCCTGCCATGGTCACAAGCTCATAGGACAGCCGTAAGAAAGAACAGACGTGTGTAGAGAAGAAAGCTGGTCAGCCAAAGGACAGGGACAATGCGCTCATCTTGGATGCCAGCAGTGAGCTGTGTTAACAAAAGGGCTCTGTGCCATTGAGTTTGAGAGAGGGAACTATACGACATTGGGACTGGGAGCTGTCCTGCCTCTATCTAGCCAGCCAAAGTGAATGGGGTCAGTGTTAGCTCCTTTCATCTATGCAGTCACAAAGGTAAAGATGATACTGTGGGCATATTCCCTCCTGGGAGGCCTTGACCTCGCACCTCAGCAGCCGTGGCAAGATATGCTAAATAACACCTTTGTTTGAGCCAGAGTTATGCATCGTCAATACTTTTATGCCAAGTCTAGGTGGTTTCAGATCAAGCAGCGAGGACGTGGACATGGACCATCCCACTGTGCAGCTCTGAAGTAGAGCCAAACACGCTGCCTGCCTGTAAGTCCCTGCCACATTCCCTTCGATCCTTTTCACAGTTTTCCAGGTCCCCCCTCTGTGTCCTTTTGGTTTGGGGGGGCATATCAAAGTTAAGTGCATATGATTAGAAGCAGGCAACCAGAGATTTTGATTTGTGGTGGTAAGATGTGATTTGGATTGGGCACAGGATGAAGCAAGAGGATCAGTGCAAATTTGAGGCTAGCCTGGTCTCACAGTGAATTCCAGGCTAGCCAGTGCTATATAATGAAAACCTGCATTGAAAACAAGAGAAAAAGAAAATGTGTTTTTGTCTGTCCCTGAACTTTTGTAAAGATGCCATCAGGAGCTCCTGGTATTCCTTTCTCACAGCATTCTAATCCATAGCTCTTCTTCCTAATAGGAGTATCATCGACCTTCTTCTGGGTCGGTTCCTGGTCTTGCTGCCTAGGTGATGAGGTGGTCACACATGCCGATCTAGCTGGTGGCTCTCTGAATGATGAGCTATTTGCTTGTGCGTAGTAGAGGTTACCTGCATTCTCTTGCTTTCTGTTATGTTAAAGACAGTTGTGGAAATGTTACTTATCAACAGGAGACATTAATAAGTCTTTGTGAATAATAAAAGTTTTGTAAGAACTTTCTTACTGTATATTGGAAGTCATCTTTAAGATTAAAAGAAGAAAATGCCCTTAAAATTGAAGAAAAACTCCATTGACTCCCTGTATCTTTATTTCCTTGATTTCTTAGTAGAGGGACTTTTCATTTGGCTTTGACCCAGGTAATAACTCCAGAGGCAAGGGAAAGCCTGGTTTCTGATGTCTGGTCTGGTCTCTAACAACGCCAATGATGTCCTTTCCCAAGAAATGACCTCCCCTCCCCCAGCCACAGTCATCGCTCTGATGGCCTCTTGCGCGTTTCTGCTTTTCTCCACATAAATCCCCTTCCCTTGCCTCTTGCCCCCTCCTGGAATTATGCCCACAACGAACTTCTGCTCTAGTCCCTGATTCTTCTGTGACCTCTCCAGCAGAGGCCCCTCCTTGAAGTTTGAAAAAGAAAAATGATAACCCAGAAAACAGTCTTTACAAAGCACAAAATAAATGTTTTGCAATAGTCATTTAATAAGTGTGCATATGATCTTAACCATAGACGTGGGTGGATTCCAGCCTGGGAAAAGTCAGAGGCCAGAAAGGAGTTGATGGAGAGTTGTAATACCAAGCTTAGAAGGACCAGACCAGCCTTGGAGTCCTCTGAAAAGAACATAGATCCCAAGGGGCTGTGAATGCACAAGAGCGGATAAGCATCGTTGCACAGCTTGGGGCTGGAGATAGGGAAAGCCTGGGGCCCCAGAGAGGGACTTGGATGGATTATGACAACAGAGGTGGAAAGGCTAAATCTAGGTCTACTGGACCCAAATTGCAACATTGACATTAAATACAGCCACAGTGTGCAATTTTCAGACCAGAAATATGAGCCCAGATTTTTAACTGCACAAGAGCCAAGTGAACATTTTATGTTCTGTTACCCCAGTGACTTCCTGAGCTAACAGTGGCCTTATCCCTTTGCTAAAGCTCCAGTGAGATGAGGTAATGTTTGCCCTTATTTGCAGAGTCGTGGGAAGCTGCTTAAGAGCCTAGGAAAGAAGGATGACACACTGAGTCACACTGACCCCTGCTAGATCAGAATCTAATCCCCACTTTGTTGTCTGCTATGGGTAGTAAGATGATTTCCTCCTCCTCCTCCTCCTCCTCTTCTTCTTCTTCTTCTTCTTCCTCTTCCTCCTCCTCCTCCTCCTCCTCCTCCNCTCCCTCCCTCCCTTCCTTCTTCCTTCTCTTTTTAAAGATCACAACTCTTAAGATTGTCTTAAAAATCTGCTTATCGACAGTGGGTTGGTCACGTAGGGGTAAATTAAGTCTTAATGTTGATACAGTAGAGACAGTTCATCATAGAACTCTAGGAGGCAGAAAGACAGGTTAGCCTTTGTTTGGAGACCAGCACTCTACCTCATGGTACTCTCTGGCCAGCCAACCAGCCCTCTGTCTCCCTTATCTCAGTTCACCTGAGCTGGAAAGGAAGGCTGAGGCAGACCTAATTTTCCAGCCCCTGGGTCTGTACCCTTGTCTGTGGCCAAGCTGACTTGGCTTGCGTTCCCTCTGACGTCATCACTCATTTATCCTCCTCTGTAAAGTCTGCTTTCTCGAGAGCTGACAACTTGTTCTTTTCATCCTTTGTAAGAACTGAAGGAAGTCTGTCTAGCTTGGCCCTTCTCAGCAGCATCCTGCTTGCCCGTAGCATCTATTTGTTCACCCATGAAAAGGAACACATGGTGGATGTTATGTCAGTCAGTGTCCAGGCCTCCTGCAGGACAGGCTGGATAAACTGGGCAAGGACTGCTTCTTTCCATAGCCTTTGGGGTTTAGATGTTGAGAACCATAAGGTGCCTATTATATGTGTGCTATGAAAATATTTGTGCAAGGCAGGCCTGAAATCCCGAGCCTCTGATTCCCTTGGCTTTTACATACCTGTCCTGGCTGCGAGGTCTGACACTGATCATCCTTGACCTGCACTGTAGGTTTTTGTTGTTGTTGTTCATTTGGTTTTTTCTTTCCCACTCAGAATTCCTTCACTCTGCCGTAACTGAATAAAAAAAAAACACATACTTCCAAATAGGCCAGTGTGTAAGAGGGCTCTTGGAGCCCCAAAGTGGGTCACTTCACTTTCCTGCCTTGTTTGCCCCTGTTCCCATGAGTGGTTGGCATATGTGGTGCCATTGATAGAGTTCAGCTGGCAGCACTGCAGGAGCTGGAGTCAGGAGATGGCCCCAGGGGTGAAACAGAGTCCTCGCCTGGGCTAGTATATCCATGGTGACTTGGCTCCTGTTCCTCGCTGTTGGGTTACCTGTGGTCCCCTCTAAAGCGGTCTGCATGTCCTTGGTTACTCCCATCTGGTCTGTAGAAAGAAAACACTCTTCTAGGAGCACAAATCAAAATGGCTGTGAAAGCTACCTGAAGAATGGACTGCAAGTTGTCCCAGGGAAGGAGCTAACAGATGCTTTTCTCTCTTACCTGGAGGACAGAACCCTGCAGCAGAGATGTTAGGGTGACTCATCCAAATGGTAGACTCTCCTCAGCACTAATTGGTCATCACTGACTAATGGTGCTTTGAGTTGGTGGCAGAGGACAGAGTACTGATGGGGGAGTTGCCTAGGCCAGAATTGGCTGCCTGGGGCTGGGTGGAACTCCTGGTGACTGGAATCAGATAGGATAAACAGACCAGTTACATAACTGTGTTTACTTGGGCTCAGGTGGCTGTGGAGGCACCAGCAATCCTTGACCCAAAGGCCATGCCAGAGGTGTGCAGGCGACTGACTAATAGGGAGGGAGCTCCCTTTTAGAGCGGACGGCATGTAGGAGACAAGATGGAATACTGACCAGAGCTGCACTCTCTGGGACAATGCTGCCTGGCTCTGATATGCCACGGGAAGCTGCCAGGCTGAGTCAGGCAGGCAGCAGCTGTGAGCTGAAGCTCGGGAGGAGGAGTCGGGAAACCGGACACCTGGCTCTTAGTGCAATCTTAGAACCTTGCTACATTTTTCTCTTTAATCTTCTTAAAAGAGGAGGAATCCTCCCTAAATATGGAGAGAAAAGGGGGGATTATTCAAGTTTCCTTGGATTTCTCTAACCCACGGTCCTAGCAATCTTGCATCCTGTGTTTTGTGAGGCCATCCAATACTTACACAGCAGGCTCCAGCCTGAGAGGTGCTGAGCCAGTCCGGGCCTGAGTNCAGGCAGAGCTGAGGCAGCTAAGCAAAATGCTCAGCTCTCCAGTGCCCCCCCTCCCCAATGCGTCCTCTGAGACTTGTTTACTGGACTCCCCATTCCCATAGAGATGGGACTGGTAGCCCGTCCTCAGCTCCTTGTCCATAGCTGTACCTTCTCTTGTGAGAAACAGGAAGCTGGAACCTTTGGCAGCACAGTGGCACCCTCTACATTAAATATTTATCTTGGAGCCCAGGTCAGAGCCCTAGAGCCTAAGAATTTTGCTTCTGCTGAGGGGGATGGCCAGGATTCCTGGACTTGGAAGATCTTCAGCTCCATCGTCTTTGGAGAACAAGGAAGCGAATGAAAGTGATGTGGCCCTTCTTAATCCCAGGGATCCTGACAGGTGGGAAAACATGGAAGAGGGAAATGGGTAGGACTTGTAATCCCACAGGAGGAAGAGGCTGCTTCCCGGGGATGGATGGATAATTCCAGCTCCAGAGGAGCAGCATAGTGCAGCCTGACCTCAGAGGGTCCCAGAACTCCTCCACTCCTGAGGTCCCTTCTGTGGGCCTTGTAACCTGCCTCACCCCTCTCCCTTCAGCCTTAAAAAGGCAGGTGTATATTGTCTAAGGAGACCTCACAGGGCATCTCATTTAACCGCCCTGAACTGTGCAATACTTGCCTTTGTTAAAATACCTCACCACTGAGGACTGGAGCCCCGTTTGGAGGTTTAAATCTGTGGGAGCCTGCCAAGCGTCTTCCTTAGGGCTCACACCCATGGGAACCCTGGCACGTCCATCTCTTGAGCTGTTCCTGGGCCTAAGTTTCCCAGGGGATCTTGTCTGCGGACATCACAAACAGCTCTTTTCCCACAATTGGGGAAATGTGAAGCTAATAAGAGGTGAGGGTGCTAGGGTGCTAGGTGACGTGCTTGAAAACCACTAAAACTCAGGGTGCCTTGAGCACCCATCAAACTGCAGTGGGTAGCACTGACCATACCCAACACCGAGCTGAAGTGGATCAGAAACCATTTTTACTGGTTGGTTTGTTGGGAACTTGGGTATCCCAGGAGTGAGTCACAGGCTAGAAGTACTCCAAGATTTCCACTGTCAGCAAACATTTGCCATGGTGCTTGCCAGCCAAGAGACTGGAGGAGGAGGGGAAAAGGGAGGGCCAGAGAGAAGGGACAGCCAGTGGGTGGTGTCCTTGGGATCCGCGTCAGCACCGCAGGAACAGCGGAAAAGCAGGATCAAAACAAAACGGTGAATGGGAACACCAAGAGCCTCCTAACCTCATCCCCGCCCAAGGGACCCCACCCTTGTCCTCTTTAGTGTTGTTGCCCGTCCAGGGAGCCGCTGGTTCTCTTAGGACAATTTCCTCCCCAAACTTTACACGTGTGTGAGCATCCTCACGTTTGCCAGAACACGCGCATTTGTTTGCAAACTCCTGGCCGCGCGCTTAAACAGGCACAAACTCTCTCCCCAAGTGGGCGCTGCCTTCGCTCCTAGGCCACCCTGCCTGTGGGACTCCCTTATCTCGGTCCCA
>LOEQ01000934.1:167759-181070 GCA_001685075.1 Bramus lutescens | reverse complement strand
GCTCCTGCCCTCCTGGGCGGCCCCGAGTCCCCCCACCCGCTCGCCGGGGAAGGTAGGTGCGGGAACGCCAAGGGGCAGGAAAGAGGCAAGACACAGCATGGGTTAGACAGGAGCGAAGGCATAGTGCCCCTCCCCCAGGATCCCAACTTCTGAGGTTGTGTGAAGTTCCATTACCCGTTCCATTACCCGCAATCCAGAAAAAGTGCACTCGGAAAAAATCCTGACCCTGTCTGTGGGGAGCTGTAGTTTGATTAGACCTGGAAAAGCAGAGGGCAAAGTCCCCCCACCATCAGGGCCTCACTCAGGTGGGAAGGAGTCTACCAAACTTAGAAGTACTTCATTCTTCCAGCTTTTTGGAGAGAGCTGCTTGGGTGCAAGGGCTGCCTGAATTCTGGGAGCTCACCAGAGGTGTACGGACACCTGTTCTATGCTAGATGGACACCAGTTCTCCTGGAGGCGGCTGTCTTTCTTAGGTTCTGCCTAATGTCTCCAGGCAGGCCTGCTGGGAGAAAGACCAGGACCACGTTCCGGCCCCATCCTATCCCTGTGCATTCTCGGGAGTACTTTTACATGGAGATGGGTGGGAAAGGAGCAGATTGAGGTATCCAGGGTCTATAGCTCCTGCAAACAGGTGGTGATGGGGGTTGAACCCTCTTCCCTGGAGAGGATGCTGGGTGGGGACACTAACATTAGGGAAGGAAGGCCTGTCAGCTGATGGGTACAGCTGCTGATACTTAGGGCAACTTGGCCTCAAGCCAGCAGCCAAGCAGGGAGGGAGGAGGGGGGTAGCTCTACACTAGTCTGCCAGGGCCTCTTTTGTCCTCAATCCTGCCTTGCCTCACTTTCCCTGGGAGGAAGACCCAGCGGCGGGAACTGGGGTGTGTTTGCATGTTTGGCTTTTGGTAAGTGCTCTAATTGGATCCAGCTGGTGGGCTGCACCTCCTCCAGACTCAACCTCCCCTCCCCACAAACTAAGGGAGGGGTTGGCCGGGTCCCCAAAAGGCTGCTCAGATGTCAGAAGACATCCCCACAAATGCAGACCAGAGAGGGTGCTATCCTAGCCTCCTTTGAATCCATGCCAATGTCTGAGCTGGAACTGAGTATGAACGGCAAGGAACCACAGGCTTCTGTTGTCTTACCCCATGGTCCCCCATAACTTCTTATGCTATTCATATGACTGCTTGCCACACACGCTTCTGGAACCTTCTTTTCATCTTAACTCCCATGCTGCTCACATGATCCATCTTGCATCCCCACCCCCACCCCCAAGTCATATTCATAACACCGAATATATTCTGCCACACACAGGACACCTCCTGAGGTGTCTGGTGCCCTTGCTGGGAGCCACTACAAACTCCACAGGCATGTGCAAGTCTAGTCCAAAAGGTGGTTCAAGTTTATTCCACTAGCGCCCTGTCCAACCATGAAGAGGAAGAAGCACAGATTCGGCCCCACAGCTCTCTGGGCACCAAACTC
The DNA here is from genome assembly GCA_001685075.1 of Bramus lutescens. Lineage (NCBI taxonomy): Eukaryota > Metazoa > Chordata > Mammalia > Rodentia > Cricetidae > Bramus > Bramus lutescens. The sequence continues at coordinate 179,594 of LOEQ01000934.1, read as the reverse complement.
TTTTGTGCCCTTGAACCATGACCTCTTTGTCCTCTTGTACCCACCTTTGGGTCCCCCTTTGCATGCCTCCATCTCCCAGGTGCTCTGTGCTCCCTTATGCTGACCCCTTGAGTAAGGCCTTGTCAGGCATGATGTTGTCAGCCAGGGAGGATGGGTACGGGTACAGGTAAGGGTACGGAAGTGTTTGTCAGTGTGCAAGAGAGCATCTTCCAGAACTCAGCACCACTCCCAGGGCAGGAGCAGGTTCTCTTGTCATCTGTGGCTTTGCTTTCCATCCACCTACCACTGGCCCTGAGTGTTCTGGAGCCGGAGGCCAGTAATAGCCCGCAGTCCCTTAATTCCTGGAGGACTGGCTGCCCTGCCTGACAATGCTCCCATGCTCTCCCTGGCCCTGGTAGGGATGAGGGCACTGCTGGCTTCTTCCTGTGGTCAGCAGGTAGGAGGCCTCGATGTTGGCTGCCCTTGTGGCTATGAGCAAGCAGATGCTACCCAGGCCATGAGAGTGGCAGAAGAATGGAAACAAAGTCCTGCGTGCCCAGGTCCTCTTTGCTAACTGCCCTACTTCCCCTGGGCCTTCCCTCTGGGGGACCTGGCTATCCTGGCACACAGAGCCCCCAGAGGGGTGGTCAGCAGGCTACAGGCCTGCTCCTGGCCAGCCTCCCTATCCTCCTCCTTGCCTAGCTTCCCCTCCCCCACTCCCACCCAGCGCTCCTTCCCGGGGCCTAACAAGCAGTCCATTGTGCCTCTGGGAGTCCTCCGCACTGGCAGCCTGCAGGCCAGTGCCCAAAGCTGCCTGTTTCCTGGGCCCTTGAGCTCCCACCCAGCTGGTCATAATCCCCTCCCACAACCTACCTTCCTCCCCCACCCGTGGGTTGAGTCAAGAGGGCCCAGGCAGTCCAGCTCAGCAAGGCTTTCTCTTCCTTCCTCCTTCCCAGCAGAGTACACACGAAGGAGCAGCTGGCACATCCTGTGTCCTCCAACCTTGACCCAAGCATGCAAGGCCTCCCTGCTGGGCTCAGCCTGGATGATTTCATTCCTGATCACCTACGGGCCCATATAGGCCCATCCTCCCGGGGGACGAGGGTGAGTGAACAGCCAAAAAAAAGGGTACACTGGTGGGCCAGCAGTAGATGGGGACATTAGCAGGCCAGGTGAGAGAGCAGGGGACAGAAAGGGTAAGGAGGGAAGACAGTCTAAAGAAAGCTCCGTGGCTTCCCCCCAGGAGACCAGACTGTAGCTATGCCCTGGCTGCTAACCCTTCCCACTCCAGTGGAACCTCTGAGCCCTGAGCTGGCTGCTCCTGGCCCCTCTCCACAGGTGCCCGTGATCCGGAATGGTGGCTCCAACACCCTTAATTTCCAGTTCCATGACCCTGCGCCCAGGACTGTGTGCAATGGCTGTGCCCCACCCAGGAGAGAGGGTCCCCAGCATCCAGGTGGGTCCGCTGGGGGAGATCTGCTCTAGGAACCTTATATGCACGGTTACAGGGCAAATCCCCTATGCCAGATGGAAGGGAGTGGATCTTTCAAGGCCATGAGAAGGTCCCCCAGGGAATGGCGAATTCAGCTTAGGGTTCTCTAGGTGATCGTGCTTATCCTGAGACAGGAACCTTGAAGAGAGAACAGGCTGACGCTTCCCTCCCTCTCGACAAGGGAAGGACGTGTAAAGGGAGCCATGGCCTTAGGAGTCAAGGGAACTGTAACTGGGCCAGTGATTCAGATGGGAGGGTGAGAAGTGCTAGCTCAAGAGTGAACAGGGACTGTCCCCCAGCTGGAGACTCTCATGCCACCCAAAAGGACATGGAGGATGCAGCTTTAGAGCCTGCCATCTGGGCGCTAAGGTCTCTGAGCTCATGGGGACTCCTCAGGATGATTTAGCCCTGAGAGAGATGGCATCCTTTATTGAGCATTCATTCTCCTGAGTCAGACACTGTGCAAAGGACCTCAGTCGTTTAACAAGTGATTATTGAACACTTACAGCGGGGCAGCACTGGACAGACCTCATAAGCCTCCCTTCATCTAATGCATCCACATCCAAGCAAGGACCGAGGCGATTATGGGCATCTTCCCAGTGGGGATCCAGTCTCAGAGATGCTCGGAGTAGATGAGGTTGCACTGAGGTCCACACCCTTGGCCATCTGGCCCTGGAGCACTTATGCCATTAGACTGCACTACTTAGAAATGAAACGTGGGGTGGGGGCGACGACAGCTGGGGACACAGCGCAGAATGCATGCCTGGGGTAATGAGTTTTGGATCCCTCTGAGGGTCTTTGTGCTGGGTACAATGACACAGACTAGAAGTCACTCCATCTTTGCTGAAATTGCTCTTCGTTTATACAAGTGGAAACTGAGGCACCGTGAGGGCGATGGACGAGCCTCAACTTAAACGACCAGTAGGTGGCAGAATGGAGTCAGAATTTAGGTCTGAGTCCGTCCAATCCCATTTCCCCTACCAACCTTCCTGCAGTCCAGATTCCTTGTCTTGCCGCACCCTAGCTGGGATGTCCTCAGCATTTATTGGACGTCATGATTCCCAGCCGTCCTTCTGCAAACGCTTAGGGCTGTCCTAGGAAAACAGAAGGGGGGGGGGTACATACAGATTGCTACTAACAGAATCCGTTGAGAATTCATTTTAAAGAAGCGAATAAGCAGAAGCCTGGGGCGCTGCTGGGGATGGGGAGGTTTGTGGAGTCCACAACACACAGCCAGATGAGGAGGGGTTGAAACTGAGCTCATAGGGACTGATGTTCAGAGGAGACAAACAAGGCCCGGCGTGGACCCCGCCTTTCAGCTAATGTCTAGACACACCTCTCACAGACCCAGCATGGTATCAGACCTGGCCAGGCCCTGGGAGCCGACCCTCGGCGAGCCCGAAGCAACCTGCCTCCCAGCATGCCCAGAACTGGTCAGCCACATGGACCAAGGACAACAAACGACGGGACAAGCGCTGGGTGAAGTACGAGGGAATCGGGCCCGTGGATGAGAGCGGCATGCCCATTGCTCCCCGATCTGTGAGTCCAGGGCTGGGGGTCACAGATGGAGAGGGACCAGAGACCCTCCTGAGTTCTATTTCTATGAGTAGGCTAGGATTGAGGCATGAAGGCCATGCCCACACCTTAGGTATCTGAGTCAGGTGTTACATGGTACAGATCTCAAAATTGGAAAGCTACCGCCTTAAGGGCTGAAACTAGCAAGGATGTTTCTTAGTTTTGTACCCCAATGGCCTGGCATAGCACCCACAGAATGGCTGCCTATTTACTGCCTGAGTCCTGAGCGAGATTGCCTCATGCCATGGCGGGCAGGGAAGGATCCTGTATTCCACCAGGACTGCTAGGGCCCTGACCTTCTGTTGCCTTCATATCTTGGGGCCAGCCATATTTCCTCATAGTCACACATTCTTCTGCTTTGTAAGGTCCAGATGCAGCGGGTTAGGTGAAACACCTTCTCCCCTACAGTGTTACTTTTGTTTCCTCGTGAGGAAACATGATCATTGTCAAAGCGCTAGGAATAGAGAAACAAGTCTGAGGAGATAGCTCAGCCAGTACAGTGCTTGCCATACAAGCCTGAGGACCTGAATTCTAGTCCCTGGAACTAAAAAGAAAATTACATTAAAATTCAATTATTTAAAAGTTTAAATATTTTATTATTTATAACACTATTTATTATTATTAAAATGATTTAAAATTAAATCATTTTAATTAAATTTTAAAAATTAAATTAAAACCAATTTTTTTAAAGGTAGGCATGGTAGCACATGCTTATCATTTCAGCATGATGCGCTGGGAAGGTGGAGACAGGAGGCTGTCTGGACCTCACTGGCCAGCCACTTTAGAGTACTTGATGAGTTCCAGGCCATTGAGAGAGACTATTAAAAAAAATGGATATGGATCAGCTGGTCATAGTGATGAACATCTTTAATCCTAGCACTCAGGAGGCAGAGGCACAAGGATCTCTGTGATCTGTGAGTTCAAGGCCAGCCCAGTCTACACAGTGAGTTCCAGGCCAGCTAAAGGCTACCTAGTGAAACATTGTCTCAAAAATAAAATAAAATAAAAATGAAGGACTTAAGAGATGGCTCAGTGGCTAAGAACACTTACTTGTTCTTGCTGAGGACCAGGGTTTGATCCCTAGCACCCACAGAGTAGTTCACAACTGCCCATAACTCAGTTACAGAGGCTCCAACACTCTCTTTTGACCTCTGAGGATGCAAGTAAAACACACACATAAAAACATCTTAAAAAAAGAAATAAATAAGGGGCTGGAGAGATGGCTCAGTAGTTAAGAGCATTGCCTGCTCTTCCAAAGGNACAGACAGAATATTGTATACATAATAAATAAATATTTTTAAAAAATAAATAAATAAAAATAAATTAGGTAGAGAGCTGGTGAAATGGTTCAAGTAGACAATAGCTCTTGCCATCAGGCCCTCATTCCTGACAACCTAAATCTGATCCCCAGACCCAGGTGACAGCAGGAGAGACCCTGTTCCTGTGAGTTCCTGTTCCTGTGAGTTGTCCTCTGGCCTCCACATAGGGGTGTGGCATGTGCACATCCTAGCCCCAATAATAAATGAAAGAAATATAAGAAATGTGGCCGACTCTCCTCTGGCCTCCACATGCACAAGGGTATGCACCTGCACACACACACACACACACACACACACAGAGCATTACAACCACCAGAGACATTCTCCAGCCTTCTATGTGGATTCCGAGGTGCCCAGAGAAAGGTCTCATTAGAAAAGCTCTCATGACTTTTCCTTGGGAAGGATGGGTGAGCAGGGAGACCTGAAGACTGTGGGTGAGCAGGGAGGCCTGATTTTAATTTTCTGATCTCAGAGTGTTGACAGCCCCAGAGACTGGTATCGGAGAATGTTCCAGCAAATTCACCGGAAAATGCCAGGTTAGACATCCTCCCAGGGCCCAATAGACTCCCAACAACATGGAGGTTGTGGGAGGGATGGCAAGGGGCATTTTTTTTTTTTGCTTATGAGATTCTTCTGAATTATTAGATTCTTCTCTCTCCAAGCTCTAAGGTGAGTGGTCTTGAAAATATCCACCCCTCCCCCACAAAAAAGAAGTTGCTATCTGTGACCCCAGCACTCAGAGAGGCAAAGGCAGGGGGATCACAGATTTGAGGCCAGCCTAAGCTACAAACTGTGACTGTCTCAAAATTCTAAAAAAGAAAGTGTGTGTGTGTGAGTTGGAGGGGCAAAAGGAAGAAGAGGAAGAGGGAGAGAGAGAGGGAGTTTCTGTTTCACCAGTGCTGGAGGTCAACAGCGGCCTCCAGAGCATCCTCCTGGGTGGACTAGCTGAAGTTTCCTGATGTCCTCCGGGGGCTTCCTGAGATCCCTTGGAGTTAGGCTGTAGTGATCCTTCCTCCATTTGAAGTACTGAATGCAGCCAACCCTGAGCTGTGTATGAGAGCTTTGTGCATTGGGTCAGTCCTTGCCTGTCTCTCAGGACTTACAGAACACTCTTCTAGGAAGATGTGCCATAAGCAGATGATGGAAAAGGGCTAGAATAAAACCAAAGAAAACTGGGGAGTGGCCAGCGCAGCTAGGCTGAGACCTCACCCAGAACAGGCAGGGAAGAGGCCCTGAGCTAAACCCGGAAAGGGTAGAGAGAAATGTGCCAGCAGAGGACACTCCAAAGACCCAGAGGGAAAAGCACATCTGGCCCATTCCTGAACTGGAGTGAGAGGGGATTCACGTAGGAGACGCCATCAGAGGTGATAGGGGTCAGGTCTTGTGAGGCTTTGGGTGCCCCTGAGAGGACTTTGGCTTTTACTAGACAAGAAACCTGGAAGCCTGGGCAGTTCTGAGCATCAGAGTGACAAGTTCTGACAATAGGGACTGGAAGGATCACCCACACTGCCAGACACAGAAGAGATGTTGGGAGCAAGGGGACCAGTCCTCCTAATTAGCAAGACTGGAAGGAAAAAGATCATCATGGAATCTGCTTTGATCCAGTCTACACATAGAAGTGACCCAGACCAGGGCAGGGGCAGTGGGATGGGGTGGGGAATCCAGGGAATTTCAGACATAGTCCTGGAATTCTGGGCAGGAAAGAACATCCTCAAGGATGAATTTAAACCTGATCACATGGAAGGATGAAGCTACTGTTTTCTTCCTTTTTATTTTTCAGACAGGGCCTTGTGTATTCCAGGCAGACTTCAGGCTCACCAAGTAGCTGAGGTTCACCTATAGCTCTCGGTCTTCCTGCCTCAGGAGTCACAGGAGTGTGCCTGCCTTTGCTGCTGCCATTTTGTGTTTTTAGAGAAAGGGAAACCTGCAGAGGGAGCAGGTTTAAGAGGCATTTGGAGCTTGGTGTGATAGCACATGGCATTAGTCCCAGCACTAAGGAGACAGAGGCAGGAGGATCTCTGTGAGTTCGAAGACAGCCTGGTCTACACAGTGAGTTCCAGGACAGCCAGAGCTACAATAATGGGTCCTTGTCTCAGGAAAAAAAAAAAAAGAGGCTTTTGGTTTTTGAGGCGCGTCACACTTTAGTGGAGTAGGCGGCAGAAAGTCCAAGGCTAGTTCAAGGGAAGGGTCTGAACTGCACAGGAAACACCTGGGACTCTCAAAAGAGATGGTGAGTTCCAGTCCCCGAGGCATTCTTATTTATAGTTTAACTATAAACTAGGATTGTGGGAGTAGAAAGCACCATCCTTATCTTTTAGTATCCAAAGGAGATTGGTTTCCCTACTCCCCTACCCCTGCAAGAACAAGCCCTTTGTATAAAGTACCATATCCAGCGCTATGGATCTAGGACTCCATAGCGGCTCACTCAGGGAAGCTGGGCCAGGAAGGCTGTCATGAATTCTAGGCCAACCTAGGCTATGGTATGAGGTCCCATCTCAAGGAAAAATGAAAAATAGGTTGGCAAGGTAAAGACTTCCATGCCTGACAATCTTCAAAACCCACATAGTGGGAGGAGAGAACCAACCCTGACCTTCTGACCCTCACATACATGCCATGGCATGCACGTGTGCACACATACACACAGAAATGTTTCTAAGAAAAAGCAAAATAAACAATCAAAAAACCTGAAGGGCTAGAGAGATAGTTAAGCAGTTAAGTGGCTGTTCCTCTAGAAGACTCAGGTTTGATTTCTAGAACCTACATGGCTGCTCACAGCTCTGTAACTCCAGTTTCGGGGGGCCTGGTACCCTCCTTTGGCCCCCATGGGGAACCAGACACACATGTGATTCACAGACATACATACAAATAGAATATAAAATAAAATTTAAAAACCAATAAAATGTAGATATAAGTATTCATATTTGCATCTACTTGCATATATATCCTTTCATAGACCTTAAATTGCTTCTAGGTTACTTATATTTAATCCCAAGTAAATGCTGCATCAGTAGCTATAGGCACACTGTACTGTGTTGTTTAGGGAATGGTGACAAGAAATAAGTCCATGTGCAGCACAGATGTAATTATATTTTCAAAGAGGCCTGGTTGGATCCATGGAGGTGGAGCCTGTGGAAACAAGGCTGAATGTGTTTGAAAAGCCTTAGGACTAGCTAAGATCCCATAGAGAGATGGAGAGATAGTCCTTAGGACTGAGCCTCCTAGGCATGTGGGTTCTGAGAGTCCCCAATAGTAGGAAAGTAGCCTAGAGCCTTGGAGGTGCTTCCAGAGATGGAGAAGGAGAGATGAATAGTCTCCCTGCAGCCAGATGAGAGAATGGAGTTTCAGAGGGAAAAGCTGTGACAGATGCTGCCACCGAGTCAAGTTAGATGACTTTGGAGCTGACCGTAAGGCTGAGTGCCGTGGAGGTCCGGAGCCTGGAGCCCTTGGTCAGAGTGACGCGAGCCCTTGGTCCGAGTGACGCAGCAACAGTGAGCAACAGGTCTTCTGGGAAAGAGGAATGCGGACAGGAGATGTGGTAGTATGGTTTCTTGAGGAAAAGCAGGCAACCCAGCAGCAGAGGGAGGTCAAGGCAGGCTCCTGAACAAAGTATTTGGGTTTTAGAACCTCTAGACGCCTCCCTCACCCCAACCCCTGTAAGCCCTGCACACTGGGAGGTGTGGTTCAGGGCACAGTGAGAAGTGAGGTATTTGAGAAGGAGGTGCAGGTGGGGAAGGGAAACAGAGAGGAAGTCCAGCTTCCACAAGCTGGCATGGCCTGGACAAGCCTACAGAGGTCAGGAGAGGGTGTGTGGGGGAATAAATCAGGAGGGGTTAGAGGGTGTGGTTGCCGCCCATTTGGCTCTCCCAGGCCCAAAGTCTGCCAGAGGCAGGCATTTCAAGCCCTCTCAAAGGCTGCCCTCCTAATTCCTTACCTCCCTCGGGACATTCTTCAGGCCCTGACTCAGCCCTCAGCCCCTGCTCCAGGCAGAAGGGAGGCTGGGAGCAGCTAGGCAGGCTGCTGGAGCGCCCTGTCCTCACTCTGAGTCCTATTGCTGACCCAGTCCTTTCTGTTCTCCAGATCTACAGCTTGACTGGACCTTGGAAGACCCACCCAAAGGTGAGAGATATGGGTTTACTGGTCTGTGTCTGGTGACTTGTGGCCTGAGCTTGGAGGCCTCCCAAGTGATGTGGTTCCACACAAGAAGTTTTTTTTTTTAATTTTTAAATTCATTTTACATAACAACCACACAAGATGATTTTAAGGGCCACTTCTGGGAACACTAAATCCCCTGGTAGGAGGTGACTAATACTTCCTTGGCTGCCCAGAAAGCCCTTGTTTGCCATCTGTTGACCAGACTTCCCTGGGCATCTTTTCTTACATGATTATCTTATGCGATTCTTCTGAATTATGAGAATCTGGGGATCCCACCTGCCCCAAAGCACTTGGTACAAAGCCCATGTACTAGCCAGGAGCCTATCTCTGTTCTTTGTGAGCCACAATCCAGGTGTTAGGCTGGAGGTGGGTACCACCGCCTTAAATAATTACCCAATCCTAGTCCTTGTCTGTCTTCTTTCACTCCAGTGGTTTCCTTGCGTGCCTCTTCTGCAGACTCCAGGCATCCAGAACCCCAAGAAAGACCTGCCTCCAGGCCTGGCACATCAGTGACTTCTAACGGGTGAGCAACTCTGAGACTAGTGTCCCCTTGTGGCCAAAGCTGGCACAGCCTGGGAGCAGACAGGGAAGGGTCTATTCTTCCATTGGGTTCTACAGGGCCTTAGAAGGTCTTAATCGCTGTAGCTATTCCCACTCACAAGGGTCAAAGACAGCCCGGAACAGAGCCACTGCTGTTGTGCACCAGGAACCAGAGACTGTGAATGGTATGCATGTGTCCAGGACACCGGGGGATGGAAGCTGTTAAGGGCAGCTTGGACATGTGATCTACTTTAAACCAGAGAGAAAACCAGTAACATGAACCAGGTTTCCACTAGATTGTGACTGAGAGGTGCCCTGGGCTGAGCGCTCAGGTGCTGCAGGAACTCTGTTCTGCTTGGGCCCCTGGAGCTCTGCTTTGTGGTTAAGTGCACTAGCTGTGTGTGCCTTCACGGGGTACAATTCAGTTCACTAGCATAACCATCACTGACCTGTGGCCTTTGTCATCAGTGAAGCAGTGACAAAAAGTCCAGATTGGACCCAGAGTTGAGATCCAAGTCAGGCCACTGCCACTAGCCTCCTGTCCCCATCTTGTGAGTGGGGACGGATGGTAGATTATCAGGACTGGGGTCTGATCTCGCATTGTGGTTGGCATATAGCAAGTCTGCAAGCATTTGAACACACAGGTTCCCAAATGATGAGCGCTTCCTTCTACTGCAAACAGCACATTCCATTCTCATGATTACCTTTTTATTATCGAAATGAGAACAGAGTCATAATTATAGGCAATGAATCCTCACCCTGTGCTCAGACATGCCATCATTTGATAAGCTCCATTCAGTTGTTCCAGGCATGGGTAACTTTCAGACTAAAACCAGAGGCTGGGGCATGAAAGCCAGCCAGGAAAGGAAGCCTAGAGGAGAGCCAAGGCAGCAGGACACCTCAGTGACTGAGGTGGCCACACAAATTTTATCACTCAATCCAAGCCACATAACCTGAGGCCCAGAGACCCAAAACAACTTGCCTGCCAGGTCTCCTGGGCAGAAATGCCCACAAGTCCTCCTTTGAGTTGTGTGTGGTCTTATATTCTGGGCTATAGTTCACAGGCAGACTTTTGTGTCCCACCAGTCAGTTCTCAAATAACCACACAGAGACTTATTATTAATTAAAAATGCTTGGTCGATAGCTCAGGCTTGTTAATAACTAGTCTTACATTTTAGGTTAACCCATATTTCTTATCTACACTCTGCCATATGATGGTACCTTTTTTAAACATGCCAAGTTCATCTTGCTTCTCTCTGTGTCTCCTCTTGACTCCTGAGACTCCTCCCTTCTTCCCAGCATTCTCTCTGCCCTGAAAATCCTGCCTTGCCATAGGCTACTCAGCTTTTTATTAACAATAAGAGCAACACACTTTCCCAGTGTAGTGAAGGGTCATTCCATAGCAATGATTTATAAGACCACTTGATTATGGCAGCTTGAAAGCCAGCTGCACTGGGACACAGCACACCAAACACAAATACAGGATGCTTTTGCCCAAGGCTACAAGAGAGGTCCTGGCCACCAGTGGAGCAATGTTTGTAAAGGCCAGCAGGACACCTAACACACATTCCTGCATGCCACTCCCATTTTACCAGTGTTGAGCCCAAGGCTCCATACAGCTTGCCATAGTTACTAGGTCATATAGTTACTAGGGGATGAGGCTGGATTGAAACCTGGAACTCACACACTGTCTGCTCTCTGACACTAATTCCACAGTAAGGGGGCAGGGTGGGCTCCTTTTGTGGGAATGGGGACAGTGGTAGAGGAGAGGGGTGCAGCACCATCTCCTTTGGTTACATTCTCACCCATGCTTCAGTTTTCTAAAAGGAATCTGAAGTGGGATTTTCTCTTTCTTCAGAAGAAACTGGCACCACTCTGAAGAGCCATCTAGAAACACCTTTAACTATAATTTTGGACCATCCTCTTCGGGACTCCAACCCCCAAATCAGGTAGATCATCCTGCTCACCAGCACCAGCCCCAACTGCTTGTTCTCCAGCCACACCCACCTGCTGACACAGCGCAGATAATTCCCTAATTTCGGCCTGTATACGTAGGAAGGGACCCATGGGCAGATTGGGGAAGCCAAGGCCTGCCTTTAGACTGTAAACTGAGCCCTAGTGATGGCTACTCACATCCATGCAGGTGCCCAGACACCGAGGGAAAGTAGAGAGTGTCTGGACAGAAGACTCCTGGAAGCAGTTTCTGCAAGAACTAGAAACTGGGCATAAGGTAAGAGTATTAGCAGGGTCCTCTAGGTCTGGACACACCCCTCCGCTGGAGCCTATTCCAAGTGAGGTCATTGTCTTAGATGTACCCTTCCCACCCTGCAGCCCAAGAAACTGCTAGTGGATGACCCTGTTGAGAAACCTTCACAGCCCATTGAGGTGAGTGCTACCTGGTGGAAGGAAGGAGACAGACAGGGGGACGCCAGTATCAGCAGTAAACAAGGATGACTCTGGAAGACTCTGGATATTGTGGTCTTAACCACGGACAAAGGCCAGGGACCCAAGGCTCTTAACTTGCTCTAGTCCCGTGCATTTTCATCTCTAGCCTTAGCACCAAGGACAGTGCCCGCATGCAGTAGGTGATTAGTAAACATGTATGTAGAGATCAAAGCAGGAAGAGACTAGTCAGTGTGAACTGGGGTTATCAGAGGTACTCATGAAGTGGAGCTGAGTTTGGCCAGGCAGAGAGACAGCCAGCCCCTCTAGGAAAGAGACTGTTGTGTATGTGTGTGTGTGTGTGTGTGTGTGTGTGTGTGTGTGTGTGTGTATGTG
>LOEQ01000934.1:114833-125550 GCA_001685075.1 Bramus lutescens | reverse complement strand
AACTCACTCTGTAGACCAGGCTGGCCTCCAACTCACAGAGATCCACCTGCCTCTACCTCCCATGTGCTGGGATTAAAATCATGTGCCAACACTGCCTGGCTTTTTGTTTTTGAAGACGGTTTCTCTGTGTAGCCCTGGCTGTCCTGGAACTAGCTCTTTATAGAGAAGGCTGACCTCGAACTCACAGGGATTTCCCTGCCTTTGCCTCCCAAGTGCTGGGATTAAAGGTGTGTGCTACTACAGCCTGCCTTTGATTTGCATTTCTAATTACCAGTGAGTTTGACACTCTTTAAAACAATGTTTTACATTTATTACTTTTCGTTTGTATGTGTGTTCATTTGTGTGGACTCTTGTGTGGAAGTCAGAGGGCCAACTTTGAGGAGCTGGTGCATTCTTTCTACCATGTGGGGTTTAGGGACTGAACTCAGGTGGCAGATTTTGTGTCTTTCCCTGCCCAGCCGTCTTACAGGACCCTCTTCATGTTATGCTGTTATGTTGCATGTGGTTATTTTTCTGGGAAGGATTTGTTGTGTCAGGTCTCACAGTTTTTCCTGGGCAGCTGAGCTCTGTTACTGACTAGAGACTTGTCTATTTAGACCATGACCATGCGTGGGCCTGGAGAGATGGCTCAGTGGTTAAGGGTCCATACTCCTCTCCCAGAGGACAGGAGCTTAGTTCCCAGCATCCACATGAGGCAAGCTCACACCTGTCTGTACCTCCAGCACTAGAGGAATCTGCTGCCTTTGGCTTCTGTGGGAGCCTGCACAAAGGTGCATGTACCTGTATACAGATACACATAAAGAAAATAAGAGAGCATGACCTTCTCTGTATCATGCATTGTGATTTTTTTTCTTCTTTTCCCAGTTTGACTTCTTTGCTATAGGGAATTTATGAGTCAAGTGGTCATACAGGGTCCATCCTTACCACTTGGGAGATGCCTTATTCGTGTCCTTATTCCTTAAACTGAGTAAAATGCTGTAGTCTTTTGCAGTTTTGTTCGTTTGCTCATTCGTTCATTCATTCATCATTCATTCAGTGTCAATGTATGACGGGGTGGCACACATGCCTGCCAGTGCACACATGTGAGTCGGAGGGCAACTTTGTGAAGCTGGTTCTCTCCTTCCACCTTTCCATGGGCTTTGAGGATGAACAGGCTTGTGCAGCAAATGCCTTTAATCACTGTAAGCCATCCTGCTGCCCTGCAGTTTTTTAAAATTTTTTTAAAAAACATTAGTTTTATGAGTGTTTTGCCTGCATGTATGTAAGTGTACCACATGTGTGCTTGGTGCTCATGGAGGTCAGAAGAGGGTGTCAGATCCTCCAGAATTGGAGTTACAGACAGTTATGAACTGTCATGTAGGTTCTGGGAGCCAAACCCCGATCCTCTGTAAGAACAGCTCATGTTCCTTAACCTCTGAGCTGCTCTCTTTAATGCTCTGAGTGTTTGCTCAGTGGATTCCCTTCCTGTCTTCCTGCAGCCCTGTCTGTGACTTCTTAGAACTCCAGCGACGTTACCGCAGCCTCCTGGTCCCCTCGGATTTTCTTTCTGTTCACTTGAGTTGGCTGTCAGCCTTCCCTCTGAGCCAGCCCTTTTCCCTCCACCACCCAAGTCGGATTCAGGTCTCTTCAGAGAAAGAGGCAGCTCCAGACACTGGTGCTGAGCCCAGCCCTGCGGACAGTGACCCCACTTACAGTTCCAAGGTCAGTTGCCTGGGCTCCTGTGACCCGTGCCCTTGCTGGGACAGAACGTGGCTGAGCACCATGTCCTCTGCATAGGTGCTGCTGCTCTCCTCCCCGGGCCTGGAGGAGTTCTATCGCTGCTGCATGCTGTTTGTGGATGACATGGCTGAGCCAAGGGAGACGCCGGAGCACCCTTTGAAGCAGCTAAAGGTAAGAGTGCCTTATACAGGAGGCAAGGTGTGCTGGCCGGTCAGTCTGCCACGTTTTCAGCAGCTCAGCTCCTGAGCAGTAACACAGAAACTCGATGTTTCAGAGCTGAAGGGCCTCTCACTTTATACGGCAGGACAGTGTAGTTCAGAGATGCCCCCTTTGAAGAGGAGTCAGGTGGCTGGTTTGGGTGAATGGCTGTAGAGCCCCAGGTGGTGGCCTTTGCCCCTTGCTGCCTCAGTTCTTCATGGGCAGTAGCATTGCCTCACACATGGGAGCCGCAGGCCATGTTTTGTTATCCCCAATCTCTCTGCAGTTTTTGCTGGGCCGGAAAGAAGACGAGGCAGTGCTGGTTGGGGGTGAGTGGTCTCCTTCCCTGGATGGCCTCGACCCCCAGGCAGACCCGCAGGTGCTNGCGCACAGCCATCCGCTGTGCACAAGCCCAGACTGGCATTGACCTGAGCACTTGCACCAAGTGGTGAGTGGCCTTCCCCGTGTGGCCAGCTCGCCGTGGGGTGTCAGGAGTCTGGCTTCTGGGTTCTCTCCTGCCACAGCTCATGTTTGCCCACCCCTAACTGCTTAGAGATGACTGAGAACCCATGGCTGAGAGCGCTGGTGGCAGCTGACCCCCAGGCCACGCCCAATACTCCCGAATGCCACAGTGCTCCTCTGTGCTGTTTGTTTACTATGTCTCCCTGTTGCCTAACCACTGAGGCTTTGGCATGTGGCTTTTTGTTTGTGCTCATGGCTTGGCATGCAGCATGTGTGCATGGAATGCTGAATGGAAATAGGGTACTTGTCTGTGAGTGGGACACCCGTGATTATGTCACAGTTGGGGACTTTCTTTTCCTTTGGCTCTGAACAGGTGGCGATTTGCCGAGTTTCAGTATTTACAGCCAGGGCCGCCCCGGCGGTTACACACAGTAGTGGTATACCTGCCAGACATGTGGACCATCATGCCTACTTTGGAGGAGTGGGAGGCACTGTGCCAGCAGAAAGCCACAGAGGCAGCTCCCCAACCCCAGGAGGCATTAGGGGTAAGGCTGGGCCTCAGGGCAATGCAGGGAAGCTGGGCATGGTGGCACAAGCCTGTAACTCTAGCACTGGGGAGGTGGAGGCAGGAAGATCCAGAGTTCAAAGTTGTTCTCAACTTCATAGTGAATTTGAGGTTAACCAAGGCTATATGAGCCCCTATCTCAAAAGTAGGTACCCTGACCTCAGGGCCCAGAAGGTCACCTGAGCTATTGTCACAGGAAGCAGAGCCTACCGAACAGGCCCCTGATGCGTTGGAGCAAGCAGACAGTTCTAAACAGAACACAGAGACTTCAGAGGCCACCACACAGCAAGATGTGGACACTGATCTCCCAGAGGCCCCTCCGCCTCCTCTAGAACCTGCTGTGATGGCACGCCCTGGCTGTGTCAACCTGTCTCTCCATGGGATTGTGGAGGAGCGGAGGCCGAAAGAAAGGATCTCTTTCGAGGCAAGTGCAGGAGAGGCCACGAGTATGAAGATGGGATAACGGTGTCTTCGTCCTCTTGCCTGATGCCGTGGTCCCTGCACCTCTTCCGACAGGTAGTGGTGCTGGCTGAGCTATTTCTAGAGATGCTGCAGAGGGATTTTGGCTATAGGATTTATAAGACGCTGCTGAGCCTTCCAGAAAAAGTTGTATCTCCCCCTGAACCTGAGAAGGAGGAGGCAGCCAAGGAGGATGTGGTCAAAGAGGAGGTGGCGAAGGTGTCCAAAGATGAGGTACAGAATGAGGGCACAGCCACCGAGTCAGACAACACACTGGTGAGTACTGTTCTCAGCCCTGGGTGGCCTGAGGTTCACACAGAATGCTTATGATTCGAGCCCCTCATGGGGGTCAGGCACTGTTCTGGGCACTTTGTGTGTCCAGTTGCATCACTTCTTTGTTACCCATTCTTGGAAAGCTGGGGATGGGCAGAGGCCCAGGAAGGTGAAACCCTGCATGTGGCCATACAGCTAGGAAGTGGGACATGGCCAAGAAGAGGGAGGGAAGTGTGACTGCCAGTCAGACTGCTTAAGAGTTGGGATTGCCTGATGGTTATAGGTGGACAAACTGGTCTTCAGCCATTTCTAAAAGGTAGCTTGGCTTCTTGTCCAAATATTGTCATATACACGTAATTCCCTCTAGAACTAAGAGTGACTTCTGAGAACTACCCCAGGGGTCTAGACGTGCTGCTGTGATCTGAATCTGGGTATTGTTAAATACCCATGAGCACATGGTGGACCACACAGTGCCCAGCACACAGCTGATGCCTGAGTGTTAGCAACTGTTATGTTAGCGTCACAAGAGTCCTGCACCTCCTCACCACCTTGGTCTGCTTCTTTAGAAGGAGGATGGCCTTCTGCCCAAACAGCCCCCTTCAGGGGGAGAAGAGGAGGAGAAGCCCCAGGGTGAGGCAGCGGAGGACCTCTGTGAGATGGCATTGGACCCAGACCTGCTGCTTCTCAGGGATGATGGCGAGGAGGAGTTTGGTGTGTCTGGGGGCAGTGGCTCTCTGGGGCTGGCTGTGGTAGTTTTCCTCTTAGGCAGTGGTTTTCAACCTTCCTAACGCTGTGGTCCTTTAATGCAGTTCCTCATGTTATGGTGACCCCCAACCATAAAATTATTTTCATTATTACTTCATAACTAATTTTGCTACTGTTATGAATCATAAATATCTGTTTTCCAATGGTCTTAGGCGACCCCTGTGAAAGGGTCATTGGCCCCCAGAGGGGTTGTGACCCCAGGTTGAGAATCACTGTCTTAGGTGTGTGCACCACCATCCTTGCCACATGTTGAACTTCGGGTTTCTGTAGCAGGAGCAAAGCTGGAGGAAACGGAGGTTCGCTCGGTGGCTTCAAACCAGTCCGAGATGGAATACTCCTCTCTTCAGGACATGGTGAGACCCTATCTCCTTCTGTGCCTTGTGGTGGGAAGTTTGGCCCTTTCTGGGTGAGGGATGCCTCTTCCCTAGACAAGAGACCAACTGTGGGTCCTGACTCACGGAGAATTCTTCACTCTGCCTGGAAGAGGGTGGATCAGAGAGCGATCCAATTAGGAAACACAGCATGTTCTTCTGGGAATGTGCCCACAGAAGCCTGGAGCCCCAGCCCGAGTCCCCAGTTATGAGGGCTACCTGTTGCTGTCAGCCCAGCCCCTGGCTGTGACAGGTTGAATGCACCATGTCCTTTAGCCTTGAGAACTGTCTGTAAAGCCCATTCCTCTGCTTTCTTTGCAGCCTAAGGAGCTGGACCCCTCAGCCGTGCTTCCCCTGGACTGCCTTCTGGCTTTTGTGTTTTTTGATGCCAACTGGTGTGGCTATTTGCACCGGCGAGACCTGGAGCGGGTCCTCCTCACACTGGGAATCCGGCTCAGTGCTGAGCAGGTAGTTTCTGTCCCCACTGTCCTTCTGTAGGGCCTTTCCAGAGCTCTTGCTTCTTTATGGTCCCCCCGGAGGCACGTGTGTGGCTAGCAAGTGTCCTGCTGTGTTTTCTGTAGGCTAAGCAGCTGGTCAGTCGGGTGGCGACACAGAACATCTGCCAGTACCGGAGTCTTCAGTACAGCCGTGCCGAGGTGCTGGACGACGGGCTTCCGGAAGAGGTGCTCTTTGGTAGGTCTTGAGCTCTGTAGCCTAAGGGAGTGGGGCTTCCATGGTGGGCTACTCTCTTCTCCTAAGACCATGTGTATTCCTCTAGGAAACCTGGATCTACTGCCCCCTTCAGGGAAGAGCACAAAGCCAAGTGCTGCCCCCACAGAGCACAAAGGCCTGGTGCCTCACAATGGTAGCCTCATCAATGTGGGGAGCCTGTTACAGCGTGCTGAGCAGCAAGACAGCGGCCGTCTTTACCTGGAGAACAAGATTCACACACTGGAACTGAAGCTTGGTGAGTGCAGGGCAGATGTCACAGGGACTAAGGGGACATCACTCCTGAGACCTGGGGCTTTGGTTTCATGTGCCAATTGACTGAGCAGAGCCTTTCTGCCATGTCCTCACCGACCTTTCAGAGGAGAGCCATAACCGTTTCTCAGCCACCGAAGTGACAAATAAGACACTGGCAGCAGAGATGCAGGAGTTGCGGGCCCGGCTAGTGGAGGCAGAGGAGACAGCCCGGACGGCGGAACGGCAGAAGAACCAGCTTCAGCGGCAGCTGCAGGACTTCCGTAGACGCCTGACCCCACTGCACCTTGAGATGCAGCGGATGGTTGAAAAGGTAGGATGGGTGAATGGCGGCCATAGTTTCTTTTGGTGCAGAGCAGAGCTAGGCTCTGTGTGGAGAGGCTTGGGATGCTGGTCCTCTGTTCACTGGGATTTAGACTCCTCCCTGCTCCCAGCGCTCTGTATGCTAGTGGCAGGATGCGGAGAGAAGCCTCATTCTCATCAGTGTTCCGTGTGCTCACACAGGCTGACAGCTGGGTAGAGAAGGAGGAGCCAGCACCTAGCAACTGAGTGGCTGTCTAGTGAGGTCTACGATGGAGCCTCATGACATTAGAGCCTTTTTGGTACCAGAAAGCAGCTGGAGCAGGGCCTGGGAGTCGCAGCAGAGGTGGCTGAGTTCTGTGCTCAGCCTCTGCAGGGGTGATCAAGCTATCAGAATGGGGTTTGTGCTATGTGGATGGATGTGTAAGGAACCCCAGTTCCAGCTACAACTAAATACAACATCTTTTGCACCCCTAGAATGTCATTTTGCCCTTAACCTTGGAATTTCTCCCAGGGCCCTTGTAGTCTTGTGCTGTCTCCTGTCCTCATCCACTTTAGAGCAAGACAGGAGGAAAAGGCTTTTCCAGCCTGGAATAAGGTCTGATGCCAATAAATGGAAGGAACGGGTGTAGAGCCTGGCACAGCCAAGAAATGTCCTTCCTCTAGAGGGCACAAGTCCAGTAGGCTCCGGTGTTCGTTAGGTGATGGAGCCCATGTGAGGAAGCACTTGGTGTTGGGTCAAGGTTGCCAACAGAACACTGTGTTCCAGCCATCCCCCCAACTTGCCAGAAGAACCAGCACTTCTTTCTCTAGCTCTTGTGTTCAGAATGTGGTATTGGCTCTGGCCCAGCCCTCTTCCGTTTCCCATAATTCTTGCCTCTTTCCATAATCCGTGGTTTCAGTTTGACTTTGTATATAAAGTTTTTTTTTTTTTTTGGCTTTTTGTTTTTTAAATAAACCAAAGTCAAAACCAAACCAAGTGTGCCCTTGTAGCGCTCCTCTTTTTCCAAGCTGCCTGTGTTCTCTCTGCTTGCCAATCCTCAGTTATCTCCAGAAGGCTCTAGAAGGCAGGCAGGCAGTGAGCTGCCACAGGTTGGGATTGAGTGAAGGCCCCCTGCCAAGTTGGCAGGCTCTGGCAAAGCTGTGGCGACCCCCATGGCATTGGCTACAGCACACACTAACGTTTTACTGCGAAACTTTACTTGAAAATAAAATTCCAGCAACACAGGTGAGACATAAGCCTTGCTTTGAGGCCTGTGAATGAACGTGTGACATTCGGTAGAGTGGAGAGCTAGAGACAAAGTCAGTGTACCTGGGGCTTGTCCTTAGGTGGATCTGCAGGAGACCAGCTCTGGTCATGTTGGCATGAGGGGCCCACCACAGCAGAATGACCAGAGTTCTGCTTCCCATGGCACCATGTCTCACCCAACAGTCTGAAGAGTCAGGAGGGGAGGGGGTAGTGGGTTCCCTAGAGTAGGTCCTCTGGAGGTAGTCAGAGCTAAGGCCTCCAAGTTCCACAGAGAGCCCAGACCCTTCTAAAGGCTGAAGCTCCTGCTGGCCAGACACTATAGCACACTCTGGACGGTTCTGGAAGTAAAAAGGCCCCTGGGGTTTTTCTACATTGCTTATTAGTGTTGGGCAGAGGGAAACAGCAGCCTGTAAGGCTCCCAGTTTCAGGCTCCAGGAAATGGAGTCATAAGTCAGAAGCCTGGCAAGGAAGAATAGTGGCCATCTGTCTCCAACTGGCAGACCATTGGGAGGTCCACGGATCCATGCCCACTAAGAGCAAAGGCTATAGAGACATCTGTGTCCCAAAGAGTCTGAGGACTCAGTCATCAGCCACGATGGAGAGGGCTCGGAGCTCACTTAGTTTGGCCTCGTTTTCCCTCTCTCGCTGCTCGTCTGAGTGGCCTGGCTGGTCGAGCTGCTGGGTGAGGTCTCCAAAGATCTTCTGCATTTCTGAGTAGTACACAACCTGGGGAGGAGGGAAGAGTTGTAGGCAAGAACTGGACTTCGGTTCTACACAGCACCCACTCAGCGAAGCAGCCAAGAGGTACAAGGAGGGCCAGGTTTGGGGTCTATGGGTTGCTTCTTGCTGAAGGGGGTGGGGGGGACAGGGGTTCTTGTCTTGCTCCTTCACTGCCTCCCAGATCTCACCCTAGGGATGGGTGAACCACAGCTGAGGCTTTTTCTATTGCATAGAAAGGGAGTCAGTAGTTCCTTGGGGGATGGGGTTGTGAAGAAAGTGCTACCCTTTGAATCCCTGGCTCCTCAAAACAGCTAATATAGAGAGGGGACTGTGCATTTGAAGGTGGCCAAGGGCAGGCTTGGGTTTACTGTTTTCCTAAGCTAGGAGGAGTTGGGGGCTTCTGGTCATGGAAAAAGAACAAGGCGACATTGGTTCCCTGAGCCTTGAGAGTTGGTTCTAAAAGTCAAGTCAAGGGAGGGCAACAGCTTCCCAGATTCCACCACTTTCCATTTTTGCTTATTATCGCATCCAGGGTAAGCTGCTTAGCTGGAAAGCACCAGTGATGTGGTTTGAGTGACAGGGTGAGAGGCTGGAGAAGGTCCAAGAGGGGAAGAGTTTCTCCAGATGATAGGTGATGACTTCTACAGAGGTCAGAGGTCATTTCTGCCTCAGTTTCCACTTTCTGACATGACAGTGCACACTAATCAAAGCGTTCACACTCTATTCTTCAAGCACCTCAACTTTGAGACAGTCTCCAGGATTCTCCTTCCATCTGAGAAACTGGAAGGCGGTGACCGGGAGGGTGGAGCAAGGGCCAGTGGGATGTGATGTCCTAGGAAATCTCCCCAGAAGCCAGAGCTGGGTTCCACTGGGCCAAGTGCTGGGGGCTCCCAGTTCCTTGCCTAGGCCACGCTGCCTGGTGAGTCAGTGGGATGTTCACTTCTCTAGTGACTAATAGCAGCAGCAGCCGGGTGAGGAGGATGCTGGCACAGAGGAGGGTGGTAAACAATCCTGGATACCCTGCTGCTTGGTTACAGGGTATCCCACTGCCTGGGCACCCTGCAGCTTCCTCTAAGGATCTGGGCTAGGGTGGTGGACACAGGTCACTGGAAGCAGAAGCAGGTGTCATAGCAAAAGAGGGCAGGCCAGCAGCTCCCCTCTAAAACCACAAAGGGGGCAGCAGCTGGAAGGTGGCCCTTGCCTGCAGGGACAACAGTAGAACACCCCCCTCCTGAGTATCTCAGTCTCACTCCCGATAGAGCACCAGACTGAAAACATGGGCATTAGCAAGTCTAGGCTCCAGTATCCACCTTGCCTGGGCTTCTTGATGTATTCTGTCTGGCCCATGCCTTTGGATGGGAAATGTGGATCAGGCTTTCTTTACTCAGGGCGCTAGTGACCAAGGAAGCAATGAGGAAATGAGGATGTCCACTGGAGGGCACCAGAGGCCCAGGTAAAACAAATAGGGCAGGCAGAGCTTGGGGACAGGAAACCTTTAGGTTGGGGACCAGTTAGTGCTGGGGTCCTGTGATGGAAGCCTGCACCTGTTGCGGGGCGTCGATGTGGAGAAGACCTGCTCCTGGCTCCAGTACCACTGCCTCTCCCACCTCGCCAGTGGGAAGAACAATCCTAGTTAAAATTTGCCTGAAGATGAATGGGGAAGAGAGGGCAGGAGCTGCGTACCCTCCCATTTGGGCCCTCCACCGGTGGCAGGAGACACTGGGGTGTGTCTCTGGCTTGTGTCCTGCTCTCTGGCTGCCTCGTCCATACCAACCTGCACTCCACTGTCTTTCCACTAGGGGGAGCATTACACCTAGTGGCCAGCATCTCAGAGTTGGTCCAGGACCCTTCCTTAGAAAGCTCAGTTAGGGCTCCTGTGGGTCTCCTGCTAATGGAAGTCTCCTATTGGGTCCTCAGGCATTCATTCTACTGGCCTTCCAACCACCTCTACAAAAGACCTGCCCAGTTAAAGTGGTGGCTAAAGATGTAGTCTGGGGTCTTGATGCTTGAATGTAGGAGGAAGAACTCAAGGAGCAATGGGTTAAATGAAAAGGAACCTTGTCCATCACAGGGCTGGAATTAAGTGGAATAGAGGATGCTGAAGAGAAATTCCTGCATGACATCAGTGCTGGGCACCAGGGCTGGCTGGGGCACTACATGAGTTCTCAGCGTGCCTGGGGCAGAAAGATGCTGCTGTCTGCAGAACATAGCTACATCAACGGGAACTGGGTTCCGACAAAGACTATTTCCCAAGGGGGGAGCCTCGCCTCACCTGTGCCCTGATCAGGGACTCAAAGCTGGGCTGGAAGTAGTCAAGTCGGCTGCCGTAGAACCGTGGCATCTCATCCAGGAGCTGTTTGTTCTTGGCCTCGAAGTCTTCCCGCACAGGCCGCAGCTCTTCTCGGGCCTGGGGAACAAGACCCTGGTGTCAGGGCTGTTGCTGAAGGGGACAGGGTGTGGGAACAGAGAGGGTCCTGGGTCTGTGGGTCCCCACGTGAGGACCTCTGAGCAATTGTTCTGTTTACCTTGCTGCTCCCCTCCCTCCTCCCGCTGTACCTGGTGGAGCTTGGCCAGCACCGGGCCAGTCTTCTCCTTTTCCTCGTACTTCTCCACCTTGGCCTGCAGCCTCCTGTAGTCCTGCAAGGCCTGCTCCCG
>LOEQ01000934.1:82782-98227 GCA_001685075.1 Bramus lutescens | reverse complement strand
GGCCCATTATATCTAGCCTCTTCTTGGCTAACTCTCATATCTTAATTAATCCATATTTAGTAATCTGTGTACCATCACAGGGTTGTGGCTTACAGGGAAGATTCTAACCCATGTCCATCTTGGGCTGGAGCTTCATGTGTCTACCTGACTCTGCTTTCTTTCTCCCAGCATTCTGTTCTGTCTTCTCCATCCACCTAAGGGCTGGCCTATCAAAAGGCCAAGTTTATTAACTAATAAAAATAACATATAAACAGATGACCCTCCTACATCGGCTCTTCCAGAAGGCCCAGGTTCAATTCCCAGCACCTGCATGGCAGCTCACAACTCCAGGGGGACATGACACCCTTACACAAATACCCATAAAATAAATAAATCTTAAAAAGCAAAGAAAAACAAAACAAAAATCCCCTCAAGGCCTCTCTTGTGTGTGAGGGGCTGAAGAAGCTACTCTGGACAGATAGGGCTGCACAGAGGGAGCAGCACAAAGCATAGAGGGAGGAGGGACCAGAGCCACAGACGCGAATGTTAACTGCAGCTTTCCAGGAGGGGACTTTTCAGACCTAATAATGTCTCCACCACTGTATGGAAAAACCAGACAGTGTGGCCAGGTGAGGTCCATGGGCTTCTAGTGCTAACGTTCCAGGATCTGCAGCTCTTCCTCTCCCATTTTAGACATAAAACAGGGATTAACATGGGTTCAAAGGTGGGTAGGTGTTACTATTGCACAGAGTGACTGAATCATGGTAGCTGTACCAGTCTCTGCTAACAAAAAGATGTAGGCTACCTGGAGAAGCTGCCGTGTCTTTTATGTAGTTGAGGTGGCCAGAAAGAAAGGCCTTAGGCACTATCTTGGTATGTACATTTGGGGAGCAGTGTATGCTCCAGGGCTCTCCTGGGACTAGGACTGCTCAGATGTAGAACAACCAACAGGATCCAGTACTGAGACAGAGAAAAACCCAGAAGGCTGAGGTTCCAAGGCAGAGGTGATGTGAGGCACAACCGAGTCTCAGGGCACAAGAACTGTGTTACTCACGGTTTTGGGAATGATCTGTTTCTTGGGCTGCCCGATCTTAAATGGAATCCTGTAAGAGGGAGAGACAGAGGGTGTTGTGAGACACGGGTAAGGTGGGGCGGCAGGAGCAGATACACAGAGGAGATTAATGCTTGCTCCCCCAGTCGTCATGGGGGCATGTGAGCCAATAGCATCCAGTTTGGTTCTAGGATAGACCATGCTCCATGCTCTCGGCCACTCCTGCCTGCTGAGATGGTCATTCCTATCAGGGGTCTGTCACTTAAACACACTGGAAAAGTGGGGGAAGGAAGACACCTTGTGGCCCTGCAAACCTTGCCTTGAGGAACCGCTAAGACAGAAACGCAGCTCCCTATAACGGCTATCATTCCTGAAAACATGCCCTTAAGAAAAGCCCACAAACATCCCTCATCTTCTGGAAGAGGCACTCGGCTTCCCCACAGGTGCTACAGTGTATCTGGTAGGGTTTCTGGGGTTGCTAAGGAGAGAGGACAAATTAAAGAACATTTCTATTAAAAAAACAAAGTCAGGATGAAATGTAGTGGGCTTGGTGAAGCATCTGCCCAAGCCTGCTTTGAAATTGCTAAGAAGCTTGCTTACCATGTTCCCAGGTTAATTTGGAAGAAGCTGGGGTTAACACAAGGGAGATCATGGGGCTGGAGTTCAGAAGAGGGGCCGCAGCCCAGCTTCCAGCTACTCCAGCAGGCTGCTCTATGCCACTAGCCGCTGCCCTTTCTTGCTCTCATGAGTGGATTGACAGAGGCAATGGAGAGATTTCTTCCAGGTCCTGACAACATGGACCCTGTTAGTCCACATTGGTGGCCAGGTGAGAACATCAACATGGTTCGTGCCAGTGGTGACAGAGAGGGTAATGCGTTTCCCCTACCTGTCCTGACCCTAGGTCGGAAGTGTACCCAGGAGCCTGCTCTGAGAAGAAGCCCCAAAGACAGCCTCTCAATACTCTCCTCTCGGCTTCTGGGCCGATGGTGCCAAGGCTGTTCTAACCAACCCTTTGGCTCCATTCCCATCCTTCCTTTAGTCATTCTCCTGCACCCGCCTCCACCTGGCCCAAGTTGACCAACACTGCTGCTAACCCCAACGGTATAATTAACCACCGATAATAACCCCCAGACAGCGATCTGGTTGAGAGGATGGGCTGGCCTGAGTCACGGTGGTTTAAATTTAATTTCTGGAGGACATCCTGTTTATTGTTAACCCAGCCCCATAATTTGGGAGAGTTAACCCTTTGGGGTCTGGCGGAAATCAAAGTGTCTTGGGCTGTGTCATCATCAGATGGGAAAAGGTTTGCTGTGGGACTGAGAAGAGGTGGGGTGGCGGGAGAAACTGTCGTTTCAGTTTCTCAGACCTAAAGAGGAAAAGGTGGAGCTGGGTTTTCTGTCCCAGTCTCCACCGCTTTCCCTAAGACTGGGAACTGGAGTTGAGGGCTGATGAACAAGTACTCTCGAGGACCACTTTGGAGGCCACACACACTTGGGTTCTTGGGAAAGAAACTGCGGTGGGACAAGGATAACAGGAAGGAGACCCTGTCTCTGCCACACTGGTTCTGCCATTGACCAAATCAGTCTCTCTGAAACTGAGCTCTTCTACTAGGAAACCAGCCTGACTAGCTGGCCCTCTTGCTTACCTACAAGGGACCTATACCCCAAGAATGTGGGGAGTGGACTAAGGATCCTGAAGAACCCTCAGTGGCCCCAGAACCTGGAACGACAGACCGCAGCCCAAGGGAGCTAGTTGGTGGCTGTCGTCTGCAGGGTCATGGCCTCTGCAGCCCTCACCTTAGCATCCTAGGCCTTGTGGAGCAGCATGACATGAGAAAAGAAGTTTTCCCACTTTAACCCTCTCGTGCTGCAGGAAGGAAACAGATTTTAAAGAGATTCAGTGTTGGGCCCAGAGTCACTGTGTTGCTTCCCTGGGCCCCTGCCTCTCGCTGCCACTCATAGTTCAGTGTTTTGCTCCTGAACTGTTCTAGGTCTGAGTCTGTGGGATCATCTGGGGCTGATGACCAAGAGCCTACAAATGCAGGAGAGCCCGTGTGAAGCCCGATGTGTTAACACTAGGGGAAACCATGGATCCGCAGACAGAGTCAGATCTCCCCTGCAGTTACTGATGGTCAGAGAGCATTTCATCAGACTCTTTTCAGCCTTCTAGCTCCAAAGACACATCCACCTGTTACATCTTTTAAGTAAAATATACATTTTATTCTAGATTTCCAGAAAAATTGTGAAGTAACATAATTATTATGCCCCTGCCCTGTTCTGCCATATGAACATCTTATATTGGTATGGTACATTGGTCATGATTAATGAACCTGGAATGACATATTAAAGTCTGAGCTTTATTCAGTTACTTTAGTTTCTGCTCAATACCCTTTCCAGAACTATGATCCCATGCAGGCTACCACACTACATTTCCTCCTTAACAGCTTCTTGGTGTGACAATGTCTAGACTTGCCTTGGCTTTGATGACCCCTTTTTAAGGGGCACTGGTTAGGCATTTTATAGCTAAAATGCTCCCACCCCTTGGATTTTGGGGGCTGGAGAGATGGCTCAGTGGATTGAGAATACTAGTTGCTCTTTCAGAGGACCTGAGTTCAGTTCCCATCACTCACATGGGGTGGCTTACAGCCACCAACAACTCTAGCTCTAGGGGACCTGATGCCTTCCTCTGGCCCTGGCAGGCACCCCCACACATGTGGCACACATCCATACATTCACATAACATAAATAAAAATAAATGTTTAAAAAAGGAGAGAGTTGTTCTTGTTACTTCTCCCCACAGACACATTGCAGACAAGAATCAGCCCTGCTGCCCCCGACTGAGCCATAGGCGGAGGAAGTCAGGGCTTCAAAGACTCCCCCTCTGTGGTTCTCCCTCCCTCTACTTCTTTCCACTAGGGAGCCACTGTTTATTTTACTCATCTATTCATACCGGCATGGACTCATGGCTATTTTATACTCAGGGTCGTAATCCAATATTGCCTTATTTTGATGCTAAGAACTGCTTTGGTCTGACCACTGACAGACAGCTTTGCAGTTGGTTCCTGTGACCCTCTGACATATTCCCATCAGTGTGTGAGCACATGTCTGAGTTATGTGGTGCTTCCTCCAGAACACCCAGGCTCATCTTTCCTGCTCTAGGTCCTGTTTTGGAGGAGAAACTTCCATTCCCTTGTGCCTGATAATGTGATCTTGATTTTTTTCTTTGGTCTTCTTTTCTATGGAGTCCCCACAGGGCTGTTTCTCTGATTATTTCCTGTCCCAAACTGGGAAATTATGTTGTCAGGACCACTTGGATCATATAGGGAAACAGCAACACCACCCAAGCGGAGCCATCGCATCGCCTGGCTTACTACAAGGAGCTCTTAAGTCTACAGCTGTGCTTAGAAAGCTCTCATTGAAAATTCAAGGAAAGGGTGAGAGAGAAGGGAAGAAGATGCCCTACCAGCGATGTCTCTGCCTTAAAGATGACCAGTGTTTCAGTGGTGTTAACTATATATATGTTTTTACATGAGCTGGAAGGAAAACAGCTGAGGCAAATTGCAAGTGCTGGCAGCCTCAGTTCTGGGTGTGAGAATGTGGCTACTGTTTTCTTCTTTTCACTTGCTGTAATTCTTCAAATAAGCCAAAGGAAGGGCAGGGAAAGCAACCAAACAAAAAACCCCAAAACTCTTCAGTTTTTTTTTCTCTTAACTACAAAAATAGCATCTGATTAGTGTAGGAAACTTGGAAGACATGGGAAGTACAAATGATAGAGAAACCTGAATGCACACACACCACAAAGGCAAAAATAAGCAGTGGAGGCTGAATTACAACATGGGCATGCATCTGCATGCATATATAGATGTATATATACACGCACACGCATATATGCCATGTAGTACTTCCTTTAGCTGTATATGTATGTATGTACATATGCATTGATATGCATAAGTCAACATAGTTTTTAATCTAATCTTTAAGTCTTTAAAATAGTAGACAAAAAGTAATGGGTTTCATTACAGCATCTTTACACATTTGAAACATAACACTTTGGCCTCATCTGCCCGTCTCCCACTAGGTGAGGTCCTCCCTCATCTAGTCTTTGCTTCAGCGTTTGTGGATCCCAGCACTCCATCGACACTTCCCACTTTCCTTAAGATCTTTTCCTTTCGTGATCCTTTCTCTAATTTTGTGATACATGCACACACCCTTTCAAATCTAGCTTCTGCATGAGGAAAAACACATGGGATTTGCCTTTTGGAGACTGGCTTGTTTTGCTTAACATAATGACTTCCAGTTGTAATCTTTATTTTTTTTTTGGCCTACAAATGTCATGCTTTCATTTTTCTTTATGGCTGCAAAAAATTCTTTTGTGTGTATGACCCACATTTTCATTATCCACTTATTTGTTGACAGAATCATAGGCTGGATGCATTCCCTGGTTTTGTGACCAGCACAGCTATTAACATGGGCGTGCAGGTGTCACTTTGGTACACTGCTCCAGGAGGGCAACAGCTGGCTAGTATGGCAGTTCTATTTTCCTCTTTTGAGGGATCTCCGTACTGATTTCCACAGTGGTGGGACCAGTTTACACTCAAATAAGGCAGCGAATAAGGCTCCCCTCCCCCACGCTCTCACCAGTACTTATTATTATTCATCTCTTGGAAGATGCCAATATAGTTTTCACCATCAGTTTTTATTTTTTGAACTGTTACACATTTATTGTGTATGTGTGCACATGTGCATGCTAGGATACATGTGTGGAGGTCGTAGGACAACTGTGTGGGTCCCAGGGATTGATCTCAGGTTGTCAGGTGTAGGAGCTAAGGGCCTCTGCCTGCTGAGCCATGTCAGTGGCGCACACTGTTTCTCTACTTTCCCAGTATCACCCTCTTGGGCTGGATTACAGGCAAGGGGCACATACCTGGCCATAATTTCCTTTTGAACTTCAAAGGCATTACTTTTTTATCTTCCAACATCTCAGTATGAAGTCTCCATGAAGGCTGAAGCCACCCTGGTTTCTACCCCTTTTAAGTGGTTCATTTTTCATTTTCTTTATGCGAATCCAAAGGATGGCAGGTTTGCCTTTTACATCACAGCGCCTCCTGGGTCCGTTCTCGTCCACTGTGCTGCTTCTCACTGCAGTTCCAGTTTTGCACTAACACTTGATCGGGTGGACTCCCTCCATGTTGTTTATTTCTGCCGCTGCAGTCTTGCAGCTGATCCATCCCTCTTGGTCTCTGATTTCTCTGCTTACACCATTTTTAAAATTCTCTCTCTCTCTCTTTCTCTCTCTTGGTTTTGGATTGAGACAGGGTTTCTCTGTGTAACAGCCCTGGCTGCCCTGGAACTTGCTTTGTAGACCAAGCTAGACTTGAACTCACAGAGATTTTTCTTCCTCTGTCCCGAGTGCTGGGATTAAAGGTGTGGTATGGCTTAATTTTATCTTCTAATACTTGTGGAAAGTTGTTTGCGTTTCTGCTATCATGTTTTCCTAAAATTCCATGACTTTAACCCCAATGAGACAATTTTAATTTAGTGCACTTTGCAAAGGAAATTCAATAGTTAATAACAACAACTTTAGAAGCTCTCACCACCACCTCAGCGCACTGCAGGCTGAGGCCGAGGCCCGTTTTTGTCTTCTGTATCATTTACTTGACTAGTGCTTCTTTCGACTTCAGAGCTTGACCTTTTGGGCTGTCCTTTGTGGTGCTGTTGATTCCCAGCTGGCTCCTCTCTGGGGAACGTAAATGACAGCTTAAAGTTCCTCTTCCCTTTCCTGTCTCTTTGGAGTTCTTTCTAGTCTTTATATATTGGCTTAAAATGTCTTCCTTGGATGTCTCATGTATATGACTTGGGAACAAAAGAAAACTCTGAGGCACATAGCACGTTGGTTGATCCAGTAGAACAGTGATTCTCAACCTTCCTAACGCTGAGACCCATTAACACAGTTCCTCATACTGTGGTGACACCAACCATAAAACTATTTCATTGCTACTTCATAACTGTAATTCTGTTACTGTTATGAATCGTAATGTAAATATCTGATATGTAGGATATGAATTGTAATTAAGTATCTGATAGAAAGAATAACCTTGCGGCTTGATATGTCTCTGTATTTTCGTTCCTACTGTTCTGGCTGCATGGTCTTTGTCTTTTCACAGGAGAGTCAGCATCATTTTCCCAAAGGACAAAGAGAATTCGCTTTTTTCTCAGTTAGAGTTGATTGAAATTTGCTTTCTACTACTCCCAATGTAGGAAGAAATGCTTCCCTGCTAACTGGTGATGCATAAATGTAAATTTTAAGACTGATGGAAAATTTAGGAAAATCTCGTGTTTCTTTTATAAATAAACTAAGATTTCAGGGCACAGTTCAAGATTTCTTGTACAATGATTAATCTCAATGCTCTCTGAGTTAGTGACAGCAACCATTTGTCACTGATGTCCTTGCAGGTGACATATCATGAGTTTTGCTATCTTTGTTGTGTCTTTCACATTAAATACACCAGAAATTCCTGTCTTATCAACATATTCATGTGAATTGCTCCTGTTCATTAAACATATTCTCAAACAATTACCATTAATATTTAAAATTCATTTTGTCTCCTTACTGATGACTAGTTTTGTGTATAAACTGAAAATACTTTGTTGTCTGATTTCCGCTGATGTAACTGTTCACCTATCACTTGTGTTTGATTCATTTTTAAATCCAATTTCCCCTCAATTTTTGTAATGCTGGGAATTGAACCCAAGCTTATCAGGCAAGCATTCTATCAGTGAGCTAGAATCCTCAGTTTCTCCTTTAATTTAAAAATAAATTTAAAGGTGATTTCAAAGGTACTTTTTGTATACTTCTAAGTCAGAGCCAATCATTTCTCTGTTTTATTAAAACTGTCCCCAACACCTTATAAATGGTGGGTAAAGCACTGTAATCTCAACCCATCTCCCAGCTCCACCCTAAGGAAGGCACAGGCTATGTCAACGCTGATTGACATAAGTGGAATAATAAACAAAGTGACAAGTCAGAAGCGTGAACAACAATAACAATTAATTACGGTACAAATGCTTTCAGTTTAGAAAACCAGGACCACGTGACCACAAGGCTAGGGCTCCTTCTAAAGGGGCTGGACACTGTTCATGCAAGTGAGGGTTCCTGAAGCGAGGTTTTGTTAGTTTTCCAGAGGAAATTCACCTATACATCCCCTAGTGTGGAGCTCTCTGTCAGAGGTGAATCCTTCATTCTTCTGCTAGGACAGAGTAAAGCGCAAGGAAGGAGGGAGATGGCTGGACTCTGCACTTCATCCAGTCCTGGCCTGGAGTCCCTGGAGTCCAGCCTCACCCCACTCTAGAGGGACTTCGAGCTACAGGAGTTCTGTAATGGAGGATGCCATGGTTCTTGGTATCGATCAATGCCCGTTCCAGGTCTGATTCTTCCCTCCCGTACAGGTGAGTGTGAGGTAGTATTTCGCTGTGGCTTTGCCTCTCCCTCAAGACGCCAGAAATCTTTCTGCGTGTTCAATGACTAATGTGTACCACTGGAGAAACACATATAGGGCTTTCTTTGGTTTTGAGTTATGAGAAGCCCGTTTATATTCTGGGTCTAAGCTCTAATCACATACATGACTGGTAAACGTTTTCTCTCATCTACGGATTTGTTTCAAAAAATGTAACTGAACAAATGCTTTCAAGTATTAAAGTTTAAAATTTTAATAAAGCTCAATTTAGCTGATTTTATTCTTCTGATGTTCATGCTTGTTTGGCGTCATGTCTAAGAATCTTTTGTCAAATTCACTATTGTAAGGATTTATTCTTATGTTTCCTTATAGGAATAAATATATAAGTTTTATGGTTGAGCTCTTACGCTATAGGTCTTTGATAACTATGAGTTCATTTTTGTATATGGTGCAATGCATCTCATTCCTCTACAAATGCTGTCTTGTTAGCTCAGCTGTTTGTTGGGAAGGCAGATCTTTGTGTTGTCTTAATATCCTTGTGAAAATACCAACTGGTTACAAATGCAAAGGTGTATTCTGGACCCTCCATTTCACTCCATTAGTCTATCTGCCTGGACCACCCCATCTGACTTACTGCAGCTTTGGAGTAAGCTTTAAGGCGGGGAAATGAGAGCCTTCCAACTTTGCTCTTCTTAAGGTTATTTTGATTATTCTGTGTCTCCTTTCTTTCCAGATGAATTTTAGTGGCTTATTTTTCACTCTTAAATCTTGTATCCATTTAGAATTTATTTTAAGTGTGTGACTAGACAGTTGCTTTAACAGGAATTAAAATGTATCTTCCTCACAAAGCTGAGCGTGCTGGCACACAGTTATAATCTATAATCCCAGAGATAAAGACAGGCAGATCCCAGGGGCTTGCTGGCCAACTAGCTCAAGTTACCTAGAGTTCCAGGCCTATGAGATCCTACCTCAAAAGACAAGGCACACAGTACCTGGAGGCTTGCCCTGATACACACTCGCAAACATGTACGATATAGTCTTTTTTTTTGGCGTGCGTTGGTATAATTTTTTTTTTTCAGATAGTTCCCACAACAGCCTGGAACTCATTCTATAGCACAAGCTGACATTAAATTCACAGCAGTCCTCTTGCTCCAGCCTCCTAAGTGCTGGGATTACAGGAATGCACCCCCATGCATGACTTAAAAAGTATCTTTGAAAAAAATCATGTAATGGTGTTAAATATTTCTACTGTTCTGTATCACAGGCTAATAACATGGGCTTAACTATTTAGGGTTATAAAAACTCTTAACATCAAGTAAAATGAATTCCTTCTCATTGCATGTCTTTCCCAGGTAATATTTAGGGCTATTTTTGATTTATTAGTCAAGATGAATCATCTGCTATGTCCTCCCTCTACACTAAAACCCTATAAATATATTTAATATCATTAGAAATGCATCACACGCATAGGACTTTAAGTGTGTGAAGAACCTACATCCATACACACATAAGTTTACACTTAGGGCAGCAATATTCCCATCTGCTCATTCGAGTCTTTTTATTGTGCCCCTTAGTCTTAGGGCTCAATTCTTTGTTTCTTTTTCTTTCCTCCCTTTCTCTCTCCCCCTCCACCCATCCCTCTCTTTCTTAAATAGGGCTTCTACATTTATTTCACTGGCTATTAAGGGCCCAAGGTAATATTTAAATGTGAAACATTTAGCTCTTTATGTCTTAGGTATGTTTCATGGCGGTTAATCCCCCAGCCCCAAGAGATGGGGTTCTTTTCCACTCTGTCCTGCTGGATAATTTACCCTACAACCACTCACCATACCTACAGTTACCCTATATAGCCTAAGAAGTTCAACCGTGGAAGGAAAACTCACTAGGTTTTCCAAATAGATACAGGAAAATAATGATCAAATGTTCCTTTTCCTTACCAATACTTACACCTGCTTCTTGTCTAGTTACTGTGTTGGCTAGAAGTGGTCTTTTGTTGTTGTCGTCGTAAGAATAAGATGGATTTGCACTTGATCTTTCGCTATGAGACATGAAGGGAGCCACTGATTTCAGTCAAAAAGCCCACAGAGGAAGGAAACAGCTGTCTGCTGCTAGATTACTAGAAGACACAGAGATTGCATTTTTGGCAGACCAATGTCCTGGCAGCAAGCATCTGGGCAAGCAGTTTACTCTCCTATGACGTATCACTGGGATGAAATGAGCAAATATATTTCCTAATATTGAACCACCCTGTCATTCTGAAGTGTTCACCTGATAAAGAGCACAGGCTAGTCAACCACTATGCCTCTCTATTTTGCTTTCTGATTATGACACACAACTCATCAAGGACATGGACTGAATGCTTTCCTTCTCTGCTATCCTGGCAGGTACTGTCTTAGGCATAGTGCAACATTCTCAGCCTTTTGCTGAACATTTAATGCATCATTATTAAAGGGCTACCTTTTGTGAAAAGTGCAATGCTAGGTTCTGGCGACAAATAAGGAAAACCCATGCCATGACCTCACAGAGTGTTTATTTCATGAATGAGTAAAAGGAATTTAACTGTCCCAAGCTTGGGTCCTGCAAAATACTACACTGTGACTTAGGGGTCCTCAAAAACATAAATAACCCCCCCCACACACATGCACTCGTAGACAGGGTATATAAAGAACAAGAAGGGTAACGGTCTTTGGGCTTCCAATCTGATGTGTGATCAAAACTAAACAGACAAGGTATGCCACTAGCCAGCTGCAGATCAGAGCTGGCCTTTGACCTCTGAAGCAAAGCCTGGAGAAGTTACCAAAGCTTGAGTCAAGAATATAACTAATTTTTATTTATGTGTCCAATGAGTCTTATGCCTGCATGTAGGCATGTATACCACATGCCTGCAGAAGCCAGAAGAGGCTGTCAGATACCTGGAAGTGGAGTTACAGATTGTGGTTAGGCACTATTTAAGTGCTGGGAATTGAACTCGGGTCCTCTGCAAGAGCACCGACTGCTCTTAACCACTGAGCCATCTCGTTAGTGCCCAAGGCAAGGCATTCTAAAGAGCTTTTGAGGATACTACAAAGGGAGAGGAGTCTCCTGGGTTATTGGATATAATCCCATTGTGCCCGGGAAATGGCTAGAAACTGGGGGCAGATGGGATACTCCCTGGCACTGGTATGGGGCACACTCCTAGTGGACAGTGGAAGATGACAGGGAGGGGACAAGAGAAAGAAACTGTAGTTCAGCTACATTTCACCGACTCTCTGCCTCCCCAAGCCTGTGGCAGAGTCAGGCTAGGTGAAACAGCTGCTCTGGGGGGTGGCAGCACGCATGAGTGACAGCTAGGGGGCAGCTGGGTCACAGGAGGCCTCTGGTCCTACAGGACAAGGAGGCCAACGGGGCAAGCAGTAGCCCAGAGAGAAAGTAAGAAGGCTTGCTCCCCAGAGAATCTCTGTGTTCTGGGAGAAATCATGAAGTCTGTGGTTCTCTCTCTGGAATGAGAGTCACTCCTCAGCTCTGCTGGCCACTCTATAAACACAAGCTCCAGGGGAAGGGATATTTTGGTTTCACTAACAAAATGGAGAAAACAGCCCTCAACCTCTAACACGCCTCACCTCAGAAAGAAAGAAAACAAAAACAAAACAAAACCCATGTTTACAGAGGGAAAGGACTCACAATAAAGAAAAGTCAACAGGATGTTCTCCAAAGCTACAAATATACTTCTTTCAAACAGTAAATATGTCTATTAGCAGCGTGATGCCAGTTGGCTAATTCTGTCTCGGTGGAACCTTCCAAAAAGGGTCCTGCTCTTGTGTAACATCTATTTACAAAACGGTTCTTCTGCATTCTCCATTTGCTAGGTTTCTCAATCTTTTGTTTCCTCACCCGCCNNGGGGCAGAGACAACAGGCCGGCCCAGATGGTGGCTGCGTGGGGATCCCCGGGTCACCCCAGCACATCACTCAATTCCTGCCTTCTTGGGAGCATCCCCTGTGCTTCTCATACGCAATGGCAGGTAGTTCAAACCTCCGTGAGTTCTCTTGGCTTCGGGTGGCTTTCCAAGATTTGCTGCTAGTAAATGGGAAGTAGGCCTGGGGGTGGGAAGAACCTCCAGAACGATTCAGGCTCCCCCATTCTGTACCTTTTGATATGTCCAGCTGGGCAGGAGACACACAGACACCCAGAGCTGGGGGTGGGGGTGAGAAGAAAGGAAAGCTGAGCAAGAGTAGGCGGTGGTTGATAGTGGCTGGAAACCCTGGCTCCCCAGGGAGTGGTCTGGGCCTGAGTCACTGTCTCAGTAAGAGAGGAAGGTGGGCGTGAGGCAGCAGCTTCTCCAGAGCCCTGGCCCTGCCCCCATTCTTCACAGATTGTCTTTGGAGTCCTGCCAGCTCTGGTTTGAGGCCCACAAGGCCACCACCAACTTAACATTCAGCAAAGTAGAGGACCAGGGTCTGGGTCAGGGCCAGGCAGAGCTTACCACATCATGTGGCCCTGTTGGAACAGGTGTTCAATGGATCTCTCTTTTCTAGTTGCTATGCTGAAGGCCACAGAAAGGTCAGCCTGAGAAAGAGCAGGACAGACTCCCTCTCAGAGGATAGCAACCTGAGCTAAAATTCTCCACCTCAGTGCCCACGACCACAGCCTCCTGCCCTTGACATGCTTGGCATGAATTAGCTACGTCCCAAATGAGAGAATGTGGAACAGGACCCCTGACCTGTTATTTGTTTGAAGAGAGTGTGTGCACAGTTAAAAATAGAGTCCATGACTTTGTGACTTGGATGACTTGTAAGTGGGACCAGGACAATCAACGGGGTCAGCTGTGATCCCTCCTTCCCTCTGCTCCCCAGTCTGC
This sequence comes from Bramus lutescens, assembly GCA_001685075.1. Classification (NCBI taxonomy): domain Eukaryota; kingdom Metazoa; phylum Chordata; class Mammalia; order Rodentia; family Cricetidae; genus Bramus; species Bramus lutescens. Next base: position 84,908 of record LOEQ01000934.1, on the reverse strand, counting down.
CCTCTGAGGCGGAGACAGAATGCATTACATGGTGTCAGGTCATGTAAACGAGGATGCCACCTAATTAAAGTGAGCATTTATTAAGCATCTGCTATGGCCAGATTCTAGGGGCTTCTGATAAAGTGACTCCCATGAAGCACTCAACTCCTGTGCCTCACAGGGGCAGCACTGGAGGAGGGCTGGTGTCAGGATGCTGGGGTTCAAGTCCTGGCTGTGCCGGTCAGCTGTGACATTCACACAAGTTATTTCAACTTCCTCAGTTTCCTTACTTACAAAACTGGGCAAGTATCTATTTATCCTACAAGGCCGCTGAGGGAGCCAAGTGAGTTCAGTGCTTGAAACGGCTCCTGACAGGGAGTCAGTGGTGTGGAGAGATTTGCTGTGACGCCGGTGGCAGGCCACTGTGATGAAGACCAAACTGAGGCCTAGAGGGAGGGCTGCACAAAGCGACGGAAATAAAAACACCCGAGGCAGGGGTTTGAAAACTCGAAATTGTGTGTTGTTCTTGAGAAAACAGCTGTCCTATAGTACACTGTACCACAACTAGGGCCAAGCTATCCCTCAGCTTACAACCCAGTGGGGGGGATTTCTCCCTAAACAGTGCGAGGATTTGTGCTAGTGGTCCAGAGGCTGATGTGTGCTTAAAGGCCAAGAAAATAGAAGACAGAAGATTCAAGGTGTTTGGTGACAATTATCTAAGAAACTTCTAGTGTTTGACAGACAGGCCATCATCTCTTCTCATTCTTTTGCAAGATATGAGGGTAGGAAAGGCCAGGTGCCCAACTGTACAGAAGCCGCTGGAGCTCCCCAATGAGGCTGCCTTACTGCTGTCCTTTTTGTTACCCTAGAACAATCACCATTCTGAGTCCAGGATTTCTTATCTTCTTCCCCACATTTTCACTACATGTGTCCATAAGCAAAACCTAGTCTCATTTTCTTGAGACTTATGTAAGCAGCAAATGTCATTGAGACTTCAGCTTTTACACTCTCGGAAGCAGTATACTCCGAGACTCAGCCATGCTCATATACAGACCTAGGCCTCACTCTCCAGATGTAGCCCAGGCTGGCCTCAAACTCACGATGCTCTTGTCTCAGCATTCCAAGTGCTGGGATCACGTGTGTGCGCCACTACACCTGGCTACTTGGCACACTTAACATGTTACTTCACTATGTCCAAATAATACAATTGCTGTACCTCTACAGTGACAAAGCTGGCTTCCGGTAGGTGTTTCATCTGGGGTCCAGGCTGCTGTGGTTCCTCCCATAGTGCTAGGTGTCAGAGTCCAGTTTACCCCTCCAGCCCCCAACGCCCCCATGAGTTCCCACTACTCCTCACCCTCAGACACTTTTTGCCCCTCCGATGGCTATGAGATGGCACTGCTGGTCTAATTTGCTTGCCTGAAACCTGGCAAGGCTCAATAGTCTATAGGCTCCCTTTCCTGGAAGGTGACAAGCGATGGGTGGGTAGTCTTTACAGGCACCCTCTGCAGTTCTCCTCTCTTCTCTTCCCTTCCCTTCCTCTCTCCCCCTCCTTTCTCTCTGTCTTTCTTTTGGTACTGGGGATTGAACCTAAAGCCTTTGGCATGCAAAGCAAGAGCTCTACCACTAACTAACATCCTCACCCCCCCTTAAAATGTTTATTTTTAGTCAAGGTCTTATAACCAAGCAAAACGGGCCATATAAACACCTGTATTTAGGTTGCTGAAGTCACAAGTGCCAGTTTGTAGTCTGATTATTTGTGACCATATGCTTGCACAGTCGTCTTTCAAAATGGAATCTGTATAAAATACCTACCCAGTTTCTTTTTGGGGCACTGGGTTTCTAATCCAGGGCACATAGATCAGTTTAAACTGTGACACATTGTTACATGCATGCACATGCGCACACACAGACACACTCACACACTATATCTCTATCTATCTATCTATATATTGATTGATTTGTAAAAAGTAGTCACAGAATCAATGAAGATGAACCATTCTTTAAAATATGAAAGAGAAAATAACAGAAGATGCTGAAATATATACCATGTGAAGCTTTTATTGCGCGTGAATATGCACGTATGTATGTGCAGTGTGTGCGTGTGTGTGTGTGTGTGTGTGAGAGAGAGAGAGAGAGAGAGAGAG
>LOEQ01000934.1:57527-77203 GCA_001685075.1 Bramus lutescens | reverse complement strand
GAAGAAGAAGAAGAAGAAGAAGAAGAAGAAGAAGAAGAAGAAGAAGAAGAACAGCTAGAACATAGAACAAGGTGCTGGGCAGCCCGTTAGGGGACCCTGGAGCTGTACGTGGGGTTGTAGAAGAATAAGAACTAGGCAAACAGATGAGTTGTCTTCGGCCCTAGTGTTCAGAGCCTCAGCGTGTCACAAACTGCCTAGACTTCTGAATTGAACTGGGTTTCTTTGCCCAAGTTCCTGCTTTACAAGCGAGAAAGTCAAGCAGTGAGAACCACGCTTGATCCTACCCCCCTGGTTTTCTCTCTAGGAATTCTCTTTCTTCAGATGGACCTTAATGGTGGTAGGCACAACCTGGGAGCAGGTGCTTTGTGACCTAGAGCAGAAGGTATATACAATGTGTCCCAAATTCCTAGGGCACAGAGCCTCAGAGTAAGAGGAACAGGGATGGTTCTTAGTTTAGTTTAAAAAGGCTCCAATGGAAGCAGAGTAGGTGTCTTTCAGTGGGAGGTGGGTCCCCCAAATCATTATGTAGATTAGCTCCATCACCACACCATTTTTTTTTCTTCAAGAAATGAGCAAGCATGAGCACAGGAGTGTCTTAGAGAAGACCCAGAATCCTTGAAGCACAGCTCAGGCAGAGAGGTTGGGTGGGGTGAGTCTTGGTCCTTACTGCTTTTTGTACAGGGAAGATGAATGGAAGGGGGTAGAATGTCTTTATGAGTCTCTCGATGTTCCAGCACCTACAGATGGTTCTGCCCCATTTCCTCCCTCCCCCACACTCAGCCTCCTTCTGACATTGCCCATAGTGATAAATATTTTCAAAAGTTTTAGCCTAGGCCACTGCTGCCCACCAAGGGAAGTCCGTTTGGGGGTTGTGGGGTGGAGTATCAGACACATTTTGCATGATAAGAATGAGATCTGGATTAAGAGTCAGAAGAATTTGAGGGCTCTATTCCCCTCTTTGGCAGCACGACCCATTTCACAGAAGTCACCTCAATTCCCTTGTCATTCGCCCCTCATCTATAGGAGGGTTAGATGGATAACACCGCTAAAGTCTCCCTCAATCAATTCCCAAGGTCACTGTTACATTGATTCAAGAGCAGTGGTTCTCAACCTTCCTAATACTGTGACCCTTTAATACAGTTCCTCATGCGGTGATCCCCAACCATAAAGTTATTTTAGTTGCTACTTCATAACTGCAATTTGTTATGAATCGTAATGTAAATATCTGACACATAAGGTATACGACCCCTATGAAAGGATCATTTGACCCCTGCCCCGAGAAGGGGTCATGACAGAGGAAACAGGACCCAAACAGAGAGACTAGCCCAGAGAAATGAACGGGTCTGAGCAACCATTGATGTCTGAGAATGGAGCTAAATATGAATCTTCTTGGAGAAAAGGATTCAGCCTGTGAACTAACTGGGGCTGTTTGTTTACCACCCACCTAGGACTTTTAATATAACCAGAAAAACCTTCAAGATCACTGGGAAGAAAGCTTCCCAGGGTCTGTCTGGAAAGTGTCTGGAAGTCTCTGAGCTCGACCTGGCCTTCCTTCCTCTCAGCAAGCAGGGCTGAGGGTGGACAATCAGATCTCTTCCTGTTCTGTCCATCTTGAAGATCCCTCTGTGAACTTGCCTGTGTGTGGCACTCATTCCCAGGTAGCTGTGCATAGTAATGTGTGCATACAGCTGTGGAGAAAAGCTTGGCCTGCAGGATTAGAACCTATGTCTTCCCTTTCTCTAACCAAAGGATGGTTCAATATGGGTTGATCCTACCTCTTCCAAGGAGTGGAAAGGAGCAGAGTGGGTTTGTGAGTAGAAGTGGAGAGTGGAGGTGCTTCAGATAGAGGTTATGCCCCTGATTGCAAGCCTTGTAAATATTGCTTCTTCCCCACATGTCAGGTGGCATGGGTCTATTTCACGAACAAAGCTATAGAAGAACTGATTTATAGCTCCCTGGAGTCTTTAACTCAGAATATACAAATGCTGTCTATGGGTTCCCGTCTCAGGACATGTTACATCCTGCTTTGTCCCAGCCTTTCCCACATGAAATTTATGGCTGGGCCAACTCTTTTACTATGCTAGCTTCAAGGAGGTCCCAGAAGCAGATCAAGACCCACGCTGGCAACACTCTCCCTTCTTTGCACCTGTCTAGGAGGGTTCACCCGATCAGAGTTTCCTGAGAAGCCAAAAGCCAATGACATGGGATGACAGGCCAGAGTGGCAGAAGATGAGGACGTCAGAGTAAGAATTTGTGGAGGATGGGAAGTCCACACGGACTCCTTAAAGGTCAGGATGAAGTGTCTGAAGCTAGGCTAGCAAGCAATAACCAGGACTAGGAATACCTGCTGGATCTTGGCTCTGCCTCTAAGTGGCTTGAGAGTTACTTTTCTTCGCATGGGCTTCATCTTCCTCGACAGTGCTTTGCTGTTCATTTGTAGAGAGCAACCTATTATCTCGGCAACAGCCAAGGGTATTGGCCCAATGTGAAGGGTCCAGACTAAATCAAGGTTGGCAAATGGGTGTCATTCCATATGTCAGTTTAGACTGCCTATTATTAGCTGTCTAGAATGCTTTATTGAGGAGTCGGGGGACTCACTTTTCCCTTTGTGAAGATGTTCTGTGATTGACTAGTAATGCCTGCCATGAATGAGCAAAGCAGGTAAGATGGTATGTGTGCCGTCTTATTTTGACAGTTAGTAGTCAACTGTGCATGCTATGCCATGTGTTATCCTAGGCAACTACCATTTAATCCTCACAACAGCCCTATAAGGTAGGTGGCACTATCACTGTTGTCATTTGTTTTGTTTTTGTATGTCATTCATACAGGTGTGAAGCACAGCCATGGAGTGACACAGAAAAAGATTCCAACCTGGGCAACCTAGCTCTGCTTCTGCCTGTTTACCACTTGAGTATATCACCTCTCCTCAGTGACCCCCAAAGGTCCTGCCACCTCTGACTGTCTTTAGCTCTATCAAGGTGCTGTGGGGTCTCAAGCCCGCATATGGGCCAGAAGGAGCACCAATTTGGAAGGGCCAGCACGTGACCAGGCCCTAACAGAGAACTTTACTATGTATGCTTCCTGCCCGTTGGAAAGCTGCCACCAGCAGATGGCAGCACCTGGCAGGTTGAGAGCAAAGGGCATCTCCCGACTCAGCCTGGAAGACCTTCAGGGGGCCCCTAACCCAGATGTCAAGGAGAGTTGGGGCAAACAAGGGTGTGGAGGAAGCTTAGCCAAGGGCCCTAAGGAGGAGGGCCCTGGACCTTAGATCTGCAGGGAGCCGCCAGAACACATGCTTTGGTTGCGCCCAGCAGTAGGAGCCTCTCAGCTTGCATTTCATGGCGCTTGCTGTGCACCCCCCCCCACCCTTTCCTCCACTCTGGAAGAATGACTAACTTTAAGGACTAAAAAAAAAATGTTTTGATTACACTGCCTTTTCACCAACTGGGAGCATTAGTCACCCAGGATTACTGCAGATAACGGGGAAGGCAAGCAGCATCCCCCTCCTCCCCCTCCTTCTCTCCAATTAGCTCACAGGCCCAGGGAAGAGATGAGAGAGGGAGAGGGAGAGAGGGAGAGAGAGAGAGAGAGAGAGAGAGAGAGAGANNNAGAGAGAGAGAGAGAGAGAGAGAGAGAGAGAGAGAGAGAGAGAGAGAATCAGGATGCAAAACAATCCCCCTCTGGGCGATGCACTGCCCAGGCTTTGGGGTGTGAGGTGCTAGATGAGAGCTGGGGAGACCCCTGAGGTAGGGCCCAACCCAGGGTGGCAGGTGCTCACTGGAGACCACTATAAGAGGATATTAAACCATGGCCAGCTGGCCCTGGGTGGTCTATTTCCCCTGGTAGGTCCTGAGTACACTGGGAAGGGGAAATAGAGGTAACCCACTAAAGACATGGCTCCTGAGGTAGGGACCCTAGTGTGAATGCTGTTAAGGCCACACACAGTGAGACTAACAACTGTCCCTGGATGTAGGCCCTGAGGAGTTTGGAATTTGGAGTTCACTGTCAGGTAGTACCAGCACCCACATCCTATCCTCTATGTCAACATCCTCCCTTCTCTGTTCCCAAGGAGCACGATCTGCTGTGTTGGGCTAGCCTTACCTGGATGTTGTTTCTGTCCCTACCTTGGTGCTATGAAGCTAGAGGGATAGTGCCTTCTCCTGTTCTGGCCTATTGGTCCAGGGAAGCATCTTGGGCTTTATGGGGAGGGCCTTTCGTCAGGGATGGGCTGACTCCCGGGATACTGGCCTCTCAGCATATATTTGTAGCCTATCCCTCCCATTCTGAAGAGAAGTTGTTCTGAGTGGCCTTTTGCACAGTAGAGCTGTGGGTACTTGTATGAAGAATTTCAGGTACTGGGATACACATTGTTTTAAATGCTAAACATACCGAAAAAAGGTCAAAACAGGACCTTAGTTCAATTCCTCCCAGGAGTGGGGTTTCAGTTAGACCTCATTGCTAATACAGATTTTTTTTGCACATTTCACATCCGCAGATGTTAGGGGCTCACGTTTTGGGGTGAATAGGGTTGAGAGAGGTAGAAGCAGGTTTTCCTAGGGCAGTGGTTCTCAACCTTCCTAATGCTGTGACCCTTTAATACAGTTCCTCATGTTGTGGTGACCCCAATCATAAAATTCCTTCATTGCTACATTGTTCATAACTGTAACTTTGCTACTGTCATGAATCGTAATAATGTAAATATCTGCTATGTAGGATATCTGATATGTGACCCCTATGAAAGGGTCGTTCAACCTGCAAAGGGGTCTTGACCCACAGGTTGAGATCTGCTGTCCTGGAGAGAAGAGGCCTGTTGGCTTGGCTGCCACTCAACTCCAGGGCCACATTTGCCGGGCAGTGTTTAAGAATCTCTCTTGGTTTTGCTTTGCTAAGTATCTTTCGACAGGTTTAAAAGGCTCCCACCCCTGATGTGCCCTCTGCAGTTCCCAATAACCAGGAGGTCTTGGCAACACCAGGTAAAGAACGCGTTCTGAATGTATTAGATAATGTACCTTGCAGAGCCATTCAGCAAGGCAGTTCCTCTATGTTCTTTTTTAGAGACGGAGAAACTGAGGTCGAACTAGTTACCCCAAAGTTAAAGACTTGACCATGAGAAGGACATGCATTTAAACTTAGGCTGTCTAAATTGCCTTTTGATTAAAAATAATAAGTAGTGTTTATGGAAGATTCACTCACAAACACCATTTCACTAAGCCTCGTTGGCATCCTGAAGAAGGTAGGCTGACAGTCAGAGTCGAGTTCTTCTTGTTTGGTGACTGTACTTCCCATTGGTCAGATTTATGGATGAGGGTTCCCCCCACCCCATATCAGAAGACAACTCATGGTTTGGACTGATAGTGGAGTGAATTAATTCTGAGACTTATCCCTGACTGGGGCACCATTCCCCAGTCATTGATGAAGCCATTGGATATCCCAGGTTAGCACAGCTCCCAGAGGCATGTGGGTTTCCTAGGGAATCCTTGCAGGTCCCCTGAGTGGCAAGCTGACCAGGGTGTGGGCAGGACTGCCCTAAACTGACCTTGCTCTGAGCCTAGCTGCCCCATGTCTGCCTGATGTTGCTGTGGACGAGACAGCCCCCANGGCAGGACAGGTGGCAATTATCCCTGGGCACTGATTACACCACAGGGCCAGAAGTTCCTCAAATAGCCCAGCAACCCAGCCCGGTGCTGGGTGTGGGGGAGGAGAAGGGTCCTGTAGGAAAGGAAGGGGCAGGATCACAGGGCATGGGGTGTAGATATGTCGGGAAGGGCTGTGGAGGTAGGGGAGCATTTCATCTCCAGGCCTCTGTCTTTTGGGTGGCCTAGACTTATCAGAGAAAAGAATGCTATCAACGAAACAGGATGGTCCTATGCAACTAGACAAGGCACATGCCAATCATGTGGTCAAGGTGGAAAAGTGGTGCCTTGGTTGAGGGACAAGTGGAAAAGGTCTCTCTCCTGTAGTTCAGTAGCCAGTGGTATCGCTGAGGCAGGCCAGCTGTTACCTATCTTGCTTGCACCTGCACTGATCAGGAAGGGGTCCCCATGAATGATATTTAGCATGAAGGAGGAAAGTCAGAGCTAGGGTGAGGAAGGTGCTGAGGACTCCCAGTCCCCCACCTTGGGAGGGCCAGGTCAAGACACTCCAGTCCCCAGCAGGTCCTCTTTCAGCCTCAGCCACCCTTGGTCTTGTGTGGGACCGCAACTGCCAGGTTCCAGGGCACCTTTCTCAGGGTTCCTTTCAGTCAGAGGCAAAGCCACGAAGCTACAGGCATCAGGGGTACTGGGGAATGGGGTGGTGGCTGGATAGAGCATCATGTAGGACTGTGCTTAGTGCAGGGAAGTCTGGCATGTTACCCCTTCATTTTCATTCATTCTGTCTTCTGCAAAATGTGCTTGCTCCCTCTCCTTAGACCTCAGTTTCCCTAAGCTGTCAGAGTGGCCTGGGATTCTGCCAGGTTGGCACAGGGGAGGTGGGAAAGCCCTGCAAGGGTCAGTAGAATAGCCCTGAAGGCCATCAGGGGAGGCTAGAGCGATCCCTTTGGGGACCTGTTCTGAAGCTGGCTTCTTTTCAGACCGGCTTCTTGGTGAGCAGCATGACCAGAACGGCAGTGGAAAGGGGACACTGGGAGAGACAAAAATGACAAAGAGAAGCCCCTTCATAATATGCCCCCCATTTCTCCTTGTGTAAGCACAGATTCCCATGAATTAACCCCTCCTATTTGAAGAGTACTCATTCATGATAGCTTCCCTGCCTGTAATCCAAGGGAAGGCCTCATCTGTTGGACCCTATGACCTCAAACTAGCTACAGGCAAGCAGGCCAGGGGCTGTGCCTATATTTGACAAGTTGGGAGACCAGGCAGGACTGACTCTGGATCCCAAAATATCATTAAGAAGGTAGTAGAGACCCACGATGATTGGGTGATTGGCATCTGTACTCTTTCTCTTCCATTCCTGGGACTCTGCCCAAAAGGTGTACCTCCTCAAGAGCCACCTTGTAAGTTTTGGAGACCAAGGCCAAAGCAGGAGGCTGTCAGTGGCTCCCAACCACCTCTCTCAGCAGCCCTGCTAATCCAAATAAGATAGGAAAAAGGCAGTGGGAGGAAATGATAGTTTCATGGTTATTTTCAGAAAGGAAAGAAAAAAAATGCAAACAGGAGCGCACCCTGCATTTTGGTACAAAATCTAGGAGTCGCATGGAAAAGAACCCACAGTTCTTCCTTCTTCTTGTCCCTCTCACCAGATGCTGGGGAGAGATGGCTGGGTTGTGGGGGCTTTAGGCTGCTCCCCTCCCCCCATTCAAGGAAAGGGAGGCAAGGGGCTGCGGTAGACAGGGAAAAGCCAGCAAAGACCCTATCAAATAAGGGGTGTTAGAGAAAGAGGCATTTTTGTTTTGTGGGCCATGGAAGCCAATGCGGGTTCTGGAGCCGAGGCTGTAAGAGCANCAGGGGTGGGATTGGTGGGTTGGGAGGGTGTGTCTTAGAGGCACAGTGCAGAGAGGAGAGAGGGGGAGGAAGAGCAGGGCTGCTGAGTGCATGTGTGTGCAGGGAGTGAGCTGCATAGCCTGAGATGTACACAGAAGGGATTGCAGAGGGCCTCGTCATCTCCAGGGTGCTGTGTGGACAGCCAGCAAAGCCCAGTTTCTTGTCCCCAGAGGGGCCTTGGACTTCGCTGTCTAATCTACGCATTTCTGTAGGCAGGACAGGGCCTGGTGGAGTAGGAAGCAGGGCCCTGGATCTGTGGGAGCTGTTTGGTGGGTGTCACACTCGCTGAGATTCCCACAGGGACCCTCAGAATAGGATGTGAATGGAAAAGAGAGACTTGAAGCATGGATAATAAAGATACATTGAAGCCAGGTAGTGTTGGCACACGCCTTTAATCCCAGCACTGGGAAGGCAGAAGTAGGAAGATCTTTGAGTTCGAAGCCAGCCTGGTCTAGAGAGTGAGTTCCAGAACAGCCAGGGCTACACAGAGAAACCTGGTCTCAGAAAACAAAACAAAACAGAAAAAAAAAGCAAAAAGATGCATTGGATTAGGACTCCTAAGCGTTATTGGATAAAGTATTCTAAGAGCAAGGGGGAAGGGTGCACAAACTGAGATTAGCATGCACAGAAGAGGGGCAAGAAGATCCTGGGAACTTAGCTGACCTAGTGTCCTGCCCTGCGGCAGAAATACAATCATCCCCATTTTATAGATGTGTCATCTGAGGCTGAGGGTTATGGATAGGTCTAAGTTTCCATGACTTATCAAAGATAAGGGTGGGTGAGAAGATAGTGAACAAATCCAGCTATGTTGTTGAATGGTCTGAACGGTGAAGGGGGCTGTTGGGGGGGGATGACACCAAATGAGGCTAACTGTCAGGAAGACGGGTCCTGAGAGACCTGCTGAACCAGCCCAACCCTAGGACCTGGGAAGGCTGGGAGGAGAAGGAGATAATGACTCAACCTGTCCGACACTGGCTTGACCTAGGGAGGTTGGGTAACCCAACAGACGCCACAGCAGAGTAAGGATGGAATAAATGCCTGATGCNGGAGATAAGGGCCTGAGGGCGTGCCAGCAGGGAGGGACCACTGGCTCCTGGCAGCTGCCTTTGGGAGGAGCACACTTGGACTTTGGGGATGAGAAGCACTGAGGTTCCCAGACCTGTCTGAGAGGCAGCGTATCTGATGGTTGCTTTGGAGTTGACAACTAAATCAGAGTGCTCTGGGCAGTAGGGGAGAGAAGGATGACCCCGAGATAGAGGTTCTGAGCCTCCCAGGTCCCTGATGTTCTCTCTTCAGGGTAGAAGTTCCCACTAGGGCCCTCTGGTCCATGAATATGAGGCAGGTCTGCACAGGGCCCACTATTTAACGTTTCTGTTTTGGGCTTGAATGGGACCTTAGATTAGAAACTATATTCCACATATATTTCTATACATTCTCAAGAAAATAGAAGAGAAAATGGGGTTGTAAATATATTCCAAGAAGCAAACATAGACCAGAACACTGTCTTAGGCCATGAGGATCCAAAGTCAGGGAGCTGGGCCCCAGGAAGCCAGGAGAGTCCCTAGGCCAGCCACAGAGGACAGAGTGGTGCTTCTGAGCAGCAGGAAGAGGGACATTTGAGTTTGGGCCTTGTCTGATATTTCTGAGCCTGAGCTTAGTTCTAGAGGAGAGATAGCAAGGTGGGTCTTGTGTATGGTGTGACAGTCTTCTGCAGAGACAGGCTTACGCAGCAGGTACTCCATGGATCAATTGCTATGGTAGCTTTTCTGATGGGGACTGCAAGAACCCAGAGAAGGATGGTGACTCTGCAAATGTCATACATCTTTGTCCCAGTGTCTGAGCCAGGAGAGAAGCCAGGTTTCCCAACTCTTGACACAGTGGGGAGCACAGAGGCAGAGACCTTATTGGTTGGAAATTTTGGTGCCCTAAAACCCAGAAGATGCATTTCCACAGAGAAGCAGGATTGTTCCCAGGTTTGTCACCTCTGAGCCATCTGGAGCCTATGTGCCTTGTTTACATGACCTGCTTAAAGTTAGACCTGGCTTCTAGAATATTCACTCACAGCAAGAGAGGTACTCCACTTGCCTCTCTCAATGGTCTCCAGGCTTCGGGACTGGGACAGTTCTTTCCATAATTGCACATTACAGCAGAGTCTCTCTAGCAACAACTGGTGTTGTAGATGAGGATCCAGGCTAAGGCACTGGAGAGAATAGGTACCAAAGGGACAGCTTTGTCTTCTGGATGGGAGGCCTGACCTCAACACCAGCAGCAAAGGAAGAGCAAGTGGCTGGGCTGGGAAAAGGCAAGGTGGCGGTTTGCTCATTCCCTGAATGGTGGAAGAGCTCCCGGCCTTGGGTCCCACATGGAGGTGTCCGCATCCCAGAGAGATGTTCTGCTTGTTGCAAGCAAATGTGAAGGTGGTGTCTCCTTCCTCAGCCCTTGCCTAGCTCTGGAAAAGTCTTTCCTGTAGCCAGAAGCAGCAACCAGGATGTAGCATGGGGCCATGTCATCTGGGTTGAACAACCTCCATGAAGCCAGCTGTTTACACTCTAGAGATGCCAAGCTGTGCATTGTCCTGGGACCCAGAACCACTGGGGTTTTTTTCTATTTTTCCTTTGGGAAAAGGACAAAAAGAGCCAGTAACCTAGCATCCACCAAGGGAGGGTTCTAGCAGGTCCTCACTACCTGGAGGGCAGCGTGGGTATTTTAAGTGGTATCCTCAGCTGAGTACACGGCATGTAGGAAATGCTCAGTATGATATGCTTTTGTACTATGGAAGACCTAGAAGAGGACTTTCTGAGATCCTTTAGAAATTCCTTTCCCCTCCACAACTTCCCAACTGCTTGCCTTCCTAACTCCCATCGGACTCTGATTTTGGTGTCTCCTTATGGGGTATCACCAATCTCAATGTGTTGAAATCATCTGCTTCTCCATGTCTACCTCCTCTCTGTCCCCAGAAGACCCTGGAAGGCCAATACAATGTCTTGCTTATCTTTGTAGTATGGGTGCCTTCTTCTCCAAGTGCTGTGAAATGTATATGGTTTAATAATTTTTTATTTATTAAATAGATGAATAGATGAATGAATGAAACACAAAGGATCTCTGGATGGCACTACACTGCCTGGGAAAGATGGAGATTTGGGGAGAGATGTGAAATAGAAGACCTCAACTATTATAAAGCCATAGAAATAAATCCACAAGGCTGAGATTTGCAAGAATCTAGGAACATGTCAAGGAGTAAATCAAGCTCTTTTAGAGATGTCCTATTTGGAATGTTCAGGGCTGAGGGTATATATAGGAATATGCCCATCTTGGCAGAGTCTGGTCATCGGCCAGCTTTGGCCCAAGGCAGGAAACATGGCTACTCCAGTCACGGACAAAGCAGAGAGTTGGCTTTGTAGGAACCATTTATGACTGAGGAGGCTGAAGTACATTCCTGTTCCTAGGCTGGGCAGTAGGAAGAAGGGTTATCCATCCCACTAGGAACTCGGTACCCTGGAGAGTGTCGACAGGAGCATGGGATGCTCTAGGATTCCAGTTCTCCTTAGCTAAGTTGGAGTGTATGAACCATGAGGGACCTCTGACCTCTCAGACATAAAAACAAACAAACAAACAAACAAAAAACTAAGAAGGCTGATGACGGCAAACCGAAAGATAAATGAGGCAGAGGGATGGGAGATTTGGAGAGATGGACAAGGCAACTGCGATTGGGCCAAGCAGTCCAGGTGCATGTTGGGACTGGGCAGTGCTCTTTTTCTTTTCTTTTTGCTTCTCTTGGATGTATGAATTTCTTTTAAGGAGCTGGCCTGGTTTGGCCCCACACTGACATTCTGACTCTACTTCTTATAGCTGGCTAACTTCCTTTCTCTAGCTGCTCTGGCTCCCACAGTTCCTTTGAACATTCTAAGACATTATCTCCTCAAGACCTTTGCACTTGGGTATCCTGTGCAAAGTCTGCCTGTTCACGCCATCACTTCTAGGGCCTGTACTTACAGGCCCCCTCCCTGGGAGGCAGCCCTGGACCACCCATTGAGCAGCAAATCCCTCCCTCTAGCACTCTTCATTCTTTTTATAAGCTCCGCTCTGTTTTTACTCCATATCTCATATCGCAGTCAGCCACAACACATATTTGCTTGTTTGTGTTTTACCTGTCTCTGCCTTGGAGATGATGAACTTTGAGAATTCAGGTCCTTTCGCTTCACCATTAAAGTCCTCAATGCCTAGAAGAATGTGCTGCAAATATTTACTGGACTTGAAAAGCAATGGAGAGTTTCCCTGGCACCTTCCACTGCCCAGGAGAGGATCTGAAATGGGCTCTGCCATTACTAACTGCATAGGAAAAAGAATCTCAAACCTTTGTGACTTCTGTTCCCTTACCTAGAAAAAGAGTATGCTGGGCTAAATGACTACAGATTTAAGAGAACCTGCCCAAAGAGGTAGGATGAGAGAAGGGCTTTGATGCCTGTGGTTCTCTCCGAGAACACCATGACATCAAGTCTCAGGAACTTAGTCTACTCCAAAACTGGGGCTGGGTGCCATGAGGCCTGCACCTGGAAGCTAAGAGCTGAGTTCGAGGGTGGATGACTAAGAACCATGCTGGTATCAAGGGTGAGGGATGGACAGAATGCAGAACTGGGCTAGCTGCGTTTTATTTAAATCCTTGATAAGAATCAGGAAGCAGGCAACAGCCCAATGACACATTAACTGATTTTGCAGATGATACCGGATCAGGAAGGTATTATATCCACCCATCTTGGTGAGAGAGAGAGAGGACAAAAGAATCAAGAAAGGGGTCAGGAACTGGGCCAGGAAATGACAACAGTGAACCTCAGCTATGGCCAAGAGGGAAAGAACCTGTGCTCTCGGGTGGATGAAGGGGCTGAGGGAAGTGAAGAGCACCGATGTTGGGAACCCGCATCCTCAATGGATGGCTGGAGCTGTCGAGGGTTACGCTGGTTTTTGAATGTGTTTCAAGTAATGCATCAGTCTCAGGTTGGCCACAGAGCCATTTCACTTATAGTGATGCTTAGAAGGTAGTGTGTCTTCAATGAGCCAGCACTATATAGATGACCTTGTTCAAACTCTACAACAGCAATGAAAAGACAGGCAGAGACTAGGCTTCAGTAAGACAAGAAACTAGTCTGGGTACATCACTCAGTGGTAGAATACTTGTGCAGAATGTGAGACCTGGACTTGATTCCCAGCACTGCAAAGTAAACAATATCTGTTGACAGTCACACTGTAATGAAGTGGACAAGCTGAGATTTGGATCTTGAATGGAGGTCACAATTCCAAAGCAGGTTAAGAGTTGGAGGGGAAAACAGAATAGCTGCTGGACTGATAAATGGCCTCCTAATTTTTAGACTTGAGATCTAATAAGAGTGGCCCCCGAGGAAACTTTCTTTAGGACCTCAAGAGCCCATGGGACAGGTGATGTTTTGATTCTCTTGTTGGGATGAACTGATTTTTCTAAGCAGTAGGGAGAGTAGGCAAGGAGAGACAGAAGACTGTAAAAATCTATACAGCTTGAGGCAAAATGCTAATTATTGAGTGACCCAGCGCTCTTTTGGCCTGTTATTGAGAAGATGCCAAAGGGCTTAAGGTCTCCGTTCTGTTGTGGTCACTAGTCTAACACTTTGGTAGGGACAAGGAACTGATGGATCTGGGCTGATGGGCAGTACCCAGCGGAGTGTGCCGCGCAAAGAATACAGTGATAAAGGCAATATTCTCTGAGAAAGATGAGCCAACCCCACCCTCAAGAGCAACAGGCCTCTCTTTTCCTTCAGGAGTGTGAGAGGTGGGGACTTTCTGAGACCACAGTGATGATGCCAAGGACAGTCATATTTGCAGCCGAGCAGATCTCTGCATGGGCCACAATGCCAACAATGAAAAGTTCAAGACATAGATGGCTGCCAGGCCTTGGCAAGCAGGGTGAGGAAAGCCAGCCTGAAGAACTGGTGACCATGACCACACTTCTTGTGGAATTAGCAAGGCCCTGCGAACAACACTGGATCAAAATGTCCAGATACTAGGGGCTACGGTCACAGAATGAAGAAAGAGACTGCAGAGATGGGAGAAGGCCTAATGCCTGGGGAAGGCATTTTTGAGACCCACAGAAAGGGCCTTTTCCATTTAAAGACATTTGGAACCAGACCATGTGTCCTGACCCCAAGGAACTCCTGGAGGGGCAGCCAGGAAGCAGGTTAGGTAGTGTTAAAGAAGCCACTTGGTGGGTCTATGCACATCCAGCCTGGCAGTTAAACTTTGTGTTAATGTTTTCATTTGTAGCTCTGTGGCCAATTTTTGTGTTAGCGTAATATTGAGATTGTTGACAAGACTTTCAGTCATCTATGTTTGCTAGTTATAAAGAAATGGTGGGTCTACCTTAGAGTCAGGGGCTCCTGGTAGCAGGTGGGTGGCAGGTATTGCCTCAGGTCCATGTCAGAGAGCAGCCCTGGCCATGCCCAGGGTGGACACAGTCAGAGACACACCAGAGACCTTACTGCTAACAGGGAGAAGCCTTGTCACACTGCCTCTCCCTGTTCCCTCACTGAACTGTAAGGACGACCAAACTCAGAGGGAGGGGAACCTTTAAACAAAGGAAAGGTCAAGTTTTAAGAGTTGGAACACTGAAACTACAGGGTCCAGAAGTCCTCTGGCCTCTGTGTCTGATGGATGCATAAGACTGTGTGTCTTTGGGGGCTGTTCTAGGTTTGGGCCAAGGGTCTCTAACTATTCCTTTGCTCTCTGGAGCTCTCTCTCCTCTCTCTATGAAGACCGAGCTTTCTGAAATGATCCATTTTAAAACTCCATAGTGTCTTTTAGGAGGTCATGTTTTCCCACTAGTCACTAGGGGTGCCATCTCTAGTCTTTGGGACACACAACACAGGGGTCTCTTTCTTTCGTTAGACTTATCAGTCAGGACCACTAGGGAGCTCATAAGGGTCAGCAGAGGCAACTCACAATCTCCTCATCTATGCATAATCTCTGACTATCAAAAAGAAAACACAAAATAAAAATAAAAAGGAACCCTAACAACTATCCAGAAGCTAATGCCTGCATCCACCAAAATCCACCCCCCGTGATTCCTGATTCCTTTTTACATACTTGTAAATATACGCACACACACACGAGTTTACCACCACTGTACAAAAACACACTTCTCACCTCAAATTCTTAAAAAGTTTCTCATTTATGCCCAATCCCAGTTTATGAAGTACCATTTTGTAGCAATCAGTTCCACGCCAGAGGTGGTACATGAGTGCATGTACATGCAATATCCTTTCATTCTCCTCTAGATACTTCAAATGTTTGGAACAAGCAAGGCACTATTTGTCTACACCTTTATGCCTTGTTATGTCCATTTTGTCCTTAGGTTTCATGCTCGAATCTCTTCTCTACTTACAAAACCCAGTCAGGTTGGGTAGCAAGTGTGATGCTATCTGCGGCAGTCTTATCTAGCTAGCTACAAAGTTTGAATCAGTGGTGATTACACCACACTGGGCTGGTGCCAGCCAAGCAGGCTGCCATACTGCCAAGTAACCCAGCAGTTGAACCAGGTTGGGTTGAGTAATAGCCACCAATGGGAAGTGAGTGTATTAATCATGCAGCATGGGATACTGTTGAAAGCACAACTCTGAAGGCCTGGTTTGGTTGGAGAAGGTACAGGTGGGGCAGGAGGCTAACTGTGAAGACATCCAGTGATGATATCTTCAACTCTGAGACAACTCACCTGAGAAACCACACAGACAGCTGGAAACATCTAGTTCATCAAAGAGCAGAGCTCTAAGTTCAGTCATTGAGACTTCTCAGCCCTCTTGGACTCCTTTGGTTGGAAGGAGGGCAGCTCTGTGTGGTTGTGTATAATGCTGGAGCTTGGAATTCTTAGTTTCACGAGGAGAAAGGAATCCAAGATGGCAGTGAGGGAGCTAGAATTGTGTGGGTGCAAGAATTTAAGATTGCACAGTACTTGCTCCTTATTCATCTCTCCCTTCAGAAACATGCTTTGCTAGGGCCACACCACCACACTCTCCACCCAGCTCTGGCCTTAGCTTACTGGTAACTATAGCCAACCTGAAATAACATCTCTATTTCTTGCTGAGATGGGCCAGCTATTAGCTAGTATTGAGAGCAGTTTCTGTGACTTTGGGCTGTGTGTGTGTGTGTGTGTGTGTGTGTGGAATTGAGACACTGAATGCTGACGCCCCATTACAATCTGGTGCTGTGTTTCCATAACCCAGTGTCAAGCATCAAGCCCAGATTTTGGTGAGGCAGATCATATGTCACACACACTGCAGAGGGGCTCTGGTGAATGTTCTACAGGGAGGGAGGCAGGCAGGATGGGGTTTTCTAAAGACTGCTCTAGAACAAGGAAGGATTCTGAGAACTAGGACATAAAAGAAAAGGTAGATACAAAAAGCAAAAGGTCAACATTCCTGGAAGAGCAATGGTGGAAATGCTAGGCTAGCCAGAGAAGTCAGTTAAGGGTGAGGGCAATAACCTGAAGGGCATGGGAGGCATTGCTTTCACAGGACACAGAAAGCTTGAGATGCAAAGCACTGACACTATCCAAACTTTCCCTGTCTGGTGTGTTCTCCAAATCTCAAGTCTCTGTCACTCACAAGAACCACTTTCTAAGGAGATCCACCTTTCTTAGACACTGGCAAGCAGGGAGGACTTTGGAAGGCCTGTCCAGGTGGAAATAGAGATGTAGAACTTTAAAACGAGATTCCCCTCTCCCCATTATCTGACCACAGAAGAGCTTCCAATCTCTCTGGTTATCTTGCCAACCCCGAGGAATCCCTGTCAAGTCTCCACCTGTCTCTCAGGCTTCAAAAGCTTAAGCAAGAGAATTTCTCAGTGCTGTTCCAGAGGCCCTTTAGGGTCTTGTCCTAAGACCAACAGAGAAATAGTTTACCAACCAGGAGACTTAACCATAGAGAAGGTTCTGGAAGATTTAAGTCACTGCCCTGACTCCCTTGAGTTCAGCCTATCCAACCTGTTCATCTAATTGTTCGGTTAGTCTGAGAATCCAAGAAGGGTAGAGTGGAATCCTCTCAGAGCCAGCATTCAAAGCTGGATTAGAAACACCAGAACCCACACAGAATTCTAACCCATGTCCACGGCCATCAGTTCTATTCTGAGGGTTCTCAGAGCAAGAGGCATAAATACAGGCACCACAACTTATCAAACAGACCATCACGTCCCAAACAAATCAAGACCTAAAAACAAAAATAAACAACAATAACAACAAAAACCCCAGGCCAAACTAAAACTTTATACCATGAAAACAAGAAATAAAATGAGATTTAAAGGCAGGCTGATTGTCAGCAAACACAATATATTTACTGTATTGGCATTTGCTCACAGGGCAAATGGTACAACATTACACCATTTCAATATTTGTTTTTAAAAATGCTGTTTCCATGAACTATATTATATTGGCATAACAATGTGACAAGGAGTAAATGAAATGTTGGTGAAGAATCTCACCTTTTCACAATATCAAGCATTTGTTTAACCTTAGTATAAGGTACTATAGATCCAAGAAATAAAAACATCCACAAAATATATTACATCTGGTTTGTCTTTTTTCTAAGTACTCAACTGTATACAAAAGTCTTTCAAAAAATATCATTCCCCATAGGTTTTCCTGTTTAAAACCTGATTTTTTTCTCTCAATTCACATAAGTTAGAGTGCATTTTCTTTTGTTGTTTTTTTTAAACATGCAGACATATAAAAAAATCGGGATAGCACAACCTTTTGGCAACAAAGTTATTTTTCTCTTAGTTTAGCTTAAATGACTGAGAACAGTTTTATTAAAACAAAGGAAAAGTAAGAGTTATCATGCAGTGACATGCATATTTCAGAGGGAGGAAGGAAAAAATACTAAAGGATATTTGATTCCTCCTTCCAGGTTTGAACTGACCAAAATTTGTGTGTGTTTAAATAATCATCACATTATAAAAAGTATTCAGCAAAATACTGTCTCTGCAAAGAAAGATTTTACCCTTCAGCTGAAAAAATATGGGCCCTCCTGGCAAACTTCTCCTTCTACAAAAAGCCCGAGTACCTGGAAATTCCCAATCCCCCTATTCTTTGAGTTTTCCCTCTCCTTTCACCAGAGTCCTTTTTAGTATTATTTATCTACCACCAAAAGACGGTGCTCTTATTTTTATTTTTTTAGTTAAAAAAAAGTGGGAAACGCATAAAGTGACTTTAAAAACAGACATTCTGTAAACTCCAGACCTTTGTCGTTCCTCTCTGGGTAGCTCGCTGGCCACAGGAGAAATGACAATAAACAGTATACATTCAGTCAAGACTGGGAAGGAAGCTGTGTCAGAGAGCACCCTTCTCTGCATCTCCACTTCAAAAGGGCCACCCTGTGTGAGGAAGGGCTGGGCAGGACCGCTGGGGTAGAGGGGCTCCTGAGAAGAGGTGAGGTAGGGCTGGGAGAAAGGTGTGTTGGGGGAGTGAAACAGACGTGCCTCATTCAGCAACAGATTAATGCAAAAATCCCCATCTAGTTTTGAGGACCATTTGAACAGAATGTGTATGCAAATATACACGTGTGCACATATATTCACACACACACACATACACAGGTAGATATAATCTCGTCAGTTAGCATTTTCATAAAAATAAATCATTTAAAGCTGTATATGCCTACAAATTCTCTTTATTCCAGTGCACTGCGCTGGATAACCAAATGCCTTAGATTTGATTTTTGCTAGGAATACAGAGTGTGTGTTATGTAAACATATGTGTATCAAGAAACACACATACATCTACATACACACACCAACAATCATATACATACATTTCACTTCTAACTGCTGTGTTGGCGATCACAGAGGGCAAATGAATAGAGCCAGCTTTTCCCAGGAATGGGGGAACGAGAAATGGGGGAAAGATTAATGACAAACAGCCAGGTGGTTGAGTGACGCCTGCCTTTCTCGGTAAAGACCTTGAGAGACCTAGTGAGAACCTGAGAAGGAAAAGAAGACCATGGGGAGGAAAGGAAGAGGGCTAGCTCAAGAACACAGATTTTGAAAAATGGGGGGTGCTGAGCAAATGATTTTTTTTTAAAGGCAGGCTCAGGAGATGGTGGCTCTTTCTCCCTAAAGATCAAACTGCCCTGAGGCCTAAGAGGGAAGCGCTCGGAAAGGGAAGGGGCCAAACCCGAGGCGGCGGCAGCAGTACCGCAGCAGCTGCGTCCGAGGCATTTCTGTAAGAAACATTATTATGGAGCAGATGGAAGACCATCTCCTCTGGCCACATGCAGGTCCCCAGCCTGGGATATCTCCCAACGGCTTGGAGACCTCATGTGAAGAAGAGTTTGGGGGTAGACACAACCCAGTTCAGCTCAAGAGTCTCACACACGGCGTGCGCGCGCGCACACACACATACACACGCACACTCACACACACAGGCGAGCACGCACACACTCGCGCGCATCACCGCACGCAAGCGCGCGTGCGTGCGGCAAGCTCTGCGCTTTGGTGCGCTCCTTACCCCCTCCCCCTCTCGGGTGTTCGAGGGGTAACACAGGGAGACACTGGAGGGGGAAACAATGAGGTGCTTGGGTCTAGCGAAGGTTGGATGGGTCCCGCCTTCAGTCCCCCGCAGGTCCCTGGCGCGGCCCAGCGGCCCCTGGATCAAGGCGATCCTAATTGAACAAAGCGGGCTAGACGCCACCTTTCCGCCCCCACGCCTTGGCAAAGGGGGGGCAGCAAGGAGAAAGTGCCTCCAGCCCTAGCCCCCAACCATCGGCCGGTGTGAAAGGGTGGGAATGGGGGGCATCGAAGGGGAGGAAAGTGGGCCGCACGTCCAGGGCGAGACCAGGGCGCGGTCCGTGCCCCTCGGTGGCTGGCTTTCTCCGCTGCTTTCAGGCGACCAGCCAGGAGGCACTGGAAAGGAAAAGAGGGGATCTGGGTGCCGAGTCTCAGGCGCAAGTGGTGACCACAGGGGTCAAGGACACGGTGGGCGCCGAGGATGCAGAGGGCGCACCCCCTTTCTCTGACTTCTTCTCCTTTTGCTTGAGGTGGATCTTGGCGTGGCGCTTGCGCTCGTCGCTGCGCGCAAACTTGCGCCCACAGAACTCGCACGCGAAGGGCTTCTCCCCGGTGTGCGTGCGGATGTGAGTGGTGAGGTGGTCGCTGCGGCTGAAGCTCCGCATGCAGATCCGACACTGG
>LOEQ01000933.1:543032-553042 GCA_001685075.1 Bramus lutescens | reverse complement strand
GAATGGGGGGAGGGGGAGGAAAATGGGAGGAGGAGAGGAAGAGAAAAAAAGAAAAAATTTTAAAAATAAAAAAATGAGTAGAAATGTTTTATTTGCATGTGTATATCTGCAGCTTGTGCATTCATTCCTGTTGCCTGAAGAAGTCAGAAGAAAGCTGTCAGCTTCCCTGAAACTCTTTCACCCCTCCCCCATTTTGGTTTTTCCAGACAGGGTTTCTCTGTGTAGCCTTGGCTGTCCTGGAATTCACTCTGTAGACCAGGCTAGGTTTGAACTCAAAGTGCTGGGATTAAAGTTGTACACCACCATGCTTGGCTTTCCTTTGGAACTTGTAACTGCAGAACCAACTCTTCAGCCTTTTAACTGTCTTTATTCATAATTCTTTTACTTGGGACAGGTATTGGACACTTGCTCACAGCTCATAATTGTAATGGTGTTGGCTATGTTTTGGTTGGAGAACTATGTACCAAAATTAGTCACTGTTAACTGTAGCCAGGTTTAATAAGATAGTTGTTAATGCTGCTTATTTAGTTTTAACTTAAAGATATTTTATTTAAACTGTATTTTTAAAAATTAGGTTTATTTTGTGTGTGTGTGTGTGTGTGTGTGTTTAGCCTGCATGTATGTCATTATACCATATGCATGCGGTGTCCATAGAGGCCAGAAGAGGGTGTTGGATCCCATAGAACTAGTTACAGAAAGTTAACTTCCATGTGTGTGCTGGAAGAGCAGCCAGTGCTCTTAACTACTGAGCTATCTCTCCAGCCTCGAGATGATTTGTTTGTTTCTTGAGGCAGGGTTTCTCTGTGTAGCCCTAGCTGTCCTGGAACTCTCTTTGTGGACCAGGCTGGCCTCAAACTTAGAGACCCTTCCGCCTCTGCCTCCCAAGTGCTGAGTTTATGGTATACACCACCACCACCTAGCTTGATGTTTTTTATTTTGATATAATGAAAGTACTTATGAAAGTAACTCATCCACCAAGATTTTAAAATTTAGTGCTATTATTTAATTAAAATTTTTATATAAATTCCATTATTTGCTTTCTTTATAGGGAAATCCAATGTCCTTAAGACCTCAATCCTAAAACAAAGTTGTTACATATTGGAGAAAAGCAGAATGATTGTGTTAAGACAACTCAAATAGGGAAAATGAAAACAGCACAGATAAGTTGCATCCTGTTGTCATAGTAACTGTAGTTGTGAAAATGATTAAGGCTGGTTGAGAAGGATATATCACAGCTTTCATCTGTTAAAAATAAGTCGTGAAAAAAAAGGATGAGGAAATTATTTTAGACACAAGTTAAATCAGGTGCCCCAAGTTGCTAGTACCATTGTATACAGACTGCTCTTGATTCCTTTTGATTATATTTCAGCGGTGTTGTCTCAGATCATAAAAATGGCACGAGGGAAAGCTGCATGTAATAAATGGTATGAAAAGACTGAATAAGTTTTTTCTTGTTGGCAAATTTAAAAGGAAATCAAAGTTAGAATTTTTTCTTCCTAAAATGATTTTAAAATATTTTTCTCCAGTTAGTTCCTGTTTTCTTCAATTCTCAGCTAGTGCTTAATTTTCATTCTTTTCCATACTTATTGCTGTAACATTTTAGTCATAAATGGTGAACTGTAACATGAACATCTAAGGCTATGGCAGTTTATAAAACATTAGGTACAGCATTTTGAATGTATATGAATAGATGGATTTGATGGTAAAGGATAAGCATCTTATGAGTGTAAAAAATTAGTTTTAGCTCTGTCTTTCATTGTAACCAAAGTTTAAGTGTTATTTTAAATGCCATTATTTCTTTCACAACTTCTATTTCTGCATCAAAGCAAAATGCTTCATCCACCAGAATGGAGACGTGTTAGGAATAAACCTGATGAAAAGCTGGGTTCTTTGTTCGGCAGCTGACTGCTTGCACAGGTTTCTGTGGTAATGGAATTGGCATCTCTATATTAGAGTATTGATCGCTGCTTCAAAGGTGCTGTGTACAAAGTCTCCCCGTTACAATGTATTAAAGTGCTTTAGTAGCAATTTATAATACAAATGAGATGGAGGAAGATGGAGTTCTGCAAGACTAGGTATGGACACATACTGTAAATATCCATAAAACTGCAGATTATTTTTCTAAAAATTCACATCTAAATGCTCATTTTCATCCACATTTCATTGCAAATAACTGGATATTACCTGAGCTGGATCTGCATACTCTACTATTGTTCCTTTTACCCTGAGTACAGGGTTATGTCTATACTCTTTGTGGTTGTTGAAGCAAAGATAGTGAGTTTTTAAATAGAGATAAAGGATCATGCATGCTTCATATTTAAGAGCAGGTGCTTGTGTGCATGCTCTCTCTTCTCTTTCTCCTCCCTCTCTCCCTCTCCCTCTCCTCTCTTCCTCTCTGAAAAAGGATAATACATTTGCAAAACCCGGTACAGGCTTCCCAAGAGAAAGAAATATTTATATCCTGTGTGCGTGTGGTGTTTCTGATGTTGTTGGGGTTATTTTTTAATTAATCAGTCAAGAAAGACTACATAGCTCAGGCTCACCTGGAATTTTCTGTGTAGACCAAACTAGCCTTGGGCTTGCACTTATCCTTCTGCTTGTCCCGTAAGTACACCAACACACTGAGCTTTGAATTATTTACTTACTTATTTAGACAGTCTCACGTAGCCTAGGTTGTCCTTGTGTCCACTGTTTAACTGAGGCTGACCTTTTCTCTCTCCTCTCTCTGTCCTCCTTCCCCTTTCTCTCTCCTAGTCCTGGCTGACCTGGAGCTTAGTATGACTCTCAGATCTGCCTGCTTTTGCCTCCTGATTGCTGTGCTGTTAGTAAAGGCTTTCACCTGACAACCTTGAAATCCATGGCCTCTTTTAAAAAGTTGTTACATGTGTGTATGACCGGGTTTGTGTGTGTGGATATTCCTAAATACATAAATATATCTTGTTCATAATTGTTTTTATTGAGCTATATATTTTTTCTCTGCTCTCTTCATCTCCCCTCCCCTTCAACCCTCTGCCATGGTCCCCATGCTCCCAATTTACTCAGGAGATCTTGTCTTTTTCTACTTCTCATGTAGATGAGATCCATGTATGTTTCTTAGGGTCCTCTTTGTTGTCTAGGTTTTCTGGGATTGTAATTTGTGGGCTGGTTTTTCTTTGCTTTATGTCTAAAAGCCTCTTATGAGTGAGTACATATGATATTTGTCTTTCTGGGTCTGGGTTACCTCTTTCAATATGATGTTTTCTAGATCCATCCATTTGCCTGCAAATTTCAATATGACTTTTTTTTTCTGCTATGTAATACTCTATTGTGTAAATGTACCACATTTTCCTTATCTGTTCTTCGGTAGAGGAGCATTTAGGTTGTTTCCAAGTTCTGGCTATGACATACAATGCTGCTTTGAACACAGTTGAGCACGTGTCCTTGTGGTATGATTGAGTATCCTTTGGGTATATACCCAAAAGTGGTATTGCTGGATCTTGAGGTAGGCTGTTTCCTAATTTTCTGAGAAATCACTTGAATGATATTCAAAAGGGGCTGTACCAATTTGCACTCCCACCAGCAATGGAGGAGTATTCCCTTTATCCCACATTCTCTCCAACATAAGCTGTCATCAGTGTTTTTGATCTTGGCCATTCTTAAAGTTGTAAGATTGAATCTCAGTGATGTTTAGATTTGCATTTCTCTGATGGCTAAGGATGTTGAGCAGTTCCTTAAGTGTCTTTCAGCCATTTTATATTCCTCTGTTAAGAGTTCTCGGTTTTGTACCCATTTTTTAAATTGGATTATTTGATGGCCAATTTCTTGAGTTCCTTGTATATTTTGGAGATCAGCTCTCTGTCTGATAGGGGGTTGAAGATCTTTTTCCATTCTGTAGGCTGTCCTTTTGTCTTGTTTACTGTGTCCTTTGCTTTAAAGAAGTTTCTCAGTTTCAGGAGGTCCCATTCAATAATTGTTTCAGTGTCTGTGCTACTTGGAGTATATTTAGGAAGTGGTCCTGTGCCAATGTGTTCAATGTACTTCCCACTTTCTATGAGTTTCAGTGTGGTTGGTTTTATGTTGAAGTCATTGATCTATTTGAACTTGAGTTTTGTGCATGGCAATAGATATGGGTCTATTTTAATTCTTCTACATGTTGATGCCCAGTTATGCCAGCACCATTTGTTGAATATGCTTTCTTTTTTCCACTTCATAATTTTTTGTGTCTTTGTGAAAAATCAGGTGTTTGTAGATGTGTGGATTGATACCCAGGTCTTCCATTCGGTTCCATTGATCCTCTTGTCTGTTCTTATGCCAATACCAGGCTGTTTTCAGTAGTGTAGCTCTGTAGTAGAGTTTGAAGTCAGGGATTTTGATGCCTCCAGAAGTTCCTTTATTGTACAGGATTGTTTTGGCTATCCTGGGTTTTTTCTTTTCCTTGTGAAGTTGAGTATTGTTCTTTCGAGGTCTGTGAAGAATTTTGCTGGGATTTTGATGGGTATTGCATTGAATCTGTAGATAGCTTTTGGTAAGATTGCCATGTTTTACTATGTTAATTCTACCTATCCAAGAGCATGGGATTTTTTTCCATTTTCTGGTGTCTTTAGCTTCTTTCTTCAAAGATTTAAAGTTCTTGTCATACAGGTCTACCACTTGTTTGGTTAGAATTACTTCAAGATAATTTGTTATTTGTGGCTATTGTAAAGGGTGATGTTTCTCTGATTTCTTTCTCAGCCCATTCATCATCTATGTAAAGGAGGGCAACTGATTTTTTTTTTGAGTTACTCTTGTATTCTGCTACATTACTGAAGGTGTGTATGAGTTGTAGAAGTTCCTTGGTAGAGTTTTTGAGGTCACTTAATGTAAACTATCATATCATCAGCAAATAGAGTTTGACTTCTTTTCCGATTTGTATCCCTTTGATCTCCTTTGGTTGTCTTATTGTTCTAGCTAAAACAACCTTGTCTTGTTCCTGATTTCAGTGGGATCGTTTTGAGGTTTCTCTCCATTTAGTTTGATGTTTGCTGCTGGCTTGCTGTATATTGCTTTATTGTGTTTATTGTATCCCTGCTCCTCTCGAAGACCTTTATCATGAAGGAATGTTGTATTTTGTTGAAGGCTTTTACATCATCTAATAGCTCATGTTTTTTTTTTTTCATTCAGTTTATATGGTGGGTTACATTGTCAAATTTTCATATGTTGAACCGTCCCTGCATCTCTGGGATGAAGCCGACTTGATCATGGTGGATGATTTTTGTCATGTGTTCCTGGATTCAGTTTGACAGTATTTTATTAAGTATTTTTTGCATCAATGTTCATGAGTGATAATGGTCTGTAATTCTCTTTCTTTGTAATGTCTTTGTGTGGTTTGGGTATCAGGGTAATTGTAGCTTCATAAAAAGTTTGACAGTTTCAAACAAAAGTTTGAAACAATTTGAGGAATATTGGTATTAGTTCTTATTTGAAAATCTTGTAGAATTCTGTGTTGAAACCATCTGGCTCTGGGCTTTAATTTTTGGTTAGGAGACTTTTGATGACTGTTTCTTTTTTTTAGTAGTTATATGTCTATTTAATTTGCTTATCTGGTCTTGATTTAAATTTGGTAAGTGATATTTATCCAAAAAATTGTCAATTTCCTTTAAGTTTTCCAATTTTGTGGAGTACAGGTATTTGAAATATGATCTGATGATTCTCTGGGTTTCCTGTGTCTGTTGTTGTGTCTCTTTTCATTTCTGATTTTGTTAATTTGGATATTCTCTCTCTGCCTTATAGTTAGTTTGGATAAAGGTTTGTCAATTTTGTTGATTTTCTCGAAGAACCAACTCTTTGTCTCATTGATTCTTTGTATATTTTTTTCTATTTTGTTGATTTCAACTCTCAATTTGATTATTTCCTGCCATCTAGTCTATCTGGGTGAATCTGCTTCTTTTTGTTCTAGAGTTTTCAGGTGTTCTGTTAACTCACTAGTGTGGAATTTTTCCAACTTCTTTATGTGGGCATTAAGTGCTATGAACTTCCCTCTTAACACTGCTTTCATTGTGTCCCATAAATTTGGGTAGTTATGTGGTCATTTTCATTGAATTTTTGGAAGTCTTTAAGTTCTTCCTGTTTTTCTTCCTTGACCCATTGATGATTCATGTGACTATAGTTTAATTTCTATGTGTTTGTGGGCTTTCTGAAATTAGTGTTGCTGTTGAATTCTAATTTTAAGCCATGGAGATCTGGTAAGATACATGGGGTTATTCTATTTTTATTTATTTATTTTTTATCTTTAGAGGTTTGCTTTGTTACCCAGTATGTAGTCGGTTTTCAGGAAGGTTCCATGAGGTGCTAAGAAGAAGGTATATTCTTTTATGTTTGAATGGAATGTTCTATAGATGTCTGTTAAGTCCATTTGAGTCATAACATGTTAGTTTCCTTATTTCTCTTGTTAATTTTCTGTCTGGCAGACCTGTCCAGTGGTGAGAATGGGTTTTGAAGCCTTCCACTATTAGTGTGTGGGGTTTAATGTGTGATTTAAGCTTTAGAAATGTTTCTTTTATGTATGAGGGTGCCCCTGTATTTGGGGCATAGACTTTCAGTATTGGGATTTCCTCTTGATGAATTTTTCTTGTGACTAGTTTAAAATGTCCTTCTTTGTTTCTTTTGATTGATTTTAGTTTGAAGACTATTTTGTTAGATGTTAGGATAGCTACCCCAGCTTGTTTCTTAGGTCCATTTCATTGGAAAAATTTTTCCCAACCATTTACTTGGAGGTGATGTCTGTCTTTGAGGTTGAGATTTCTTATATGCAGTAGAAGAATGGATTCTGTCAACGTATCCAGTCTGTTAGCCTGTGCCTTTTTATAGGTGACTTGAGTCCATTTATATTAAGGGATATTAATGACCAGTCATTGCTAGTTCCTGTCATTTTTGTTTTTGTTGTTGGTGATGTTATTGCTGGCTTTGGGATTTGCTGCTGTGTGATCTATTGTCTGTGTTTTTGTGGATGTAGTTAATGTCCTTGGGTTGGAGTTTTCCTTCTAGTACTTTGTGTAGGGCTGGGTTCGTGGCTAGGTATTGGTTGTCTGATTCTGTCATGGAGTATCTTGTTTTTTTCCATTTCTGGTGATTGAAAGTTTTGCTGGGAGTAGTAGTCTGAGCTGTCGTCCATGATCTCTTAATGTCTGCATTACGCTTGACTAGGACCTTCTGGCTTTCATTGTTTCCATTGAGAATTCAGGTGTTATTCTGATAGGTCTGCCTTTATATGTTACTTGGCCTTTTTCCTTTGCAGCTCTTAACATTCTTTCTTTATTCTGTGGTGAAGAGACTTTTTTTGATCGAATCTATTTGGTGTTCTGTAAGCTTCTTGTATCTTCATATGCATGTCTTTCTTTAGGTTGGGAAAGTTTTCTTCTGTGATTTTATTGAATATATTTTCTGTGCTTTTGAGTTGGACTTCTTCTATCCCTATTATTTTTAGGTTTAGTCTTTTAATTGTGTCCCATATTTCCTGGCTATTTTGTGTTAAGTTTTTGTTAGATTTAATGTTTTCTTTGACCAGTGAGTCTGTTTCCTCTATTGTATCATCAGCACTTGAGAATCTCTCTTCCATCTCTTGTATTCTGCTGCTTATGCTTGCATTTGTGGTTCCTGATCGTTTTCTCATAATTACCATTTCCAGAATTCCTTCAGTTTGTGTTTTCTTAAATGTCTCTGTTTTGGTTTTCAAATCTCAAATTGTTTCCTTCATCTGTTTGATTGCTTTTTCTTTAAGGGATTTCTTGATTTCTTCCAATTTTTTGTTTGTCTTTTCCTCCATTTCTTTGAGGGAGTTTATTTCTTCTTTAAGGGCTTCAAACATTCTCCTAAAGTTATTTTTTAGGTCATTTTCTTCTNCTTCATATGCATGTCTTTCTTTAGGTTGGGAAAGTTTTCTTCTGTGATTTTATTGAATATATTTTCTGTGCTTTTGAGTTGGACTTCTTCTATCCCTATTATTTTTAGGTTTAGTCTTTTAATTGTGTCCCATATTTCCTGGCTATTTTGTGTTAAGTTTTTGTTAGATTTAATGTTTTCTTTGACCAGTGAGTCTGTTTCCTCTATTGTATCATCAGCACTTGAGAATCTCTCTTCCATCTCTTGTATTCTGCTGCTTATGCTTGCATTTGTGGTTCCTGATCGTTTTCTCATAATTACCATTTCCAGAATTCCTTCAGTTTGTGTTTTCTTAAATGTCTCTGTTTTGGTTTTCAAATCTCAAATTGTTTCCTTCATCTGTTTGATTGCTTTTTCTTTAAGGGATTTCTTGATTTCTTCCAATTTTTTGTTTGTCTTTTCCTCCATTTCTTTGAGGGAGTTTATTTCTTCTTTAAGGGCTTCAAACATTCTCCTAAAGTTATTTTTTAGGTCATTTTCTTCTGCTTCATCTATATTGGAGTGTTCAGGTCTTGCTGTTTTAGAGCCACTAGTTTTTGTTGGTGTCGTGTGCTCTTTGTGGTGTTGGGTATGTACTTATGCTGTTTACCCATCTTTTTCTCTGATTGGTGTAGCTGGGGCTCTCTGGTGATCAGTCTTCCAGGTGCCACTGGGCTCAGATGGTTGCTCCTTGTGGTGCATCAAGGCCACAATCCCATTCACTCTGTTGGTCACTAGGTGCTCCTAGAGGTTGCTCATTGCTTGGCACTCCCAGAGATGGCTTTGCAATTCTGGAGAGGTCCTTCGGGCCTGCTCCCACAGAGGTAGCTGGCTCAGCCTGTTTTTACTGAGGTCCCTGGCTTGGACCAGGTCCTACAGAAGTCTTTGACTCAGGCCTGCTCCCTCAGTGGTCTCTTCCTTGTACTTGTTCCTATGGAGGTTGCTGCCTCAGGCCTGCTCTGGCAGAGGTCGCTGGCTCAGGCCTTCTCTGGCAGAGGTGGGTAGCTCGGACCTGTTCCTGTGGATGTCCCTGGCTTTGGCCTGCTCCTGCAGAGGTCTCTGGCTCAGGCCTGTTCCCTTGGCGGTTGCTCCCTCTTACCTGTTTCTGCTCATGGAGTTCCCCTGTGACTCTTGTCTCCAGGTGACCTTCCTCACATTCCTGTTCTCACTGAAAGCAAACCAGATGCAGTGGCTCAGGGATTCCGATTTACTCAGAGGTCATGTCACTTGACTGATCTCTGCCCAGGAGCCCAGTCCTGTTCATGTATGTTTTCAAGGCTGACCATTTGGTATGGAATAACCAATTGTTGTTCTCTTGCCTGGGAAAGACTGTCTGTCCTGATCTCAACACTCCTTTTTTTCCCTGTAAGTTCTTTGTGAAGGGTTGAGGCCTTTTGAGCTTTCCCCATCTGTGTTAACATGTCTGTTGGTGTGTTCCTTGTTCAGGTTATATATGCACAGCCATTTTGGCGAGACTTCATGGCTATAGCTTCAGAAATGACTAGGATTCACAACCTTTCAGCAAACTCCTCTTCCTTGGCTATTTAGTCTTTTTGCCAGCTCTTAGTGACGCCTGAGCCTAAGTTGCAGGAGCTCCATTGTTGGTGTTTCAGTGAGATTGGACTCTACAACTCTGCATTTCATGGGTTGTAGTTTTTTGTTAATGGTCTCCATCTGTTGCATAGAAGTTTCCTTGGTGAGGAGTGAAGACTAGACTTATGTGGGTATAAAGACAAATATTTAGAATGTAGTTAGGGATTATACTGGTTTAGTAAAGTGGCAGTTGTTGATACTCCTCCAAGATCCAAGGCTTCACTTGTGTTGGGGAATTGGCTAGGTTTCTAGAACTGAGGTATGATTTCTCTCTTTTGGGCAAGTCTAAGCTTTTAAAGCTGATTTATAAACCTATAAAAAGATTTCACATTGGAACACTGAACTGAGCTCCCAAGGTCCAAATGAGGAGCAGAAGGAAGGAGATCATGAGCAAAGGAAGTCAGGACCGCGAGGGGTGCTCTCACCCACTGAGACGATGGCACTGATCTAATAGGAGCTCACCAAGGCCAGTTGAACTGGGACTGATGGAGTTTGTGATCAATCCAGACTCTCTGAACGTGGCTGACAAGGAGAGCTGACTG
>LOEQ01000933.1:515808-540939 GCA_001685075.1 Bramus lutescens | reverse complement strand
CTCACAGAGATCTGCCTGCCTCTGCCTCCCGAGTGCTGGGATTAAAGGTGTGCGCCACCACCACCCAGCTACTTGGCTTTTTAAACTTTAATTTAATACAGTGGAATTCCAATGTAGGCAAATAATCTTTTGTGGTTATTAAACACAAACTTAGTACAGGTATAGATGATTGAGTTTGTAAAACCTAATCTGAGGTAATTCAGGTTTCCTATGAACAAGAAAATGATCACTTTAAAAAAAAAAACAGAGGAATTCAAAGCAGGCATGACAAAGAGAGTAAAGACTTTTTGTTCTCTTAAGACACTGCCTGCCTCTGTCCGTAATGCTTATCAAGCTTGCTACTCTGTACATATTTATTAAAAAGTGTGGGTGTGTGCATGCATGTGTGCGTGCATGTGCAAGTGCACTGGGGGGTGGATTTCACTATGTAGCTTTGACCTGGACCTCTCTATGTAGTCTATGCTAGCCTCAAATTCACAGAAATATGCCCTACTGTCTTTACCTCCTGAGTGCTGGGACTAAAGGGCTGGCCACCACACCCAGCAGAATGACTTAAAAAAAAAAAAAAGGTCTCATGTATCCTAGGCTGTCCTGAAACTTGTCACGTAAAGGAAGAGGACCTTGAACTTCTGATCCTTCTTCCGCCTTTCTTGTTCTTTTGGATTACAGGTGTGGGCCACTGCAGTTTATGTGGTGCTAGAAATCGAACCTAGGCTTCAGACATGCTAGGCAAACACCCTTTCAATTGACCTACATCCCCAGCCCCAAAATGCCTTTTTTTTTGTATCAGAAACATTCAGTCTCTAGATAGTGCTATGATGCCCTGTTGCCTGCTGATGTTTACTATTTTATCTAATTTTTAAAAAGTTATTTTATTCTTTCAAATTCAACAGTCTTAATTTGTGTGCTCCCAGCTTCTTCACTGTTAAAATGTTCCTAACAGTTCCTTACAGATAAAGTTCTGCATCTGTAATTGAAGTCAGTATTCTAATACAGATGTTTAGAATCCTAGTTGTTAATTTCACCACAAAGCTTGGCGGCTAGAAAGGGAGGGAGAGCCTTTAACAGGAGGGAGGGCAGCAGCCCCCAAGATTCCTTTAACATCACAGTTTAAGCCTGGCTACCTCCTAAAACATTGCTCATTATTATTGATTAAGGACACATTTAGTCAAATATAAGTGTCTGATAAACTAGAATTTTGAACAAAAAAATGCTTTAAAATTCTAATAACTGTGCATACCCAGTAAATTATCCTTACTTGAATTTCCATGGCTGTGAAGGGGAGGGTTCCTAAGTACATAATTGCATAAGAGAGCCACCCAGCTTCCAGAGGAGCCATTCCAGTGAATTGTGTAAATAATATGTTTTAAAAACACAGCCTCTTCACATAGGAATTTAGATTTTCCAGATATGGAGGAGCTTTGTACCTGTGAGACTAGAATCAACCCTAAAAAGACCTTCCTAATTATGACTTTACCAGAGAGACTAGAACGACCCAAAGCAAATTAATACATAGCTTTTTTTTTCAGCTTTCTATAAAAACATTTTCACTGTTCTGCTTTAGTACAGAAAACAAAAGATCTTAAAAGCCACTGGCAAGACATAAGAATGAAATAATAAAATAATTTTCTGTTATCAACATTCTAATTTTTCCTAATTGCCAAATACTTGTGTTTTAGTTTTCATTTGTATTAACATAAGTTAGATCTGGCACTTGGCTAAGTTTGCTGTAAGATTTTCCTAAACTGGGGAGGTGTGGGCAGGATAGAAGTTCAAGGTCTTCATTGGCTAGATAGTGAGTTCCAGGCCAACCTTGGGTACCTGAGAACCTGTCCAAACAAACAAACAAAAAGTTTCCTGTCAGTTGTACAATAACCCATGTGTACTAGAGTAATGAGCAAGGCTTCCCAAGGTTATAAGAGCAGGTGAATTTTATGGCCATATCAAGCTAGCAGTATTTTAATCTTTTTTTTTTAGAGACAGGGTTTCTCTGTAGCTTTGGAGCCTGTCCTGGAACTANTAACTCTTGTAGACCAGGCTGGCCTCGAACTCACAGAGATCCGCCTGCCTCTGCTACCTAAGTGCTGGGATTAAAGGCGTGTGCCTGTGCCACCACCGCCCGGCAATATTTTAATCTTAATTTGTGCATCACTGTCTTTCTTCTCATCTTTTCTTCTGTAACCTATACTGGCCTTGAATCTGCAGTAATCCTTTCCCTTCCCAGAGTACTGTAGTCAGGTGTGCGCCACCGACGTGTCTACATGTCCAGTGATTTGTGTTTATAAACGTTAAGATGGTGCTGGCCAGGTGTGGGGGTACACACCCTAAATGCGAGCATTCTGGAAGCAGATGCAGGTGGTCTTTTAGAGTTCAAGGCCAGCTTGGTTGAGATAGCAAGTTACAGGTTAGCCAGAACAGCATCATAGAGAAACTGTGTTTCAAAGAACAAACAAAATGATATGGAGGCTGCAAAGATAGCTAAGAGATTAAGAGCACTCCCTGGCTACTCTTGCAGAGGACCTTGGCTTAGTTCCCAGCACCTACACTGTTGCTCACAACCATCTGCAACTCTAGTTCCAAGGGATCCAGTGCCTTCTCCTGCCCTAATTGCACACCAAACACTCATCTGGTGCACAGACATACATGCAGGCAAAATACAATACTTAGAAGAATAAATGAATCATTAAAAACACTTATAAAAATACTTTTAAAATGTTAAATTAAACTTTTAAATTTCATGTTTTTTACTAGATTATAAATTCTTTGGAATTATGTGTCATTATCAATTGCTTTTGATTTCAAATGTCAAGTTGCCCAATTCATCCTTTAAGGATGGGCAACTCTTAAAAGATACAGAGATTGTTCATGAAACTAAAGGGAAGATGTACAGTTAGATAGACCCCATGAGGAGTAGAGCCAGGTATCAATTATCTTTAGATCCCAAGACAATGATTTTTTTCCCATATGTAGGATAGATCTCACTTGGGCATGGTTTATAGTCCTGCCTGTATGTTCCTGGATTTTGTCAGTATTTTGTTGTTGAGAATGCTGCTTGTATGTTCATATGAGATATTGGTTTGTAATCTTTATTCTGCTGCTATTGAGTTCATTCAACGAGTTTTAAAGTTCTACTTATTTTCAATTCTAACACTTCCATTTGCTTCTTTGCTAGTACTTTTTATTTCAATAGTGTTTACCCTTAGTTATTGGAGCATTTTCATTCTAGCAATATTAAAGTTTTCATAGTTCCAGCATTTCTGTCATTTCGGTTTTGGCTGACAGAAGTTGAAATTTTTGCCTTTTTGGTATATTTGNATATATTGTTTTTTGAGACAGGTTTGCTCTGTATCGCCCTGGCTGTCCTGGAATTTGATTTGTAGGTCTTGAACTTGAGATTCACCTGCCTCTGCCCCAAGTGCTGGGATTAAAGGTGTGCACTGCTACCACTACTTACAAGGATCTGCATTTTATTCTAATTTCATAAAAATGGTTCTATTTTCTGAGGCCCATAGTGTATCACCTACAGGTGCACACCTGTAATCTCAGCGCTTAGGGGAGGCTATGAGAAGAAAACTGTGAGTTTGTGGGTCCACCATCTTACCCCAGCTTTAAGCAGGCCTCTGCAGTCAGCATTGAGGTCTGTGTCTGTTGCTAATACTCATGGCTGCCCTGGGATCTGGTTGGTGGACTGTGTTATAGTTCAGTTCTGAGAGTCTAGCTTGCTTGCTTGTTATATCCACCCATACGCAGCGTGGGGTAAACACTGAAGTTCAGTAACCCTTCACGGGATTGCTTTCCTGGAGTCTTCCCCTCAGTCTGAGTATCGGTACTGTCTAGTTTCTTAGGGTTACTTATTTCAGTCCTGTATCTAGAAAGGCAGGGCTTTATTTAAGTCTGAAAAATGTTAATAATTCATGTGGGAGTAAATGAAGAAAGGGATAAGGGGCAGGGGTTGGGGTGATGGGAAGCAGTGAAGCTTTGCCTCTCCCTTCTGGTCAAAGGAGTGGGCCTCTTTATTTCAGAGTTCTGGGTTCCTATGTGTCACTGTTTCTTAGGTGACTTTTCGTGAGATTGCTTAGAGATATGTAGAGAATTTAAAGAGAAATGTGAGATTTTTAATTCTCTCAGGATACACTACAGAACTTGAACTAGAATAAGGCTTTTTCTGGAGCTCTGTACCTACACTGATGCTCACTTTTGGGTTTCAGGCTGCAGTTCCGGCTGGTGGATATTGGAGGAATAATAAAAAGGTAAATTCATTGTTGGTTCAGTACTACGTTAAGGTCCTCTTCCCCACCCGCTTGCTACTATTTACTTTTCACAGGCCTCTAATAGCCGCTCCATGTGTTCTGGTCATTTTTGTTAGCTGAATTCAGTGGTAGATACAGGAGGCGTGTGCTTACTGTGTCATGCATGGAACTAGGACCCTCTTTAGTCACCTTCTCATGATAATTATGCTGGTCAGCAGTACATTCTGCAGCTTCAGTCTCTTAAACTACAATCATGCGCCACCATACACTCTGTCCTGATAACAAGAGTACTTAAAAAGAGTATGTGCACTGTACTTGATGGGTATGGTGCCTAAGGTTAAGTCATCAGGCCAGGTTCATTTACTGCATTCTCCATTTCCTTGTGCTGATTTTTCTCAAGTACCTGAAGGATATGTGTTAATGTCTCAAACTGTGGTTACAGAACAGTATGTTCTCCCTCCCTCCCTTTCTTTTGTGCATGATACTGATTTCTGGGCCTCACACATGGTTGAAAGATAAAGCACTGAGCTATAGCCTCTATTTTGCTTGTCAGTTGGAAGTTCTATTATTACGGAGATTAAAATACTTTAAATTTTGAAGCAATTTCAAAGATATGAAAAAACAGTTCACATTTTTATAATGTATTTTGACCCTGTATTCTTTATCATTTAAGCATGCATTCAGTGTAAAGTTATTGATGGTTTGTTTTACATTTTAAAAAAATTCAGTGGGTATTTAAACAGCTATTTTCAGAATATACTATCATTTATGTGCACAGTAGCCACAGGTAACTAGTGTATTGTATAGTGTGTATGCACACACACGCTCAAACATACACACACACACTCACACATATAGATATTTATATAATTAAGTTTAAACAATCCACTTTGCTATTTGTCTTATCTGTTTTTAAACTTGGATTAATTAATTTTTGTTATTCTATTTCTTCTGTTGGCATAGCAGGAATTTTTTTAATGCTTCCTTTAGAGATTAAAATATACTTCTTTTAGACAAGCTCTTGCTATATAGCCCAGGCTAGCTGTCCATCCTTCTGCCTCAGCTTCCTGAATGTGTGAGCCATAAGTGTCCACTTTCATGTTCTGTAATATGCATTTAAAATGCATAAAATGTTAATTATGTAGTTAAAATTACACATCCACAATCTTTAATTCCAGAATATTTCCATTATGCTATGTTGTTGGAGGCAATTAGTTAGTTCCTGGCTGCTGAGCCCCAAAATAATCACACAGAACCATATTATTTGCAATATTGTTTGGCCAACATCTTAAGTCTATTTCTGGCTAACTCATATTTTAAATTAACCCATCTCCATTAATCTTACCCGATAAAGTTCTGCTGTCTGTCTCCAGCAGGGCTACATGGTTTCTCCCTGACCCCGCCTTCTTTCTCCCAGCATTCAGTTTTCCCCGCCTACCTCTGTTCTGCCCTGCTCTGCTATAGGCTCAAAGCAGTTTCTTTATAAACCAATGATATTCACAGCATACAGAGGGAAATCCCACATCAGTGCCATGTAAAACTTACATCTGTTATACAGTCTATTTTCTCCTCCAGCAATTGCCAATCTATATTCTGTCTATATGTGTTTCCTGTTCTGGATATTTCATATTTTGTTTCTTTTTTTTTTACTTATCACAATATGTTTTAGTTTCATCCATGTTACAGCATGTTTCAGTTTGTTTTGTGACTAAATAATGTCCTGTTTAACATATAGTACAATTTTTTTCACCCAATTGTTGGTAAATATTTAGGCCATTTGCACATTTTTGACTATTTTGAATTATACTGTTATGAACATATGTGTACATGTATTTGATGGAATGCTTATTTTCAATTATTTTATATGAGTAAGCAGAGTTGCTAGGATGGTCATCTGTTTAGCTTTTTGAGATTTGTAAAACTTTTCCCACAATTTCTGAACCATTTCTGTCTCTACCAGCAGCATGTTGTAGGTTCCTGTTTTATTTTCCCTCCTTCCTAGCATTAGTTCCTCTCCCTGGATTGTTTTGTACTTTGACATCAAGGCTCCAGCCCAGCTGGGTGTCTTGGCATGCCCTGTCCTGAAGTATCTGGTTGACCCCACTATTTTTTGAATTGCCATCCTACTTGGATGTGAGGTCTATGTTCTGATTTTCATTTCCATAATGTTGAACAATCTTCACCTGCTTGTTACATTTGCATATTCTTCTAGAGCCGTAGTTCTCACCTTCCTAATGCTGTGACCCTTTAATACAGTTCCTCATGCTGTGCTGACCCCCAGCCATAACATTACTTTTGTTGCTACTTCATAACTGTAATTTTGCTACTGCTTTGAATCATAATGTAAATATCTGATATGCAGGAAGGAGTCGTTTGACCCCCAATGGGGTCATGACCCACAGGTTGAGAATTGCTATATAGAAATTCCGCAGGGCTTTTTGGTTTTTGGCCATTTGTTTTTTGGCTTTTTTATTTATTTTTGTTGTTGTTGTTTAGGGATTTTTTGGACCTTTTTGCCTATTTTAAAATTGGGTTATTTGGCTTTTGTTGTTATTATTGTTATAAGCTATCAAATTTCTGGACCCAGTCCTCCTATCTCAGCCTCCAAAATGCATGTCCTAAGTACTCTGTTGTTTTCCTTCCTCCTCCTATTCTTTTCATTCTTCTGCTCAGAGCTTTATACATACAAGACAAGCTTTTTATTTTGCTACATTTCCAGCACAAAACTTATTTGTGTATTTGTCACATGAATATGTACGTACATGTGTGTAGAGTCTAGAGGTCAACCTCAGGTTTCATTTCTCAAGAGCCATTCACCTAATTCTTTGAGACAAAACCTCTCATTGGTTAGCCAGGAGCACACTATAGACTGGCTGGCCAGTGAGCCCCAGGCTCTGCCTGTCTTTAGCTCCGGTATTGTAAGCACACACCACCATGTTTTGCTTTTTATATGGATGTTGAGGATCAAGTTCAGACCCTAATGCTTGCACAAGCACTTTTACTGACTGAGTTATCCATCTCCTGAAAAGTTCTTTATAAATTTTGGGTAATAAACCCTTATTAAATACATACTTTTAAAATGTTTGCTTTGTAAAACAATATGTGCCTGGATTTACCATAATCTCTCTTAAATAACTTCTTTTCACACTTGGTCTTTCTATTTTCTACTCTGTATTTTTTTTGTCATGTTTTACTTCTATGTGTGTTGTGAACACTGCAGTTCATTATTTTTGCTTAAATTGCTTATTTTATGCAAATGCATGTTTTGTGTATGTGTTTTGTACATGGATGCATGCACATGTGTATGTTTGTGTAAACATTCATGCTCGCACACACATGTGCTTGAGCATGCATACATGTCAGTGTCAGGTGCCTTCCTTTTTTGCTCTGTATCTTATTTACTTTTGTAATATTATTATTTCCTTCCTCCCTCTCCCCCCACCTTTTTCCTTTCTTTCAACACAGGGTCTTTCTCTGTATGGCTCTCCTAGAACTCTGTGTAGACCAGGCTGGCCTCATACTCACAGAGAGATATCTGCCTGCCTCTGCCTCCCAAGTGATGGGATTAAAATGTGTACTACCACCCCCAGGCTGTTTGTATTATTTTAAGTTGTGTGTGTGAGTGCATCTATGCACCTCATTTTTAAAAATTTTTTTATTAAAAATTTCCACCTCCTCCCCTCTTCCCATTTCCCTCCCCCTCNCAAACAGACTAGGCACCCACAAAGCCAGTACATGCAATAGAATCAAAACCCAGTTCCGTTGTCCTTGGCTTCTCCGTCAGCCACGTTCAGAGAATCCAGTTTGATCACATGCTCCATCAAGTCCCAGTTCAACTGGCCTTGGTGAGCTCCCATTAGATCAGCCCCACCGTCTCAGCGGGTGGGCGCACCACTTGCGGTCCTGAGTTCCTTGCTCATGTTTTGTGCTATGTCCATCTTAAATTTAGTTTTAGACACTGGATGTTATATTATTGAACATCTGTGTTTTTTTTTCTTTTTAGAAATTGTTGAGCTCAGCTGGGCAGTGGTGGCACATGTCTTTAATTTCATCACTGGCGAGGCAGAGGCAGGCAGATCTCTGAGTTGGAGGACAGACAGCCTGATCTCCAGTGTGAGTTCCAGGATTGCTAGGACTATACAGAGTAATCCTATCTTAGAGGAGGGTGGGAGAGAGGAGAGGGAGAAACTGTTGAGCTCATTTTGGTTGGTTTTGTAGATCAGCTTTATGCTCTTTTCATGGATTCTTAAGGTTTTTGTTTTGTTTTGTTTTGTTTTTTTTAGGATAGATTTCAAGTGGCTTTTATTCTGGTAGAATTTATCAGTATAAATGACTTAGGTTTCTGAGACTGTCACATTTTAGTTTGTGAAGGCATAGAAAAAGTGATTGCTGTGTACGGAATTCTTTTTGTTCTTGTTTAATTTTGCCTTTTTGTTTTTCAAGACAGAGTTTTCTCTGTGTAGCCCTGGCTGTCCTGGAACTAACTCCTTAGACCAAGCTGGCATCGAACTCACAGAGATCCACATGCCTCTGTCTCCCAAGTGCTGGAATTAAAGGTGTGTGCCTCCACTGCCTAACTGTTTGTTTGAATATATGTGTGTGTGTGTGTGTGTGTGTGTGTGTGTATATGTATGTATGTATATATGTATACATACATATAGTGTGTGTGTGTGCACATGCGTGTTTGTAATGTACATGGAAATCAAAGGACAATTTTTGGAAGTCAGTTCTCTCTTCTGTGTGGCTCCTGGGGGTTGAACTCAGGTTATCAGGCTTAATGGCAGGTACCTTTACTTGTTGAGACATCTCACTGGGCCCTTAGTTATTTTTAAGTCTTCATTAACTCCTAAATTTCAAAAGTGCTGACCCTTTCATTGAGATTATGCCATGCCTTGACTTATATTCAGGCATTTTCCTAAAATTTTCTCACATCTGTCTCTTTTCAAATATATACAGTTTTTCTCCATTCTGTTAGAGTTGGTCAATTAAAATGATATATTTCACATATAGAACATGTTTTCATATACATAGTCATTGTGAAATGTTTGCCACAATCAAGCTTACTAATGTACCTATAACATTAATAGGATACATTTAGTATCTCTGATTTTTGAAGTAACAATTCTGAGCACAGATGACCTGGGTTCTCTGCTTCTAAAGTTCTCACAGGGACAAAAGTGTTGGTTTGGTTGTTGTCTTATTTGAAGTCTCGATGAGGAAGACTGATTTCCAAGCTTTTAAGGTGTAGTTGGCAGAATTCCTCAAGAGCTAGTAGACTGAGAGTCTCAATTCTTAGCTGATTGTTGTCTGAAGGCCATCCTTCATTCTTTGCCATGTGGTTCTCTTCAGTCTGACTGCTTGCTTCATTAAATCATGCAAGCCAAGCAGACACTTCAGTCTTTAGCAAGATGGCAGTTAACTTCATGTAACCTAATCATGGATAATGGCATCTGATTACCTTTGGCATACTCCCTTAGAAGCAAGGTTCTAGGACCTACCCACACAAGGAAATGGGGTTAAACAGGGACATGGATACCAGGAGGTAAAAGCCATTAGGGGAGCATGTTATAGTTTGCTTGCCACAATTATAATCTGTTAACACTATTTAACTTTTTTTCAGATTGTTATGCGTTTACCGTTTTTTTCTGCAATATTCTAAGACTCTGATTTAGTGAATAATGGTATATAAGACAATCAACTGTGTTTGTTGCTACTAGGGCTTTAGTAAGCCTAGGCATTCTTAGATGGTGTGTGTGTGTGTGTGTGTGTATGTACTTCCTTTCTCAAGCTGTATTTGTGTCACAGTAGTACCTTCAGTTGTAACTCAGCAATGTAGCATTCATTCTGCTTTTCCCCTCTGAGAA
Organism: Bramus lutescens; assembly: GCA_001685075.1. NCBI lineage: Eukaryota > Metazoa > Chordata > Mammalia > Rodentia > Cricetidae > Bramus > Bramus lutescens. The sequence goes on along the minus strand of LOEQ01000933.1, from coordinate 530,825 downwards.
GCCTAACTCTTATGCTATTTAACCTGTCAGTTCGCCTTTATAACCCATCTTGTGTTGCTCACATATTATTTTCTCACTTTTCTACCCCATACATCACATGGAAGCATTCCTTACTGTTTTGGGGTCATTTGTCAACTTGTACAATCTGCTTTCTACCTTTAAAACCTGGGAATGAAACTGAGTTCTAGACCACTGTCTCTCCACCTCTTGCAGTGCCTGTGCCCTCCTGAGGGACCTTTGCTGCTTCTGCCCCTTGCCTTGCCCAGTGTGGGTGTGAATACTCAGGTCATCCTGTTCACTGCTTTCTAGTCAGGCCCATCCCCTCTCAGAGATATCATTCTCATGCTATTTGGACTCCAAAAACCTGTCTTGGGCCACTGCAGTCACTCAGCATAATGCCTGCTTAGCCCATGCCTACCTCGCTGTTTAATGGAACTGTTGACATAGGGAGGAGACGATGGGGAGTTAGCACTTCTATTTTTTAAAAAGCTTCAGTTTGTTTGTTTGTTTGTTTGTTTGAGACAGGGTTTCTCTATGTATTCCTGGCTGTCCTGGAACTCACTCTGTAGAACAGGCTGGCCTCAAACTCAGAGATCTGCCTGCTGCCTCTCCCTCTGCTTCTGAGTGCTGAGATTAAAGGTATGTTCCACCACCATACCTTTAGTGTGATTGGTGTGTGTGTGTGTGTGTGTGTGTGTGTGTGTGTGTGTGTGTGTATAAAACTTTATTGAAAGAGCTTATGTTTAAAATCACTGACATTAACCTGGGGGAAGAATGAAAATGAATTAGTATATTGTTATTACTATTATTGAGGGTTTTTTTTGAGACAGGATTTCATTGTGTAATCCTGACTATCCTGGAATTCAAGTCTGTAGACCAGGCTAGCCTTGAACTCAGAGATCTTCCTGTCTCTGCCTCCTGAGTGCTGGGATTAAAGGCATTTGCCACCATAGCTCAGCAGTACATATTATTTTTAAAAGCACTTTTAACCCACTTCTATAGAGGTAAATCACACACACACACACACACTCACATACATATACATACATGCACACACTCATACACACACATGTCTATATGTATGTATGTAGTCATTACAGACGGGTGTGTGTGTGTGTGCGTTTGTGTGTGTATGTGTGTGTGTGTGCGTTGTGTGCATGTGTGTGCTTGTTGGGTTTTTATGAGCCAAGATAGGCTCATGCCAAGGCAGATGTATGGAAGTCAGAGGACAGCCTTAGGTGTTGGACATTATTGTCCACCTATTTGAGACAGACTTTCACTTAATTTGCAGTTGGGTATGCCAGGCCAGCTCACCGATGGCCTTTGGGGATTCTCCTGTTTCTGCCTTCTGTCTTGCTATATAGACCACTAGAATCGCAGACCATGTGATATCATTTCCATTTTTTTGTGGGTTGTGGGAACTCAGGTCTTGAAATTTGCACAGCAAATGCTTAGCTCCTCACTCTTTCCCTGGTTCCTGTTAACGGTTTTTACTCAAGCGTTCATGCAGTATCTTTCTACTCACATACTAGAGATCTACTTTCACATCCTTCTCATGATTCCAGACTGCTCTCCCACCTAGAATCAGTCCACCTCTGCCATTCTAGTCACTTAGGGTTTGTTTTTGTTTGTTTGTTTGTTTTAAAATCTTATTTGTATTATTTATGTATGTATGTCAGCATGTTTCTGCATGTATGTGCCCATGGACACCAGAAGATCCCTTGGGACTGGAGATATAGGTGGTTATGAGCCCCCTTGTAGGTGGTGGAGACTGAACCCAGGTCCTCAGGAAGAACAGCAAATGTTCTTGTATTAGTCAGGGTTCTCTAGAAGAGCAGAATTTATAGAATGAATGTGTGTGTGTGTGTGTGTGTGTATGTATGAATATATATGTGCGTGTGTATATGTATATATATATATATGTATATGGGACTTACTAGAATGACTTACAAGTTGTGGTTCAGTTAGTCCAACAATGGCTGTCTACCAACGGAAGGTCCAAGAATCCAGTAGTTGTTAAGTTCATAGGACTGAATGACTCAGCTGGTCTTCAGTGTGTACTGGAATCCTAAAGAAGTAGCCTTTAATGCCAGTAAGTGAATGAATTTGCAAGGGCAATCAAGGGTCAGAGCAAGCAGACAGAGAGCAATAGCAATCTTCCTCCTTCCATGGACTTTACACAGGCTGCCAGCAGAAGGTGTGTTCCAGATTCCCACCTCAAAGATCCAGGTTAGAAATGGGTCTTCTCACTTCAAATGATTTAATTAAGAAAAAAAGTCCCTCACAGGTGTGCCTAGCCAGCTGGGTTTTAGTTAATTCCAGGTGTAGTCAAGTTGACAGCCAAGAATAACTACCATGGTTCTTAATCTCTGAGCCATCTATCTAGCCTGTCATTCAGGTTTTAAATATTGGAGTTATTTCTGATTTGACCCCCTTCCTTTTTTTTATAATTTTCCATTGAGTCTTCTCTTCCCCACCTTTTCATGGCCATTAGTTTGGTGGTTACACCAGTCTTATGAGTGGGCTTTACTTTTCTAGGGTCTGTAAGTACTGGACCCCTAAACTATCTTTGGCTCCCTATGTCTTAATAAGTTATGCAATTCTATGTGTGACTTTCAGAATGCCTCCCCTGCTTTCTTTTTGAAACAAGTCCTTATCCCAGACTAACTTACCTCAGACTTGCAGCATTAAAAGGCCATTTTTATGTACAGTTTACTAGATAGAATATTGTAGTTTAGAACCTCTTAACCACTTGCTAGAGCAGTGGTTTCTTCTCTCTGCTGTGTGCTCTGCACTGTTATCTAATGATTAAGGACACATTTTTTTTTAACATTTACCATGGCAAGAGTTAAAAAAAAATTATAAGACAAAGAGTTTATTTAGGTCCATGATGATGACGCATAGGCAGCAGGGTCAGGCAACTAGGGCAGAACTGAAAGCTTACATCTTGAACTGCAAGTAAGAGGCAGAGAGCATATTGGGAATTTTAAAGACGTGAATCATATCATTGAGGAACAATCTAAGCAATCAAGGAGAGGAGGCAAATACATGATTAACTTACAGTGATATTGCTGCAATAGAACTAAGGCCTGTGTTTGAACTTTTTAAAAATAATTTAATGGTTTTTTATTTCTTGTGCATTCATATTTTGCCTGCTTGTATGTCTATGTGAAGATGTCAGATCTCCTAAAACTGGAGTTACAGACAGTTGTGAGCTGCCATGTGGATGCTGGGCATTGAACCCGGGTCCTCAGGAAGAGCAGTCGGTACTCTTAACTGCTGAGCCATTTCTCCAGCCCATATGTCTGAACTTTTCTAAATATTGAAAAAAGCAAAACATTAATAGCACCTATTGCCTAACACAGTGTTATTTTTATGCCTTCTTGTAGTGACTGTTTGTTAATTTATCTCCTAAAATAAAGTATATATTAGGGTGTAGCTTAGAATGTTTGCTTATCATAATCGAGGCTCTGGTTTCAGTTCCCGGCACTGTGCTCACACTGCAGATGTGTGCATGTGTGTGTGCGTGCATATGTATGAACAGAGGAGTATAAATTACATGAGAGTAGGTGTTTGATGAACCTCAACCTCATCTCTGCCATTGCCATTCAGTCACTGTAATGTCTCTAAGCTCCTTTTTCTGTAGAAATAACAATACTAACAACTCTTTAAATGAAATAATTAAAGGAAGCAAAATTTTTAGTGAACAATTTCCATCTGATAAACTTTAGATCTCTCTTTGTATATAGCTGTGTCCACTCTGGTCATGAGGAATAAATATTTGATTGGTGGATGAATTTACCGTTGTTATGGACTTTAGTTCATTCTGTCTCCCCAGAACATTTCGAAATTGAATTGGCATTTTTGGGAGCCTATTATTAATAATAGTGGATTTTGCAAATTAATTTTTGTTTCTTTTTTTTCGAGACAGTGTTTCTCTGTACCTTTGGGGCCTGTCCTGGAACTAGCTCTTGTAGACCAGGCTGGCCTTGAACTCATTGAGATCTGCCCGCCTCTGCCTCCCAAGTGCTGGGATTAAAGACATGCACCACCACCGACCGGCACATTTTGCAAATTTTATAACCCTTATTTAGTTTTTCTACATCTTTGTGTAATAAGCTGAACTGATTTGATCATCTTTCATTGTACAGGGAGATAGTTTCATTTTTGGGATGAATTAATAAATAGGACTCCTTAAAAGGTGATCATTGATGGATTGGCCAGCAAGATGGTTCAGCAGGCAAAGACCCCTTCTATGAAGCCTGACAACCTGATCCAAGACCACCTAGTAGAAGGAAAGATTTGCTTCTCCCTAAGTTGTCCTGTTCTCTCCACATGTGCACCATGGCATGTACACCTCCTCTTTCTCTCTCATAATAAATAAGTAAATAAATAAACATAATTTTTAAAAGGTGATCATTGACTTGGTAAGTTAAGAGTCTGAATGCCTTGTAAGGCATATGGAATACTACTTTTCTCTTGGCCTGAATTTTTTTTTAGTTGATAAAGTAGTGGAAAGGGAATTCTTTGCCATGGCTTAAGGATACTTAAACTCTCAGTGCAGCAATCTTTTTGTTGTTGATTATTATAGCTTCTATTACTCCTAGAAGTTGACCAACAGGGACCTGAGTTTAGGAGATTTTGTCATTCAGCTTTTATATAGTAAATGCTGAGGCCAGCCCGTTGCCTAAAGGACCCTCCATCAGTGAAGAGTATCTGTGGCGTTACTTTAGGCAGTCAAGTGTGGGGGAGGAGTGCAGGCTCTCAGGGTTCTCAAGGAGGATTTGAACCTTTGAACATGACAGGTATGTGATACTGTGCTCTTGTAGCACCATACACCTTTTGTTGCAACATTTCATTCAGTCTTCCCTCTTAATCTTGGATTTACTAGAAACTCGTTTAGCACCCCTTCCATTTTGCATAGGCTTTTTTATTTTTTTAAAAAAAATTTAAATTATGTGTATGTGGTAGGGGTGTGGGTATGTGCATTTGAGTGTGGGTGGAGGTACATGACTAGGGTGAAGGCCAGAAGAGGTAGTTGGATCTTCTGGAGCTGATGGTTGTGAGCTGCCTAATGTGTGTGCTGGGAAATAAACTCCAGTCTCCTGCAAAAGCAGCAAGTACTCCTAAATGCTGAGCCACATCTCCAGCTCGTGTGTGTGTGTGCGCGCGCACACACACACATATATATATACATAATATTTTTTAAGTTATTATATATTTTTATGTGTATGGGCATTTTGCCTATTTGTGTGCCTGGTGTCAACAGAGGCCAGAAGAGGGTATTGTGTCCCCTGGACCTAGAGTTAAGGGCAGGTTAGAGCCACTATCCATGGTGCTGGGAACCCAGCCTTGGTCCTCTGCAAAAGTCGTAAGTGTTCTTAACCACTAAAGCATCTCTCCAACCTCCATATATGTGTTTTAAAAGCTGATGAACTTACATAGTTGGAGAAATCAAGCAGTTTAAACAAAGTATTGTAATCTTTAACTTTCTAAGTTTTTAAGAATGTTTTTACTTTGAATTTTATTTTTACTTACTGTGTTTTGTGTGTGTGTGCATGTGCCATGCTCTCTGGGGATGGAACTCAGATCTTAAGATTTTTAAGGCTTGCTCATCAAGCACTTTTACTTGCTGAGCCATCTCCTCAGTCTGGCTTTCTGCTGTTTTGCCAAGGAGAATGATTGGGGGTGAGATTAAAGAGAAAATGAGCTAAAGAAACGAGTGTGTGCTGTGCAGAACTGTGTTTACACAGGATAAGATGTTGTCTATTACCTGACTTTCTAGCTCTTGAGATGAATGATTAATAAAAGTTAAATATTTAAATGTGGGAATTTAGCTGTAGTTGCTGAATTGACACCCCCCCCTTCTTTTTGGTTTATTTAAAAAAATTAAGGGTTTGGTGTATGACTCAGTGGCAAAGTGTTATCTTAGCATGGCCCTGGGTTTGATCCCCCTGCAAAGGAGTTGAGAAGATGGGGGTTTAAACATTTAAATATAATTTGCAAAGAGAAAAGGCAAGGCCAGCCCAAACCTTAGTTAAAAAGCTATGTGCTTCTTAAATATTTATTAGCCTGACATGGCCTTACTATAGAGCCCAGTATGGTTTCAACCTCAATATTCTTGTTTTAGCTTTCCATGAATTGGGATTACTGGCATGTGCCATCATACCTGGATTTTCAAACATTTTTTTCAGTCCTGGGGATAGAACCTACACACACTAGGGAAGCACTCTACCACTGAACTGTATCTCCAGCCCCTTTTAACCTTTTTTCTTTTAAATACGGTATTGCCAAGTTGCCCAGACTGGCCTTAAACTCACTCCATAGATCAGGCAGGTCTTGAATGTGTGATCTTCCAGCATTAGTCTCTAGTAGTTGGGATCACAGGTCTGACTCTTCCATCAAAGGAAATATTTATTAAATCGACAGAATATGTATGTCTTTGTTTAAAATTGATCCATAAAATTGGCCTGAAAGGCACAGAATGCATATGACCATAGCAGCCAAAATGGCAGTGTTTTCTATTTTCATTGCCTAAGTTTCCTTTGCCTTTTCTCTCCCTTCATTTAAAAAATGTTCTTAAATCTGAAGAAAGAAGGGAAACTGGCAAAGTTAGATCCTATTCCATTTATTTTGTAATGATCTGTTTTTCTCAAAGATTTAAGCAGCGTTTACCAGTATGAATAAGATTAATTATTACAATACAAACCAATTTGAAAATTGGTTTTTAAATTGAGCCATAATATGTAAAATCTTATGGTGATGTGCAAATCTGACTATATTCAAGTGCAGTTTTCATACCCATACCAATTGTCTTGTAATAATCAAGAATGCATCCTCTGTGTGGTATTTGGAAGTTAATACTATTTTAGAAATCACACTGGTATATATAGTGGCTTCCCTGGGTGTATGTGGCTCATTATTGATCATAATTTTATTTTGAAATTTTAGTTTAAGCAGATAGGGTAAGCCCCTTTCAGATTTTTAATGCTTAGAGGAGTTTTGATGGAGGATTGGGATATATGAATGAGGAGGACTGTTAGAATGAACAACATTGAAAGAAGCTCAGATAACAGTTCATCAGGTGGTAATAAAAACTAGCACAGATTCACATGGAGAACAGGAGACAAACAATTCCTGGGAGAAATGCTTTCAAAACTTAACCATGAAACTCTTACAAATACAAATAAATATGTGCATTGTAATGAGAAGGAAGAGTCCCAGGTCTGTGGATGAAGGGGTGTTGGTTGAGTTCTAGACCCAGCGGGGCCTACTTTGCATTGTGCAGAGGGCTTCAGTATGCTTAGCATGTGTGAGTTCTGCCTCCTCTGATAGCTGTCTTCCAGGCTTACTCTGTTTCCCTCCGTCGCATTCTTTTTTTTTAATGTACTTTCACCTTTTCTGCCTCTCATCTATCTCAAACTGAAATCGCCTTCAGAATGACACTTCTTTTTTACTCATCAGCTTTAACCAAACACTTAATAAATGTACCATAGCTCTAAAGAAAAACACAATAGTTAGTAAGTCTTAACAGCAAGTTTCTTTATATTAGGAATCTTTTTGTTTTGTTTTTTGGTTATTCAGACATGGTTTCTCGGTATCTATGGAGCTAGTCCTAGAACTCTCTCTATACACCAGGCTGGCCTTGAACTCACACAGATCCGCCTACTTCTCTGCCTCCTGAGTGCTGGGATTAAAGGCATGTGCCACCACTGCCCATCTTATATTAGAAAATTTTAATGTATAGGGATTTATTGCTGATGGAATGTTGTTCCATGAAGGAAGGGGTTTTTTGATGCCAGTTTGCTAATAGCTTTGGCTATCATGGTATTCTCTGTGTAAACTTAAACTGATCATGAACTATAGGCAATCATCCTACCTCGTTCTCTCAAGGTCTGGGATTATTATTGTGAGCCACCATACCCAGCTAAGAAAGGAAATTTTTTTAAAGGCTAGGAATATAACTCAGTGGTAGATTGCTTGTCTGTTATGCATGAAGTTCTGGCTCCATCGCAAGTGGCACCAAAAAGCAGTTTTCCTTTTGTCCATTGTTGTATCTGGTGTCCAGAATAAGAAAAACATTCAATAAATACTTACCAAATAAATTGTAAGAACATTTGTCCTAAGAAAAATTTAATGAAATTAAACTTATGAAAATTGTTTCATTGAAGCATGCTTTTGGTTTTTTTGTTTTGTTTTTGAGACAGGGTCTCACTATGTAGTCTTGGCTGGCTTGGAGCTCAGTATGTGAGACAAGCTGAATGGGAGGAAAGGCAGTGAAGCATACTTTTTTTTCAATTAAAATTTCCTTTGAGATTTTATTTTTATTTTGTGCATATGGATGTTTTGCCTGCATGCGTGTCTGTGCACCCTGTGCATGCAGTGCTTGTAGAGGCCAGAAGAAGGCATCAGATTCTGTGGGACTGGAGTTACAGTCATGTGGGTTCTGGGGATTGTACTCCCAGTCTTCTGGAAGAGCAGCCAGTACTCTTAACAGCTGAGCCATCTTTCCTGCCCAAGAAAAGCATTCTTGGTTCCTCGGTACAGGGCAGGGATTCTCAAGAGATAGAATCTTTAAATCCTCCTGACTATTCCCTTTGTTCTCTTTTCCCAATGAGTATTTCAAGTGCTGGGATCATCTGGACAGGATTGACATTAGTAAATATAGTGCTAGGGAGACACAGACTTAAATAATAGCTGTAGATGGCAGAAGTAAAGGGCAGGGAAATTACAAATTTAAATATGTTAGGGCTCAGATAAGCATTTGAACAGAATATCAAAGTAGTTAGCTAGCTGAAGTGGCAGAGCCAGCTATAGGATAGAGAAGGTGAGTAGATAAAGGCATTGAGAGCAGATCCGATTGGTAATGTGCTTGGTTTCATACAGCCAATCTAGGGACCCATTGTGAATTGCATAATATACCACTGAAGACAACTATTCATTTAGCTGCTGTTTGTAAAGTAAGTTGTAGCTTAAGGTAAAGAAATTCTGGAGTAAATAATTTCGCTGCTGTAGCAGTTCAGGGTGATGTCACCATTTGACTTGTGTTTTCTAGTGATGCCTTTAGCAGATCTTTGAAGTTCCCCATCCCCACTTTATGAAATAGGGATGATGAAGGCAGGAGGAGAGTTCTAGGAAGCAGTAGGTATAGATTCTAGTCTCTACTTTCTGTGCTATTTTCTAAATTCATGAGCATGAATAGACAAGTACTGAACTGTAAAATGAGGAAAATGACCTGTAAGCAGGGGTCTAGATTGGATCATTTTTGGAGCTTAGCAACTGTTATTATATAGGCAGTTTTAGTGGGGAATACTGTATCTTACATCCTGTTCCTAATTTCTGCTAATTATTTAAAGAAGTAAAAGAACCAGCCAGGCGGTGGTGCCGCATGCCTTTAATCCCAGCACTCGGGAGGCAGAGGCAGGCGGATCTCTGTGAGTTCGAGGCTAGCCTAGTCTACAAGTGCTAGGTCTGGGACAGGCCCCAAAGCTACAGAGAAACCTTGTCTCAACCCCCTCGCCCCCAAATAAAAAGAAGTAAAAGAACCAGAACATTGTCTCACATGCTGTGAATAAATGACTTCTCTATTTTAAAATATATCTTCATTGAGTGTGGTTGGGTATTTAGATCATAGTGCTCAAGCTAATGGACAAAACTTAACCCAGGGTACTTTTAGAGAAACATGAAGGATGTAGGCTCCATTCTGTCATACATAGTATCTTATGAAACTAAACAGAGCTCAGGGAGATGGTTCAGTCAGTAAAGTGCTCACCAGGCAGACGTGAGGTCCTGAGTTCCAGCTCTCGCATCCATGTTAAAAAACAAACAACCTGAGCTTGTGCTCTTATAATGCAGAGACAGGAGGATTCCTTGCTCTTGCTGGTCAGCCAGCCTAGTCTAATCAGCAAGTCCCAGGTTCTACTGAGAGACTTCATCTCAGGGAAAAAGGTGGATGACTCCTGAGGAACAACACCTGAGGTTGGCCCCTGATTGCTATACACACACACACACACACACACACNTTTTAAACATCACACACACATACACACACACACACACACACACACACACACACATATACCTGCAAACTACCCTCTCCTAGCCTCAGCACAATAATACTAACAATATTTAGTGTCATTAGAACTGGTAGTTTTTTGCCTACTGAATACACCTTTCTCTCCCATAATTTCTTTGCTGAAGGTTTTAGTACCTCAGCTTTCAGAGTCCCTTCTCTTCTTCCCATTATTTTGTTTCTGTTTAAACTGCTTCTTGCCCTGCCCCCTTTAATCCATCTGGAAAGATGAAGAGGCAGCTGCTATGGTTAACTGTGCATTTTGGTTAATGAATAACAGACTTAACCAGCTACATAAAGCATATGCAAACTATGCAGAGTTAGCTGCTGTTGGGGCCCTAGGGATACAATGCCTTTTCTTTTCTTTTTTTAAAAAAGTTCTCCCCTGTCTCAAAAAACAAAACAAAACAAAACAAAGTTTTCATGTGGTATTTTGTTTTTTATTTTACCATTCTTCATATTGTAATGCTACCACAAAGTTCTCTTTTTTCTGCTTAGTCTGTATTATTTATGATGAATTTATAGAAGGTGGGTAAAGTCCAAAAAGGAAATGGACCAGTCAATTCTGTTTAAGAAGTAAGTTTCCTAGTTCGGGTGTAATCGTAGAAAATAGGGACAGCTTTTATGGCATACTTGGTTTTTGGAACTCTAACTTGTTTTCTCTTTCTTGCCTTTTGGCTACTAATGCTCCTTTTGAGTTTCTCTGGGGTTAGAACCACTATATATTATGTTTCTTGAACATGTTTCTTTCATAGCTGGGCGTAGTGACATTTGGGAGGCAGAGGCAGGCAGAGTGCAGCCTGGTCTACACAGCGAGCTCTAGGCCAGCTAAGGCTCCATAGTGAAACTGCACCTTACGCTCTCCCAGTGTTTCTATCATAAAAGCCAGCTACAACTTGAATATTGCATTCAACCAACCCTTGAAAATTCTTGTAATCTGCCATCCTGTCTCATACTGTCCCATCTCATAGTTGTCCTCTCTCTGCAGTGCTCTATGCCCAGGTCTCTGTGGCTGGGCTGCTCCAGCCTGGCGGACAGCATGCCTTCGCTGCGATGCCTGTATAACCCAGGGACTGGCGCACTCACAGCTTTCCAGGTACTTTCTCTGTCTCTGTGGGTTGTTGGTGGGGTATATGTGTCTAATTCATTAGTATGTCTTTCTTTCTTTCCAATGCTTTACTTACATCCACCTCTTCTCACATCACTTAGTATTTCTTTAATGACTTACTTTTAATGTAGGCCCAAACTTAATCTATTTTTAAAACATCTTTATCATAATTGGCTTGTCAAAATGGACATAGCACAGCTTGATGGTGGGTTTCAGATCTTAAAGAAGTATGATACTAATTTTTAAAATAATCTAAATAGCAATTCATATTGTACTGTTTACTCTGGACTTTCATAAGGTCAAATCATGTGATTAGGTGATTGAAATTAGATGCACACACATTTTATGTTTTTCATATGATAACTGCTATGTTGAGAATGCTTGAATTACTGTGTTACTATCCATGCGTGTATAATTAATTTATCAGAACAGTTTGTTACTTGTATCTTAAAGATGGTTTCTAGTTTCAGAGTGGGAAAGCTGTAGGTACTTTGTTCATTTTGAGACAGTTCACTTGACTTACATGATTTATGGGCTCTAGCTCCTCTCAGTCTTTCTTAGAGGCCAAGAGGTCAGTTCCATGATGTAAGAGAAGCTATAGAAAAAGAGAATGGAACGTTGGAGAGGAACATGAAAGAACTTGGTGCTCAGAGCTTATGGACTAGGGTATCGTGCACGATTGTTTTCTTAGTAGAAGTATTGTCTATTCACTTCAGGTATTTGGAATTTGTGTTTAACATTTTATAATAATATTAAAAATAGTCCTTTTTTCATTTTAGGTATATTTTAGTTTTATTTATGTGTATGCAGGTGCCTGAGGAGGCCAGAAGGGAGGGTCAGATTCCCTGAAGCTGTTGTGTCTGACAGGCAATTGTAAACCACCAGACATGGGTTCTGAGACCCAAACTCAGGTCATCTGGAAAGAGCATTAAGCTATCCAGCTCCCTAAATTTTTTTTTAATTTGTGTGTTTGGGGGGGGGAGGGGGGTGACAGGACTAAGCTCTGTAGAACAAGCTTAGCTCAAAGCTGAAATTATAGGAGCAGGCCACAATCCCAGCTATTTACCTAGTTGTTTGTGTTTTTTGTTTTTGTTTGATACAGGATCTCATGTAGACTAGGCTAGCCACAAACTTACTAGTAGCCAAGGGATGACCTTGAATTTCTGCCCCACCTCCCAAGTGCTGGGATTGTAAGTGGTTACCACCTCACATCACAAAACCTGTTTTAAATAAATAAGTTTTTAGGAACTGGAGAGATGACTCAGATTAAAAGCACTTGCTACTCTCACAGAGTACCCTGTTTTTGTTTTTTAAAGATTTGTTTAATATGTACACAGAGGGCACCAGATCTCATGATAGTTGGTTGTGAGCACTGGAATTGAACTCGGAACCCTGAATAAGCAGCCAGTCCTGTTAATCTCTGAGCCATCTCCAGTCCTTACCTAATTGTTTTTAACCTATGCAGTTGATTATCTGTTCAGAGGAAATTCATAGACAAGCTGTAACTAAATATGAAAGTACTCATGGTTAAGTCTTAAGGAAAGGAAATAAGTACTGACAGTTACCAGTCTTCAGTGATACTATTTTAGCAATGATCCTGCTGGAGACTTTAATTTTCCTTTGTACAGTTTAATGTTAATCTTCCTCTACTTATACTCTAAAACTGTAAAGCATGTTGACTCTAAATATAGGTAAATCTTTTTAAATACATTGTCACTATTTTAGTTAGGATTTCTATTACTGTAAAGAGATATATCATCACAGCAATTTTAAAGGTTTATTTATTTATTATGAATAATATTCTGTCTGTATGTTTGCCTGCACGCCAAAAGAAGGCATCAGATCTCATTATAGATGGTTGTGAGCCACCATGTAGTTGCTGGGAATTGAACTCAGGACCTTTGGAAGAGCAGTCAATGCTCTGATCTATCTCTCCAGCTCTGACCACAACAATTCTTATAAAGAAAAATATTTAATTGAGGCTGACTTACGGTTGTTTAGCCTATTATTGTCATGACGGGAAGCTTGTTGGCACACAGGCAGATGTGATACTGTAGAGTTCCCTGAGAGTTCTACATCCGGATCAGCAGATAACAGGGTGAGAGTGACATTGAGCCTGGCTTGAATATTTGGAACCTTAAAGCCCACCCCCAGTGCATACTTCCTCTAACAAAGCCACACCTCCTAATAGTGCCACACTCCCTATGGGCCCTTGGAGGTAATTTTCATTCAAACCAGGGTCACTCACTAGTAGTATGATCTCGAATAAATTGTTTTACTCTGATGCTCTTTTTTAAAATCTGTTAAATGGTGACTGTGGATATGAGTGAACACATGGTAATAGTTATTAGTTATTACTTTTTTCATCATCATTATCATATACATTGTTGCTTTGTTAGAGAGTATATATAATAATATGAGAGTGTTAGTTCATCTCAGAATGAATTGTCTTATTAAGTTTGTTTTTTATGCATTTTTAACGATGTGTCCTGCTGAGGAAAGTACTGACCTAAGAAGAACTGAGTCCAACCTATTGCTGATTTCGAGTTTTCTGGTTTTGTTTTGTTATTGTTTTGTTTGAGGCAGAATATCGTTTTATAGCCCAGGTTGACATGGAACTCTAATGCATCCTGCCTCAGCCTTCTGAACTTTGGAGTTATAGTATCACCAAGCCCTGCTTGATCCTTTTGGTTTTTAGATGGTTTCAATGAGTTTGACTAGCCTGAAAGTCTCAGGGAATAGGCTCTTCAAGATTGGCCTCGCTTTAGATGTATTTAGGAGCTCCACAGTCACTCTCGGGTTTGATAATTTGTTTGAAGGTATTCAAAGAATTTTCTGAAAACAGTGATACAGTTTATTAACAGGAAAAGGATACAGGTTAAACTTATCCAAAGGAGACATCCAAGGGCCAGAGAGGCGGCTCAGTGGGTAAGGATTAGTAACTTGAATTCAATTCTTGGATCTTTCAAGGTAGCAGAAGAGAACTTACTCCCCCAGTCCTCGGATGTGTACACACACATGCACACACGCACCCACACATACATATGCACATGCACAAATGCAGACTCACAAATCATTTATTTTATTTTATGTGTATTGGTGTATATCTGTGTGCCACATGCATACAGTGCTTGCAGACGCCAGAAGAGATTGTTGGTTCCCCTTGTATAGGAGTTACAGATAGTTGTGGGTCATCATGTGGGTGCTGGGAATGAGACCCAGTGCTCTTAACCACTGAACCATCTTTCCAGCCCTAAATAAATAATTTTTAAATAATACTTAATTAAAAAACAAACAAACAAAAACCCAGAAGAGACATATAGGAAAGGATCTTGGAGGAATTGCAATGTAGAATTTGTAATCACTCTTTATTTGTGGAACCATGGATGGTATTATAGTCTCCCAGCCACAGTGTATGGTGATATATACCAATCTTCAACGTCATATTTATTGTGACTTATTCACTTACTACCTGCATGGCTGGCTTTTAGTCTCCAGCCCATCCCTGTAGACCACACTAAGCCTATCTCCTCTTGGCGTTGAAACTGATACAGTGTGACTTCAAGCACTCAATGTAGATTGTATTTCTAGTATCTAAAGTTCCCAGGCAAACAGAGACCCTTCTGTCAGCAAGAGGTCAAGAAGCCTAGAGACCATCTCTTGGTAACCAAGGGCAAAGGCCAAATTTCTTTTTGAATAAGGTTAATTCTTCACTACATAGGTGTCATAACCTGTTCTCTGAATGTGATGAGACCTATTTATCTTTGTATATATAGAAACCCAAATGTTGCGGGAGCTCCTTCCACTCCTTCAGCCAATAGCCGCTGAGATACCAGC
>LOEQ01000933.1:505515-515603 GCA_001685075.1 Bramus lutescens | reverse complement strand
ATTAACCAATGAAAGTAACACATAGACAGATGACCCTCCTACATCACCCAAATTTCATTTAATAGTTTTATATGTATTTATGTTTACATATATAAGTCATATTTTATATGTTATTTTTATATTTATATGCCATTGTGAAATAAACGAGAGCTCAGAAGCCACATCATCTCAAATGCATAATCTCCCCAAACTGATTGATTTTATGAAGAATGTGTAGAGAAATTGTAGATTGTTTACAAGAGGGACCTGCCTAGAGTTAGAGCTAAGTGGTAAGGGCATCTCCTTGTGTGCATAGGGCCCTACATTCTATCTGTAGCACCATAAATAAAGCAAGGTAATCATGTTCTAACTTCAGAGTTGGGGTAAGAAGGATCAGATAACCTGTGTTGAGAATCTAAAACAAGTGGAGAGTTAGACTGAGGACAGGTATGGCTCGGTGCATTAACNGCCACACACACACACACACACAACTATTTCAGAGACTACAGAGGAAACAGGAGAAACTTACTGAGAAAGGCCTAAGGAAGCTGCTGATCACCTAATCACTTAGGACTCGGCATCATGGACAAAGGTGCTGGAAGGATTTGAGCACAAATTTGACCTGGCTGGATGTGTGACACTGTGGCTATAGAAAGATTGTTTCAGTAACTTATCATTTTTGTTGCTTGTTTTTTTGTTTGTTTTGAGGTAAGGTCTTATGTAATCCATGCTGTCCTTGACTATACCAGTCCTTATACCTCTTCCTCCAGAGTGCTGAGATTATAGGCTGTGCCACCATACACACAGTTTTGCTGAGGGGAAGGAGAAGGAGTGGATCTGGGGGAGAGGGGAGGTAGGAGAGGAACTGGGAGATGATTAGGCTGTAATATATGAGAAAAGAATAAGTAAAAAGAAAAAAGACAAAAATTTTTTGAGAGACCGAAAACTAATTTTAATATTTCTATGATATTTATTGTTTGAAATGAGAGTAGAAAAATACTATTAGTTTATTTAACTAACTATAATAAACCTCCAGGATGTGAAAGTACACAACTATAATTTCAACAGTCTGGAGGTGGAGGCCTGAGGATCATAAGTTCAAGGTCAGTCTGGCTACTTTTTAGCAAGTTTGAAGCCAGCCTGGCCTACGTAGATTAACCCCCATAACAACAGTAACAACAACAACACAATAATGGATAGGACTTTTATTTTCTTTTTCAAGAGAAGGTTTCTCTGTATAGCCTGGCTGTCCTAGAACTTACCCTGTAGAACAGGCTGGCCTGAAACTCAACAGAGATCTACTTACCTCTTTCTCTTGAGTGCTGATTTTAAAGGGGTGTGTGCCACTACTGCCCAGCTAGAAAGGACATTTGAATGAACTATATTCAAAACATTAATACTGGCATTGTTTCATTTTGATACATCTAGTTTCTGGAGTAATTAAAGGCAGATGAATTTTCATATACGCTTCTGCATTCATTGTTATGCTTTGTTTAAATCATGGGAAGACTGTCTGGTCTATATATGCCTGCTGGTGGTGGCGTACGCCTTTAATCCCAGCACTAAGGAGGCAGAGGCAGGCTGATCTCAGTGAGTTCCAGGCCAACCTGGTCTACAGAACTAGTTGTCTCAAAAAAAAAAAAGGAGGTGGAGGGTGAAAGGAAGAAGGAAAGGGAGAGAGAGAGAGAGAGAGAGAGAGAGAAGTGCCAGGCTTGATGGTACGTATCTGTAATTCCAGACTCAAGAATCAGCAGTATTGTGAATTGGGGGCTAGTGTAAGGCTATATATAGCAAGTCTAGAATCCATGAGATCCTGTCTCTAAAATGTGTGTGTGTGTGTGTGTGTGTGTGTGTGTGTGTGTTTAATCCTTCTAATTTGGGTATCAAAGAACCAAGAAAAATTCAAATTTTCATTTATACTAAAGCAGTTTTGTATTAAAGTAGAAAATAATTCTGAACCAGTTCACTACCAGAGCTTTTTGTAGTTTTAATTTTAAAAGTCAACAGTTATTTTTAAAAGCTTAACACATTCTCTTTATGTAACTACATTTGGAATTTATTAGTAGAACACTTATTTACAGTTTTTTAAAATGTGTATGAGTGTTGCTTGCATATATGTATGTGCCTGGTCCCATGGAGGTCAGAAAAGGGCATTGGATCTGCCACCATGTGGGTGCTGGAAACCAAACCCAGGTCCTCTTCAAGAACAGTAAGTGCTAAGTGCTTCTAATTTCTAAGCCATCTCTCCAGTCCTCTGTAGAGATTTTATTGGAAAACCAAAGAGTATATTAAGCTGCTTATAAGATCAGAAGGAAAGGAAGGCCAGAGGTTGGCATGTGGGAAAGGGACTAGGGCCCTAGTGCAGGATTACCTGCAGTCTGAGTCTGGTTCTGTTCTTAACCACTGAGCAATCTCTCCAGCCCCAGGCTTTCTCTTTGAAAGTGATCATTATTGGGCTGGAGATGTAGCTCAGTTTGTATAATGCTTTCCTATTATGCCTGAGGTTTTGTTTTTGATCCCCAGCATTTCATAAACCAGATGCGATGGCACATGTCTCTGATTCCAGAAGGACTAGAAGTTTAAAGTTATCCTTAGCTATATAGGATGCATGAGACCCTGTTTCCAATAATAGTTTTTAATAATAATAATTTATAACATTTTATATAATACAATATTATATTATAGAATTATAAAAAATAGTAAATATATAAATTTTAATTATTAACACTAATTAACATACCTGTTTTCATCAGTCTGGAATGACTTAATTATGCATCCATGTATGTATAGGCATGTATAGACAAATAATAGTTTTGTTTTTGAATGTTCTTATTGTTTGTATTAATTATAAATCAAACATTTATTATTATCTGTAGAAAATACAAAGAAGCAGAAAGAAGCCAATAGTGATGTTCTCTCAGATATTATCATTTTATTAATGTTAGCTCGTACTTCAGTATTTCACATAAATTATGTGCTTGCTCATACTACATTTACCAGTTGGTATACCTGATGATATTGACCACTCTTTATTTTGTGGACAGTTCCTTACATGTTTATAGGTTGAATGAAGTTTGAGCCTGGCTTCTACCCCACAACTGTTTTCCTTTCATATGATTCTCAGCGGTTGCAAAATTTACAGTTCCCTGCAATGCAAAATGAGTACAAATTTCAAAAAAAAATGCCATTTTTTTGAAAATAGCAGCATTTGACCAAACTCTGATGCATCTCTGTGTTGTATGATCTAATTGCTCCCCTGAGGACTCTGCCCTTCTCCCTGTGTGTGTGCCTATCGAGATAACTCTTTGTCTTTAAGAGACTGAGCTTAAGTTGACGGGATAAAACCCTTTGTGATCTTGACTCTTTTTCCTCTCCGGCTAGGCACACATTGTGCCCAGATTATGCAGCAGCAGTGCTGTGCTGCCACAGGATTACTGTTCTGCTCTGATTGTCTGTGTCTTCTGTTAGACTGAATTCTTTAAAGGTTGGACTACGTTTTGTTCATTTATTTTTCCATTGTCAAAAGTAATATTTCATACTTTTGCTGAATTAATGAATGAACAAACAGACTCAGATAATTTGAAGAAAGCTATCCATTAACAAATACATGGTAAGAAAAGAAGAAGCATTATATTGCTGGTAGTCCCTTAACATACATATATACAGATGTTCTGTATTCAGAAAGAAATCATGATAATTAAACAGTCATTCCAATCATCACACATTTGCACAGAGAAAAGAAAAACATGCTGGATCTGATTTATGGGAAGTTTTCAAATTTTATATATTTGGCTTTCTTACAACTCACTGTGATGATCCCCTCTGAGTTGGATTCTGTATTCTGAATTTGGACTCTTGCTCATGAACAAATGCACATTTCAAGCTATTAAAGATTGGCACTGCCAGCCAACTAATAGTTCAGTTTCAATGATGTCAACATCTTTATCTTCAAAGCAGTGTGTATTTGGGCAGTTATTTGACTATTTCATTGCTGTTTACCCCTTTGTAAAAGAAAGCAGTAAAATCAAAATGCTGAATATACTGAGCACTGGGCTAGAGAAAGGTTGAGATCATCATAGTGACTAGATATGATCCTTTTAGTTTTAAGTTCAGTTTTGAAGCATATATGGGAAATGTTGGAAATATATTTTTTCTGAATATCATGTCTTTAAAGTGAGGGTTTGGGGAGATGGCTCAGAGGGCAAGAGTGCTTGGTATGCAAGCATGGGGACTTGGGTTCAAATCACAGCATCCACAAAATAGCCAAGTGTGCCTGTGTGTAGCCTTTAATAACTCAAGCAGTGTGGAGAGGGTGGAGGCTGGGGGATGGCTGAAGCTTCTTGGTCACCAGTGTGGTTCCAGATTCTGTGAGAGGTAAGAAAGACTGACACACCAGACAACTCCCTAACTGTGTGTGTATATGGATCTGCTTGTGTTCACGTGTGTGTGTACATGTGTGTGTGCTTTTGTGTGTGTGAAACACAAAATTACTTAAAATATAGTGGTTATGTTTAAAATATTATCTGTAACATTGAAATCTAGTGTTAAGCATATGTATTTTCATCTTCTTTGTATACTGTCAAGTGTAAAAAGTAGAAATGACCTGAGTTGGCTACAGTTATCTTGGGAAAAATCTATATTAAAGAAGTGACTTCTTGGACTGGTTATCTTTCCAGCAGCTTGCATGGTTATGAAATTATTTTGTTTCAAGTTTGTTAATAACACATTCTTCTGTTGCTGAGTATTTTAACATGTCCAGGTGTAGCTAATTTTCTTTTACGGGGTAATGTATGACTTTATCTAATGTTTAGAATGCCAAAATCATCATCTTGTGAGAAAAATCAGATTTTCTTGAGAAATTTTTTTCTTTATAATGTATATAAGAAATAAAAATCATCACAAAGTATTTATTTCTTAATTTAGATATATTGAATAAGAGTGAATTTTCCTTCAACTGCTTTAAGTCCATCAGAACATATAATGGCAGAAGGGATAGATAGTAAAGTCAAGTACTGCAAGAAATGAAAGAAAACCACAGGAATGGACCCAAACTGATGGGAGGAGGGCGGTGGTAGCCTTTGGAGGCACTCTGCATAAGAGATGATTCTTGCTGTGGGCACTTAAATCTATATTCTCTGAAGAGGGATACATGTTGCTTCTTTATATTCTAAGATTTCTTGTTATTTCCATGTTTGTTTGTGCTGGGTAGAGGCCATAGTTCCATATGTGTTCATTCAGGTTCCTTCTGTAATGGCCATGGCCATTTACACCTCCCTTCACTGGTGTTCTGCTTTATGTGGTGGGGTTTTATTGTTTTGCTTTCCTTGTGTTAGCTTCTAGACTTGAAGTGTGGCTGTCAAGAGAAAGAATTTCGGTAGATAGGCAGTATACAGGAAACTTTTTTTGTCATACATTTAAGTCAGGTTTGGTTGGTTGGTTGGTGGGTTTGGTTTGGTTTTTCAAAGCAGGGTTCCTCTGTGTAGCCTTGGCTGTAGACCAGACTGGCCTTGAACTCAAAGAGATCTGCCTGCCTCTGCCTTCTGAATGCTGGTGTGCGCCACCACCATCCAGTTTAAGCCAGGGTGTTTTAAGAATGCTTTATTTAAAACTAATAGGAAGCATGTGAGCAAACCAAAAGCATACACACTTGACTGTAGCTTCAAAGAACCCTAAGAACTGTACTTCTTTACTGTTAGGAGCTGGTGTACATGGGCTTTGTTTTTCTCTGGTATTGAATAGATCTGAGCTTTTCTACATTCTCACATGCAGTCCCCTAGAGACCAGATTTGTTATATTTTGAAATAGTTATTTGGAACTGGCATGTGGCAGCAGAATTTTGCAGTGTATCTTTTCATGCTGGGTTATCTGTCACCTTCCTTTATGTTCGTAGATGTACAGCAAAAAGCTGGTGTTAGTTTCTTGGTATGAGTTAAGTTGCAGTTCTCTGCCCTGTAAAATTTGCATGAAGAAAGCAAGTGCTCCTTTTCAAATACATCAACCTTAAGTAGCAGGTTAAAATCTTAGCCTGATTGGGTCTAACTTCTTTGCATATGTTGGGCCATATAGTCATAAATAAGAGAAACCATGAGGCGTTAGTAATCTCCTTTTATTTTCATGCTCTACATAAACCTACTCATCATTTCTAGCTAGTAAATATAAAGCTATTTATAAGCATCAAAAGCTTTATATTTGAATGAACATTCTTCATTAGCTTCATTAAAACGATGCTGCGGCTCTTAATGTAGTTTCTACCTATTGTATTAGTCACTGTTTTGTATCAGTTTCTTTGCTGATAGTAAAACATAAGGGACATTTCTGCTTTAATATTAATGTATTTCCCCTAGATTTTTTAAGTGGCAGATTGTTAATTTTTTAAGCATATCAACTGTAGCATAGTGTAGTCCTTTGAGAGAAATTAGTAAAATGAGGATAAGATGGATACAGGATTCTAACAGCTTGAAAATAAGAGTATTTGACCAAAATCTCTTTTGTGCTCCCTCCTCTTGTTCTGTTTCAGTAGTCCTGGAACTGTGCCTGTGCACTGTTTGCAGTGAGGTTATAAAACTGAAGCATGGTTTTGGTAGTGGAAGCCAGAGCGGGTGGTTCCAGCACCCCAGCTGGCAGTAAGCTCTCCCTAGGTTTATGAATGTAGTTAGATGGCCCCCAACTGTTTACAAGACAGCGGAGGTGAGATCTTTGATTGACAAGTCAGAAATGCATTAGATCATTCTCTCTGCCATTCTCTGGTTCATGCTGTTAGAAATGTCAGCCTCCAAGTTTGAATGGCAGCCTGAGGGCCTTAGAAGCTTTTTGTTTTCTGAGATGGAAACACAAATTGGATGTGTGCCTGAGCGCTTCATCCTGGGCTGTAATTTCATCTTTTAGCTAAGAACCACAAGGTACACGAGCAAAGCACCCTGTAAACAATAATACTGTGGAAAAAAAATAAACAAGGTCGTGTTTCTGGTACGTTGATCCAATGGTGTCCTGACCTCTATCACGTTGAACATCTCCACTCTGATTGCTGTTCCCTTTGGCATTACAATGAGAGAAAGAGACTGGCGTAGAGGGAAAGATTTAAAGTTGCAGTGTCATTGCACATTCCTTGTATTGGTCATGAAATATTGAACTGTCAGAATGTGACACTGAGTTTTTAAGCAACCTTTCTTGTTTGAGGTGTTCACAGTTCATTCCTTTCTCCCCTGTTTGTCCACTTTCATTCATAGGGTTGGAAGTAGTTGCCTTAACCACATAAAAAGGGACAATGTTAAAGAGATCTGGCACTAGTAGAGCCAAATGAACCTAACACTTGAACAAAAATGCAAGCTATGAGGTTAAAGTTGAGTTAGTACATAGCTATCAGGGTTTATGAAGAGCCCCATCATAAGGAAGAATCACATTAGGTCTCACCTCTGTGTCTGAGGCTGAAGTTAAGAAAGCTCTGGTAGACAGGAGCAAACAGTGTGCCGACTATATCACAATGCTGCTGGTCAAATAGAAGTTCACCCGCTATTTTTTATTTATTTATTTAGATCTTTTAAACTTTTGAATTGCATTTACTTGTGTGTAGGGCATTTGTATAGAGGTCAGAGGACAGCTTGCCAGAGTCAGTCCTCGCCTTCCCTCTGGGATAGAAGTCAGGCTTCATGGGAAGCACCCTTCCCTGCTGAGCCATCTCACCAGCCCTAATCCCACTATTTCAATATTAAATCAAATGATGAATTTATCAAAGATTGAAATTGTAGTAAGAAAAATAATATTTTAATGTGCAAATTTTATATTTTATAGTAATATTTAAGAAGAATCATTTAAGCCAGGTGGTGGCGGCACATGCCTTTAATTCCAGGACTCAGGAGACAGAGGCAGGTGGATCTTTGTGAGTTTGAGGCCAGCCTGATCTACAGAGTTGGGTTCCAAGACAGTGCTATTCAGGAAAAACCTTGTCTCAAAAACAAAAAAGAAGAGAGAGAGAGAGAGAGAGAGAGAGAGAGAGAGAGAGAGAGAGAAGAGAGCAAAAGAAGAACCACTTTGCTTATCTGCCCCCCCCCGATGTTTTGTCTACATGTATGTGTCTTCAACACCCATGGAGGCCAGGAAATAGTGTTAGATCCTCTAGAACTGAAGTTACAGATAATTCTGAGCCACCATGTAGGTGCTGGGAACTGAATCTGGATCCTCTGCAAGAGCAGCCAGTGCTCTGGACCATGGAGTCATCCATCTCTCCTGTTCCAGAACTGAAGTGAGGTTCTAGGACTGGAACCCAGGGCACATGCATGCTTGTGTGCTCCACCAGAGAGCTACCTATATTCTCCCAATAGCTCTTAACTCCTGTTCTGAGGTCATAATAGGACACAGGCAGTAGCCTTTGTAAAATAAAGCCCTGCTCCATTGTATCCAGAGATATACTCCTTATTTTTAGAAGTAGAGTGCTCAGAAAGTAAGACCCAAGCCTCTACAAAACAAAAGCTGGAATGTAGGGAATGAGACCAGGAATGTGCGCATTTACAGTCTCCTGAATTTAATACAAGGGTTACAAAATTTCTTCCTATGGTATATTATTAATGCTTTAGTTAAAAACTGCTCACATGCTGTGCACTTTTACACCATCGCACCTGTGTGAGAATTAGCTTTGTTACTTTTATTCCAGGCTTAGCTCACGAGAAAAAAAAATCAGTATATCTACAAAACCATGGAATTTCAGTATTGGAAAGGACACCAGAGGACAATATGTCACTTGTTTCATAATACAGGTGTCCTTTATGATATGTGTTTGGCAGTGGGTCATCTAATCTGTGTTTGATCTCTACCTGTATGGGAGAAGTGAACTCAGCAAGGTTTCTTGTTTTTGTTTTTTCCTCTTTGTTTGATGTTATGAGGAAGATTTACTGCAAGGAGTCAAATTTTTGTTCGCTTATTGTTCCTGACTCTGTGCTTTGTAGTAATACAGAGTAATTGTTCTTTTTTCACATCCAGTTGTCCCCACCCCTATATCCTTGGTTTTACATTTGCAGAGTCAGCCAGTCTGGATCAGAAAATGTAGTTAGGCCTGTGATGTATACTGAACAGACTTTTTTCTTGAGTTTATTCCTTAAACAGTATTGAATGACAGTTGCATGCATAATAGTTACATTTTACTAGATTTAAAGAAATCTAGTGAGAAACATTTGGGCAGATATGTCCATGCCACATGTGAATCCTGTGCCCTATATTTTTATATATTGCTCTTGAACTACTAGGGATGAGTGGGGTTTGTGGGAGGGCTGAAACTGATCTTTTTGGATTCGAAATAACAACTTTATATGTTGAAGAGACCTGTCATTTTGCTTCATCTTCTGTTTAAGATGTTGAATGTTTGTGATTCTGCAGTTTCTTTGGAAGATACAACCATCATTTCTGTCCTTTTTGTACCCTTATTTGAGAGTTACCATTTCTGATTGTCCTTCCTTGTGAATACACTCCCATCTTGACATTGTCTTCATTGCAATTCAGAATCCATAACTAGGTACACTGCTAGGTACACGTAATAGGCCTGGGAGTGTGACTTAGTGACAGTACACATGCTGGGCATGTATGAAAGCCTCAGCTTATAGCCCTAGCCCTGCGAAACACCCCGGAAGTCCTCTGTAGTTATAGTATGTAGAGTACATGTGGGTAGAGTTGGGCTTTGGGGAGAGGGGTTTCCTTTGTTTGTTTGTTTGAGACAGGATCTGACGTTGTAGTTCATCCTGCCCTCATACTTGAGATCTTGTCTTTTGAGGGCTAGGGTGCATTTGTTTCTAAATATAATTTAGAAAATGTAACTTAATTGTGGCAGCCTAAAATTAGAAACCTTTCTAGGAGGTTAGCCTAGGTTGTTTCCTCACCTTTTGTTTGAAGTCAGAAAAGCATATGTAAGCACTTTGACAAATGATATAGCATAGTGGCGTATCAAAGTCATACAGGTATTTGAATCCTAGCTCCAGTGCCTGAAGATGGTGAACATCTGCTGAGAGGTAATGTAGAGCTCCACATGCAGTAATTGAATTACTCTTTTCTGGAGTTGCCGACTGCACTAATTGAATGAGAGAGAGAGAGAGAGAGAGAGAGAGAGAGAGAGAGAGAGAGAGAGA
>LOEQ01000933.1:493842-505475 GCA_001685075.1 Bramus lutescens | reverse complement strand
ACTGAGATAATTCCAGCCTTTGTGGGAGAGGTTTTAAGAGATATGACTGATGGTGTGTACTGTGCTGCTATCTAATGGCAGTCTCTGGAACTACTCCATGGTCTCTAGGGAAGAGAAGGTAATCATCTGATCCGCTGTGACCTCAGTCTAACCCCATCCTGGTTAGTTCAAAAGGTCCTAGCATGTATTTTATAATTATGAATTGAGGAAGAAAGAATCTGATTAATTTCTTAGAATTAAGATGTCTTTATTAGACAAAAGATTTTTATGAAGAAAAGTAATTATTCAACTGAATTAAAATTTTCTAACCTTTAATCAGTAAAACTGATTATGATAGGCTTTTTCTCTTTTGCCTTGTATATGTCAAACATTTAAAAGGAATTACATGCATAAATTGTCATAGAGGAATAAGCAGAATGAGTAATAACATATTGTATTCCTAAATAAGACTTTTTTCTGGTGGTCAGAAATACTTTCTGGCAGTCAGTAGATTTAAAGGTGCTGTGAGCTAGGCATAGCACATACCTGTAATTCCAGTACTCAGGAAGTTGAGATGGGAGTATTTGAGACTAGCCTGGGCTATAAGGCCTTGTCTCAAGATAAGAAAGAACAAAACACAAAAGAGGTTATGAGATCTTGCAGGTATATGATTCTGCTTATATAAAATGAAAATTTACTATAGGAAAATTAATTATGGCAGAACCAGAGCAAGCTGTAAGTAATGCATTGGTCTACTAGATGGCTTAAATATAGTTTTAACATAAATTTGGGTGTGTCTGAAACCCTCCATAGTGAAGTAGGTAGTTTTTTTCTTTTTTTATTTGTGTATTTGGATGTTTGTTTGTTTGTTTGGGACAGGATCTCATCATCTCAGCCTAGGCTGATTTGAACTTACTATTGTGGATGAGGCTGTCCTTAAATGTTTGGGATTTTTTTGGATTTTTTTTTGCTTCCATCTCATAAATGCTAAGGTTGTAGGCATTTACCACCACATGTAGCACAATTTAATAATTCCTAAAGACACCGTGCAATGTAATTCTGTACAGCACTAAAAACAATAGAAGACCAGTCAAGTGTGGAGTGGTGATGCCTGAAGAAGAGGAAGAGCCAGATAAGTCTCTGTGAGTTCAAGGCCAGCCTGATGTACCTAGCAAGTTCTAGGTCAGCCAGGCCACATAGAAAGATTCTACCTCATTAAACAACAAATCATTTTGAGCCATATTTTGGTTTCTTTTAACTCTGTGTATTCTACCTTTCAAAATAACCCTTAACAGAAGCATGCCTATGTAGATATGTATAATAACCCTTAACAGAAGCATGCATATGTAGATATATTCATATGTATTACTCACTGAATTCATGGAATATGCATGTACTGGCACTTCATTAATCAGTATAATCAGGTGCCTTTTTGTGTGCGTGTACATGAAGAGATTGATAGATATCTTTCTCTATTGCTCTCTGCTTTTTTAATTTTTTAAATTTTTATATGTATTTGTGTTTTGCCTGCATGTATAGCTATGTGAGGGTGACAGATCCCTGGAACTGGACTTAACAGACAGTTGTGAGCTACCATGTGGATTGCTGGTACTTGAACCCAGGTTCTCTGGATAAGCAACCAATGCTCTTAACCAGTGAACCATCTCTTCAGCCCTTTATTTTCCACTCTTTACTTAGATTGAATCTCACCAGTCCTGCAAGTCTAGCTAGCCAACTTGCCCTGGGATTTCCTGTTTTCACCTTCTGCTAGGATTGGTTATCCATTATGCCTGTGCCATCTCCTTAGCTCCATGAACATATCAGTATTTTATGCCCATGTTTTTACTTGTGAAGCTGGGTTACTTGGGTTTGATGTACTAATTACTTTCATTAAAATGACAGAAATAAGATATGCAGTTTGCTTGCTTGTTTGAGGCACAGTAACCTGTAGCCCTAACTGGCCTGGAACTTGCTATATAGACTAGGCTGGCCTCAAATCTTCCGTGATCCTTCTGCCTTTGCCTCCATAGTGCTAGGATTATAGGCTTGAAAAACATGACTGGCATTGACACATACTTTTTATAGTGATTTTAAGGAAATTTTACTGAATTATAAAATACCATTGACATCATAGACATCTAAATCCTACAAATAACAGGATCGTAGCTCTATTCTACTCATTGGTATGTGCCAGGTGTTTTAGAAAGTATTGAGCATAAATTAAGATTCAGACTTGGACCTCAGGAGCTTTTAGTTATTCCCTAGACATTTATTGAGAACCTGTGTACAAGCTCCTGTGCATGTGGGAGGATATTACTGTTAACTTACTTTCCCTTTCCCCATTCATTGAATTAAATATTTGGTTTAATAGCAGTCCAAGGAAAGTCATGTATTTATTGTCATATCCAGTATAACTCATTTCAGCAGAAAAGAGCAATGCATGTCACACTTAGAATGCCTCTTGAAAGGTTTGTCTTTTTACTTTACACACCCTTTCAGAGATTACTGGTGACCTGGGCAGCTCTACAGGTAGTTTAAAGCGAGATGATATTTGCCACAGTGTCTCCTGCTGGTAGACGATTCTCCATCCTTCTCTACCTTTGAGAGTGCCCACTTGGGGTTTAGTCGTTACTTTAAGTCTTCTGCTATCAATGAGTTTATTCCATTTAAGGTAGAAAGTATTTTTTAAACAGTATTTTTAAAGCCTAAATTGTCCTAGGACCAGCTCTTGATATAAAAATTCATAGAAACCTGTTTTTCACAGAGAGTGGTGGTAACTCCTTGCCATAGTGCTAGAATGTTAAAATTCACATTGGCCAGGTTGTTCTGTAAATTAAACACTGACAGCTACCCTCAGGGGAACAGCCAATGTATTTATGATGATGTGCTGATTACACAAAATACACTGCAAGCAGAAAACAGCTGCAGAGAACAAACCTCTTAAAAAGAATACACTTACAAATAGCACCCTCCGTGTTTCTAGTGGTGAGTGTAGAATACAGCATGCTAATGCAGTTTTCTTACTTAGTCTGCCTAAAAACAAAACAATCTGAAGGAGATAAGTTCATTTCTGGTTGAATGCACAAGCGGCACCAACATAGCAGTGCACATATTTCCCTTCTGAAGAGCATGGCTAGTACACAGATTTCAGGTGTGGGATAGCCCAAGCCCTCCCCCCGCCCCTCCACTCCCGTTTGTTACTAGGTTTTATTAGTGCTTTGCTCATATACAGAAGGGCATGGCCTTGAGTTGCTATAGGTTCTGAACACTTGAAGGATAATACACAATGAACTGGACAAGAGGACATCTAAATCGTGGTTAAATTTTTCTGGTAGAAGTTCAGTGTTAGGGTTTAGTTATCAACATTTTATTTGAAGACACAGCTCAATGTTTTCAGCACTATTAATAGTATTGAAGATGTTTGCCCTTGGAATTAATAAGTCATGACTCTTTGTGGTAAGGGCTTTGTGATGTCTTAGAATCTGGGGGTTTTGTTGTTTTGTTTTATTTTGTTTTGTTTGTTTTTTCAGAAATACAGAGTTTTCAGAGTGGAATGGCTGGGTTTTCGCAGGAGAATTTTAGAAGAATTGGGTCTCAAGTATGTCCCTTTTAGCCATGCATGTTACTGGCCGTGTATTACATAGGAAAGGAAATTAAAAAGTTTTTTAGTTTTCTCTGCTTGAGCTTTTTTTTTATAGTTAGGGTCCAGTAACTATAAATATATCTCAGCTGCAGAGAGTGCTAGCTTCTGCTTAAATCAGTAGAATGTATGTTGATCTTCACAACATAAATCCGCTGGAGCCAACTGTAAGGGATGTCAGTGGGACGTAGTGATTGGAAACACTTCACTTCACTGCCTGAAACTAAGAATCAACTCTTCAGTGTATGGATCACTGGTATGTAATAATCGACTATTATTGGTCTGTCTGTTGGTCGCTTTTTAAATCAGTTTGGAACCTCCTGGAGTTATTTTCTTGCTCTGCTGACATCAATCCCATGTGGCAGAGGAGTTGTGTATAATCGCTTTGGTTTAATCAATAGAATAATTGATAAACCAGATAAGATTTAAACTGATTATAGCTTCAACAGAATTCCCTGGAGGCCTTGGACTCTCTTAATTTTGACATGTGTGTTGTGTACCCCGAGGATGAAGTGCAGTTTGAATTATCTGTTTTTATTTGCTTAATGACGGGGAGGGTGTTAAAGTCAAATGTTTAATTAACCCAGCAATGGGCTGCGTTGTCACTTACACACAGCTGATTGAGATATCTCATGGAGAATACTGAATAGGAATGATAATGTGGCACCGGGACGGAAGATTGCTTTTGCAATCCATTTGCTGGGTCACTGCTTTGAATGTCTTATTGGATGAAAGGCATTCAGCCTGGAGAAAAAATTCAGCATTTAAGTACATTTTGTTCTCTCCTCCCCCTTTGCCCCCTCCCTACCCTGAAGTTAACTAAAACAGATATGTTCTAGGTTTAATAAGCCATCCATGTACTAGTAAGAGATCAGGGTAGCTGGTAGCCTCAAGCTACATAATTTCCTGTGGAAACGGAAAAACCCTACTAGCCTCTAGGGTATTCTAACCGTTAGCTCTTTTGTCTGTCCCTCACATCTCTGTCCCTTGCTGTTATTGTAGGATTGTCGTGTTTGCTAGTGCAGTTACCTCCAGGGCCACAGGCAGACACCTTTTCTCCTCCACAATTCTCAAGGATAGTTTTGGCATTCCACACAGCTGTCTTCTATTTGCTCGTATTTTCTTATTAGGTATTGTAGTGAGTTAAACTATTGAGAGATATAAGTAATATTTTTGCTACTTTTATTATGTGAACAATTGGTACCATATACATTTGAGTTTTGAGAGGCAGTTTACTTTCTGTATGATCCATGAAACTAGGTCAGTAAAGAGTCCAATAGCCTGCACTATAAAAAAAAATGCAGCCTAGGCAATTGCCATTTTAATGACTTGCTACCTACAAAATAAATATCTCAAACTTTGCAATCAAATGTAAAATAATTCTCAGGCATATGAGTACAACTTTTTTTTTAAAAGAAAAGAATACTTTCTTTTTCTATGGTTCTTTTGTTTTTTGGTTGGTTTTTTCTTTCTATTCCCTCAAAGATCTAAGCCAAGGATTTACTAATTTTTTCTATGCTTTAGTCATTTTTATTCCAGAGAGCACAATAGGGAGAAGGATACAAGATTGATTCTTTATGTGTGTCCTCCTGAAAGCATAGTCTGGTGGGGTTTCAAAGCAATAGAAGCATGCAGCTAGTTTCCAGGCGCAGGTTGGACTTCTGCGGGTCAAGGCAGACCAGACAAGTAGCTTATCTTGAGGGACGCAAGTAATAGACCAAATATAGAGCAGCTATTTCAGGAATCATGTAGGTCATTTAATTATCCATTATGATTGAGTGGCTAATGCTCTTTTGGCAATTACATGACCTCTGTTATTCTTGAAACCTTTCCAGGCCCTCGTGGGCCGAATGACCCAGCAGTCGGTGCTCTCAGACTTCATTCCACTCAGAAGGAAAGGAGATGTTGGGAAGCACTGGCATTTAGAAATGACTGCTTTCTTTACTGACCACTACCCAGAATGCCCTTTGTACAGCAGTCAGTGAGAGGCAGCTGATTCTGGAGCCTTGTCTGCAGAAGAAAAGGATGTTCAAAAGGGTGGTTTCTCACAGAGGGATTTTGGCAGGATATATTGAAATGTGAATATAACAGATTTCAGAGGTTCCTCCTGTAATATTAAAATCAGTGTTTGATATTTATCAGACTCTGAAATAGGCAAGGCAGTTTTCATTTTAATTCCATAAAATGACAAAATACTATTTGTGATAACTAATACCAGATTTTACTGAAAGATCATTTATTAATGCCAAAAATGCCATTGAGTTGAAGGGCCACTTTAAAGAGCTATATATACTGGGCCAAGTTTTTCAGCCTTAGAAGCCAAACATTTATTTAAAAAAAAAAACAGAGAAGAGATTGTACAGATATGTGATTTATGGGAAAGTCCACTGGATAACAAGAATAGAATAATTTCTCAATAATATAGGAAGAGAATGATCAAATATTGGTAAGTTCATAATAAAATTATTAGAATTACCTACCTCTGTCTGGATTTTTGGCAACTATTTAGTTGGCATGGTTTTTATTTTTATTCCAAAATGGTGAGGATCAAAACTATAATAATCCAGGAATGTCTGAATTAATGTTTCTCACTTGTTTTTTTAACCAACAAAGGATTGTTAATATTACCAAAGAAAATTCTTCATTTTGATTAATGACAGGGAATAATTTTGTAAAAATAAACCATGCAGATTTCATATGATTCTCCATATAGAAGACAGACTATGGAAAGTAGTAATAGTGTAACCAAGTTGTAGAATGCCAGAAATGTAAACAAAATGGTATATCGTTAGCAGAATGGATGATTAGAGGCGTGTGGATATTCTCCAGTATTACAACTTAAGACCATAGCCTCGGGGATAAATTTTGTTAGAACACACAAACATATCCTTTTAAATTGTCATTTTTAAATAGAAAGAATTTCTATTATTATTTTGTTGGAGAAAAATACTTTTTAAAATCTGGTATTTGTCAAAAAGCATTGTATTAAACAAAGAACACAAACAAGATTATTTATTGCTGGGGAAGTAAAATTACTTCATCATCCCAAAAAATGTATTAAACCACTCCTGATAGAACTCCAAGTTAATATGTTTTGGTTTTATTTTCATTTTGCTGTTTGATAATGTTAGCATGAACATTAGAGGAAATGAACCATTGGTGTGTGACTTTGGCCCTTCCAGAAAAGAAGCATGCTTCTCTTACATTTAAATTCTTAGTCCAATTCTACCCCCTGTAAACCGACTTAGAGACCCAACGATCCAGTTGATATAAGTTCTCTTAACTGCTTTCTTTTTAAAAAACATAACCCTCTCCCCCTTCTTTCTATAATAGATATTATCAGAAAATGAGATGGCAAGACTTAAAGTAAAAGCAAGGATTAAAAGATCATCAAGTATTAGAAGATAGCTAGCATTCTTAGCATTTTAAGAGAAAAGCAGGGAGTATAAAGCATGGTACATGATCTTTTTTTCTTAAATGTGCCTCTGTTCTTTAAGACACATTTAAGAGCTATGCAGGACCGAAATTTTCAGTCTTAGAAACCAAATATTTATAAAAATCAGTGAAAAGAGCAGAGTTTATAAATTTAAGAAATATTTGTTAAGTGGGAACGCTCACAGGGTAGTAAGATTAGAATGATTTCTTTTTTTAAAGTGTTCTAGTTTATTAAAAAGTAAAAAATTGCAAATATTTCATAATAATGAAGGAAATAAGAGGATGATCAAATACAGGCACGTTTATAATATAAATAAATACCAAAACCAGAACACAAAACAATCTGTGGTTTTGTTTTGTTTTTGCAACTACTTATTTAGTTGGGGTGCTTTTTATATTTGTTCCAAAATGGTGATCATTTGGAGGATATTACAGTTATCAAGTTAAAGAAATCTTAAATTTCTTTGAAGATAGTGTTGCTTTGTAATAAACTGGTAATACTCAATCCAGGAAGATACCCAAGATGAGGAAAATAAGAAGAAACTAATGACCATGTGAGGAACAGGAATGCCAGAAGTCACAGTTCACTGGGGTATGGATCCACATCCCAAAAGCTCTATAAAATGCAGATGCCTTTGAGTTACAAAACTAACTGGACATTCTTAGGAGAAGCAACTGTTTGTTTGCCTCTTAACTTGTATACAACTGTATGAATAAGATAGTGTATAAAAAAGGCAGCAAAGAAAATTGTGCTTTAAAAGACATTGTCCCAAACACATATTCAGGAAAGGTAATATTTTGAAGAGAGCAAAATATTCTTTGAGGTGCATTTAAACTTAAAAGTTTTGTGTTTGGGTCACATGTTAGGTGTGCTTGGCTTTTTATTTCAGTCTTTCAGTCTCAAATTCTAGCAAGCTTATATTTATTTTACTATGCTTATTTGGCCTTATGAGTTGTTTTTGGTTTCTTTTTCTTTTTTGTTTTTTGTTTTGGTTTTGGTTTTTGGTTTTTTGAGACAAGATTTTTCTTCGTAACCCTGGCTGCCCTAAAACTTGCTCTGTAGACCAGGTTGGCTTTGAACTCACACAGATCTTCCTGCCTCTGCCTCCTGAATACTGGGATTAAAGGTGCTAGCCACCACACCAGGCTGTTTTTGTTTTTTAAATCATGAAATATATGTATGAAAAAAAATTTTTTTAAAGGAATAGTGGCCCTAATCCGACAAGAAAACCACCAACCTATGGGAACATATACAGGCCTACTTTGCTGTTCTATTTTCAATTTGAAAATATTAAGCCATATTGTTATAGTTTGGTGACTGCACTGTCATGTTCAACAGAAATAAAATATTTTAAAATTTTCACAGCCTACAGATTTGGGAGGGTAAGGAATAAAGTATGGTTGACTTTTCAGTTAAGTCTTTAGAGCCCCAAAACTTAGTTTAATGTTTAAATGGACTATTATTCTGGTGTGGAATATGTTAACCTAATTACAAATTCTTATGCATACTCAGAGTCATTGCTAAGTTGATGTTCAAACCTTTGATTAAGAAGTCACAAAGCTAAATATGTTCAGACAGCTGTCATCTCTCCTCTTCAGAAAATAGAGATAACTGTTTTAGTTATTTTGGGAAGAGGTCCCCATATTGATTGCTGCAAATTTATTTTTCTCTCATATTTAGACTTTTAATGATACTGTTAAAATATTGTCTTGATTGAGATGTTTCCTGACTTGAAAGTTAGCAAAAGCAACATTGGTGCCCTTCCCTTGTAATTCCCTGGTGCAGTTCATCTATGTCTTTATCTGAGCATCTCAGTACATAGTTGAGCTTGTTTATCTTAGAAGAGCAGAAGTCAGGCTTTTAGGGAGTGAGCTACATGTTCCAGAATAACAGACACCAATGCTGTTTGACTTGAACATTTGATCTCTTACATTAATAGCCCATGTCACTGTAATAGCGACTACAGTCAGACTCTTCAGTTTTCTGTTATTTAGCTTTGAAATAACCGTTACTGCTGCTCCAAAATACCTGTGTATAAAATTGTACATTGGCTGTCCCCCCAGGACTCGTAAGTAAGCACGGTGATGTGTGTGGTCAGAGGGAGGATATTTTGTTGGCTTTGTTTTAAATAATAACTATCCTTATCTAAAGATGTTCTTTCTGACCCCAGTAGTGTGCTGTATAACTTGTGTACATTTGCAGATCTAGCAACATCTTGCAGATTTTTGTTTGTTGCTAATAATATATATACTCATTGGCTATTAATTTGAACCTTTTTATTTTCTTCTCTTAATACTAAGGAGTTTAGGTTCTCTAGCACTTAACCTCAAAGATGGTTTTGTTTCTCCAAGTACAGTTTGCACAGTAGTTGTTGAACACAGGTAAGCAAGACTTGAAGGACTTTAGGTCTGTTAGAATCTAGTACTATTTTGCTTTATTTGGAAATGTTCTGCTCATAACTTCTGTGTTAAATAGTTTGGCAGTTAGAATTAGGTTGTGGTATTCAAAGAAAAAAAGATTTGTGAAATCAGGTTGGTTTCCTTTTTCTTTGAGAAAAATCTCTTTTAATGATAGAATGCAGCCTATTTTATTCATGGTGGGACTTGCCCTGATTATTTAATCCCTTCCTTCTTTCCTCTATTTCCTAAAGTTTGTTTCCTCATTTTTATTTTTATTATATAATGAAATACTACCAGGCCACCCAGTACTTCTAATTTAACATATAAACACACACACAAACACACACACACACACATACACACACCCTAGCATAAGTGTAATTGGTTGAAAGGCAACCATCTATCTAGGGAATTGTTCTAAATACTAAATGTGTCCATGTGTTTTTGACGTGACATATTTGTAATAATTCTGAATACAGAAAGCACTTTCTGTGTTAGCTGTAGGTATTAAAGCAGTGTCTTTGAAGATTTTGTGCTGTGCAGATTCTGGCTTGTGAGGTAACGACAAGTGTTTGCCTGCATAGACAATATATTTTTTCCCCCTGAGGTCCCCACACACCTAGTTTCCCTCAAGCTCATCATCTCTGTCAGGTTAATCAATAGGCACCGTATGGCAGAGGGTCAGTAATCAGTGTCATCGTGCCTTTAAATCGTGTTGAAAATTTGCTTAAAGCCTGGGCCAATTAACATCGAGATGATGAATGGATGGGAAGATGGGAAGAGCCTGCCGCTCAGGGGCTTTGTGAGGAGGAGATGCTCAGCTGTTGAGCAGCAGACACCAGCGAATAAAATCAGCCATTCATGTGAGCTCAGTCCACCCACTCTTAATGATAATGTCAATCTAGCAAAATATATACAC
Organism: Bramus lutescens; assembly: GCA_001685075.1. Taxonomy (NCBI): domain Eukaryota; kingdom Metazoa; phylum Chordata; class Mammalia; order Rodentia; family Cricetidae; genus Bramus; species Bramus lutescens. The sequence continues at coordinate 495,102 of LOEQ01000933.1, read as the reverse complement.
ATTGGAGTTGTCATGAGTTCATAAATCAAAGGAGTTTGTCAAAGGCATTCAGATTAACGAGGCAGCAGCAATAACAAGTCAAATTTGCATAGAGAATTGCTTGAATCTCAGTAAATTATGATCCTGTTTTTCATTTGATTATTTGCTAATGTCTCAAGAGGGAGAATGATTATATTAGCATGCAAAATCTCCTCCAGAAGTAGAAATCTGAGGTATAGAAGACCAGCACACTATGACAATTAATCAGTTTCTGCATACTAGCATAAATGCACAAGGCCCAGAAATGAACTTCTTTTTTATTATTATTTCTCCTTGCTACTGATCCAAATGGTTCAGCTTGACAGAGACTTTATATTGCTTTAACAGTGTTCTGAATTGTGCCTGCAGGCAAGACATAGTTATGCAGCTATAACCAACCTATCCATCTGCCAACCAGATTGGAATTCTCCTATCCAGGGCTTCCATTAACCCCCACTGACAGCTCCAAACAGGATTAAGAATTTGGAAGCATAAAAAATAGTTGTTCTTTGCAAATACATACAGTCCCTTTGCATTTTGAGAAAGGCTGCATCTGTAGTATTTTTATAATTAGTGTCAGACAATGTAGCAGGGGGAAAAACCTACTTGGCAGATTTTTTGACTTCTGTCATAGGGAGTAAGGGAGTACTGATGGCCTTTCTCTCCCAGTGAGTGCTTCCCATTCTATCTGGTTCCTACCACTTTTTGGATCTGTACACTGTTGAAAAATAACACTCCTTGAAAACTTGGACTGGGGTGCTATAGAAGTTTAACGCTGTATGCAGACTTTGCTTGATGTGGCTGTCGTTTAATAGAGTATGCCAAATGGTAAAGTTGCCAGAGAAGCATTGTCTGTGGAACCATGCCAGAGAGGATTATTTTATGAGGACACTTCAGGTCTTCCCTAAAATCAGATCCTTTACTAGGAATTTCCAATAAGCCTTCTAAATCTATACTTCTTTCATTTATCCCAGGAAGATTAAGATTAATTAAATTTGCTCAAATACACACACAGAGTGCTGGTAAGGTTTTGTGGGTTTTTGTTTGTTTGCTTGGTTTTTGTTTGTTTTGTTTTGTCTTTGGTGATAGGGTCTTACTCTGTAGCACTGGCTGGCCTGGAACTCACTGTGTAGACTAGGCTGGCCTTGAACTTCCATTGATCTTCCTGTGTTTGCCTCCCAAGTATAAGGATTATAGGCATTATCAGGCTCGCACTCTCTCTCTCTCTCTCTCTCTCTCTCT
>LOEQ01000933.1:468285-477406 GCA_001685075.1 Bramus lutescens | reverse complement strand
CCTGCAAATTTCAAGATGTCATTATTTTTTTCTGCTGTGTAGTACTCCATTGTAGTACCACATTTTCCTTATAAGAATAATTTTAATGGGACCAGAGAGATGGCTTAGGGGTTAAGATCACCTGATACTTTTGGAAAAGACCTACGTTCAGTTCCCAGCACCCACGTGGAAATTTACAGCTGTCCATAGCTCTAGTTCCAGGGGTTCTGGTGTATTCTGGCTTATTCAGGTACCAGGCACACATACTCATGCATTGTACATGTGTACATGCAGGCAAAACACTTATACACATAAAATAAGAAAAAAATTTAAATACTTTTAATATGTTTTGAAATAATTTCAATTTAAATGATAAATGAAACAAGAAAAATTTTCAGCTTGTTTAAAAGAAGACTTATTTCATAATATTGTTAATGAGAGCTAGGACTACAGATGAAAAAGGGTTTTGTTTCAACCAATTTTTTGAAAAATAATAATTGGCCAAAAGCAAATTTTAGAATTCTGTTTATGCTTTTATAAACTGACAAGTGAATGAATAAATAAATGTGAGAAGACACAATACTTACCTACAGAAGGATTCCAATTTATAAAAATGTAGAAGGAAGAAGAAATTTAAGATTCACCATTAGAAAGTTACTATAGGCAAGATCCTTCAAAGGTTACTAGAATTAGTGGCAGAAATTTAAAGTAGAAACTATTTGCATACCCTCAAAATATTTTCTGTAATCTATTTAATAATTCCCAAAGGGGAAATTACATGTTCCCAGCATGGCCGAGTGGTGGAGGCAAATATCAGCAGAACTGTTAGCACGTCTTTTGATTTGATGCCCTGAGACGGAAGGGCCTGTCATCTCTCACTTGTATCCTTCAAATAATGACCTTGTTCTGATGATGAGTTGAGGGAGATCCTATTGATTAACCAATTTAGAAGTGTCAGTCATGAAAGACAAGGAAAACTGAGAACTTGTGCCAGGTTATAGAAGACTGAGGAGGTACGACAAACAAATGCAGATCAAGTCCCTGACAGGAGGAGACTGAGGAAACTAATGCCTGCATGAGGTCTACACTTCATGGACTGTCAAGGTACACACACCCCTTTGTGATTGAAGGTTTTACCCAGCACTTAACTACTCTAGCAGAGGATCCAAGTTTGGATCCCAGCTCCCACATTAAGTGGCTCACAGATGCCTGTAGTTCCAAGGCAGTGGTTCTCAACTTCCTAATAATCATAAAGTTATTTTTGTTGCTACTTCCTAACTGTAACCTTTATGAATAGTAACGTAAATATCTGTGTTTTCCAATGGTCTTAGGCAGCCCTTGTGAAAGGGCCATCCCAGCCCACAGGTTGAGAACCACTGTTCCAGAGGAGTCATGTATACCCTTCCAACTTCTGAGACAGAGACACACACACACACACACGCAAAATCTTTAAAAAAACAATCCCTCCCCAAAAAGAGTCTTTCTATGTAGCCCAGGTTGGCCTCAACTAGTCATCCTCTTACATCAGCCCTCAAGTGCTGGGTCTGTAGGTGTTTGACACCGTGCTTGGCTCCAAGTTATCTTCCCTGAGTATTGTGGTGTGCTGCTGGGGATTGAACCTAGAGTTTAATGTATGCTAGGCAAGTGTGTAGTCTACCACTGAGTTACATCTACAGCCCCGGTTTCTTAGTTTTGATAAATGTTCTCGGAGATACCATATTAGGGGGAAGCTGAGTTAAGGAAGCACAAAACATCTTTGTAACTTCGGTAAATATGAAATTTCTCTTTATTCATAAAATAGGGTTTGGTTTTTTTTTAATCAATGTTAAGTGATTGTGGCTTAAATGTCATCATCTTGGTTCTCAAAGACCATTCCCAGGTCAACAGTGTCAGCATCTGCTGGAAATTGTGCTTCATCAAGCCCCCCAAGTGATTCTGATGGCACACCCAAGTGGAGAACAATGATCTGCGCTATAGATTCTATACTATTCACAACAACTTTAAATTGAAAGCACACTCAGGAGGCTGAGGTAGGAGGGATTGCCACAAGTTTAATCACAAACAGGACTATATTGTGAGATTCTTTCTCAAAAAGGGATAACTGGGTCTGGAGAGGGCTCAGAGGTTAAGGGCACTTACTGCGGTTGTGTAGTGTTGGCACACGCTTTTTATCTCAGCACTCAGGAGGCAGAGGCAGGTGGACATCTGTGAATTTGAGGCCAGCCTGGTCTAGAAAGTTCTTAGACAGCCAGGGCAGCACAGTGAAGCCCTGTCTCAGAAAACCAAATTCATTAATTAACTAATTAATAAAATAATGTGTTTTGGCCATGTGTGCACACCTTTAATCCCAGCTCTTAAGAGAGAGAGGCAGGTAGATCTCTTGAGTTCCAGGACAGCCAGGGGTACACACAGAAACCCTGTCAGGGGGGCAGGGGGATTAAAGCATTTTTTGCCATGAAGGAAAACTGTACTATAGTCAACATTTGTGTCCATTTCCTAGAGTTCTGATTTTAATCTTCTTCTGGTCAGACTCCCAAGTGTACTTCAGACCTACTCTTTCTTTCATTCTTTTTTCTTTTGCTGTTGTGGTTGAAAGAAGGTCCAGCTATGGATTCCAGGATGGTCTGGAACTGGTCATATAGCCTAGTCTGGCTTCAAGTTTACAGTCCTCCTCAGTGATAGTTTACACTGTGTGCCATCATGCCTGGCTTACAATTAATTACTATTTTAAACAGACCATGGGTTCTTAAATTTAACACTTGTATTTCTATTATCTTCAGACACATTATCACTGTGTTGCCCAGGCTAGTTTCAGACTTACAGTCTTCCCACATTGGCCTCTATAGTGCTGAGATTATACCATATGTGGCTGAAGTTTGCATTTTAAAAAATGTTGTGTATCCAATCCTCTATCTCCCATTCATACCATGAATCTCTACTCATTATGGGCTCTATCCTTACCTCTTCTCTACTGTTCCTTCAGCAGCCGCAAATCTCAAATTTATAAATAGAATTGTATGTTGATTTATAGAAATAGAGTCTGACAGCTATTGTCAGTATTTCAGTATCTAAAACAAAAACAAAAAAAGTGATTTTTTTTTTCCTTGAAAATTGTCTCTACAGACTTACAACAGCTGTGCCAGGCTCTGCATAAACCAAGAGACAGTATGTCTGACAAGCACTGCTATGAAGACTGAAAACTGTGTGGCCAAAGTGAGTAACAGTGTTCACCCCTTAACATTATACCCGCATTGCGACAGCGCTGCACCTGTAGTTCTTTATTAAGTGTTGTTACCACAGATTATCGTATGATCGTATATTTATGAAAAGACTGTAGGCAGGCATTACTTTATACAGAGTGAACTGAAAGTTGGGTTTTCTAGCTCTTCAGCTGCAGCAGAATCTTTTGATTATTCAGTAATACTGATCAGTAAAATTTGTTAACTGTTTTGTAACTTTCTTTGTGGCTTGTTTTTGCTTTTGTTCATTGCTTTAGTTTTTGGTTTTTTGCAAGACGGGGTTTCTCTCTGTAGCCTTGGCTATCCTTAAACTCACAATGTAGACCAGGCTAGCCTCCAGATCTGCCTGCTTCTGCCTTCTGAGTGCTGGGATTAAAGGTGAGAGCACTGCCGTGCCTAACCTCCTTCAAGTGTAGGTGTAGCACCAGAAATACACTGATGGTGGCAGTGTGAGCAGCGTGGGATGGCTGCAGAGATCCCAGGTGTGTTGTGCCACTGCTACTTAAGAAATGTCATGTTTGGTGATTTTGAGTGGAAAAGTGTGTTTAACTGACATAGGGGCCAAGTCTTTCATGTATAAATGTGTGTTGTATCTCTAATTACAAAGATAATATTAAAAATTAGAAATCTTCGGGGCTAGAGAGATGGCTCAGTGGTTAAGGACTGCTCTTGTATGAGGCCCAGGTTCCTTGTCAGCACCACATGATGGCTCATATCATCTGTAGCTCCAGTTTTGGGGACCCAATGTCTTTTTCTGGCCTCTGTGACCACTGCATGCACACGGTACACAGAAATACAGACAGGCATCGCTTCTCGGCCTTTTGGCTAAATTCAAGTGTAGAAATACAGACAAGCAAAGCACCCATACATAGAAAATAATGTTTTTTTTTAAATTAGAACCTTAAAATTTTTTTTCTTTCAGTTTTCTAGATTGATTGGAAGGAGTTTTTGTTAGCTTTACTGTCTTGAGGATAATTTTCAATATGAGTTGTATTTCTAGAGTTTGTCTTCATTTTTATGCAAAAATAATCTTTATTACCATTTAGGGTTTTTTTGTTGTTTTGTTTTACACCTTTCTCAACTTTCAGCTTAATCTCTTGTGTCATGTACAGGTTATCATTTTTAGATATTATCATTTTGCTACCATTATTAGAGATAGGACTTTGTCATGTGGACTTCATCTTTGTTATAAAATTCATGAAGATCTGTCTTATTTCTTTTGTGTTATTATAACAAAAAATAAACAAGGTAGGCTGGAGAGATGGCTCAGAGGTTAAGAGCACTGACAATTCTTCCAGAGGTCAAGAGTTCAATTCCCAGCAACCTTATGGAGGCTCACAACCATCTATAATGTGATCTAGTGCCCTCTTCTGGCTGCAGGCAGAACACTGTATACATAATAAATAAATTTAAAAAAAAAAAANAAAAAAAAAAAACAAGGTAGCTTATAAATAATAACTTATTTTCCTGTAGTTCTACAAATGGGAAGATCATTGTGACAGTAAATTCACTGTCTAGTTGAAAGTTCACTCTTGCCAGGCAGTGGTGGCACACACCTTTAATCCCAGCACTTGGGAGGCAGAGGCAGGCAGATCTCTTGTGAGTTTGAGGCCAGCCTGGTCTTCAAGAGCTAGTTCCAGGACAGGCTCCAAAGCTCCAGGGAAACCCTGTCTTGGGAGGGGAAAAAAATTCACTCTTCTTCATAGATGGAGCCTTTCTATAATCTCAGGATGGAAGGAATAACCAAGCCCTCTGGGATCTCTCATTAATCCATTCATAGATTTACTTAGGGTTCTAACTCTGTTCATGAAGACTCTGTTCACAATTAGGTAGTTCAGGATATAGGAGCAACAATAATTTTTATTATATTTCCTAAAACACATGGTAATCTCTGGTCTTGCTTTATTTGCTAAAAACATATAGCTTATAGCCATTGGAATTAGCCATATGAGAAATGTCGGCATTTATTTTAAATTATAACTACAAAAGGTAGGTTAATCAAATTGTGTCTTAAGGTCACATCTTAATTCTCTACAAAAAAAAATGAGTAACGTAATTTACACTTAATCTTCAATTACTTAGTAATAATTTCTAAGTGCTACTTGGGCCTGTTTTATATTTAGCATTGGTGTCTGGAGACAGGGATCCGAAAAACATATTCTTTCAGTGCTTTTTTCAGACGTGCTGCTCTCACTTCATCACAAGTGAGTTACTTCTGGTTAAACAAGGCAAAAACTTAGCCTGAGCACCAATCCAAGGACAGGGTAACAGTTTTAATGAGTTTCATTGAGAGCTGGCCAACTGAGCATCTGTTCCTTTTGTCTTCATGTACTTGGAGCCACTGTTCCTACACTCCTTACCCATGTTGCCGTGTGTCTGTGCAGTGTGGTGTGGATTCATTCTTTGTTGTTGTTTTGTCTTTCTTTTTCCACCTTCTACTTCAGTGGCATACAGTTAGAAATATTCTGGCATCTGGCATGGTGGTGTAATTTCTTCCGTGCTCTTGGGTGAGGAAATAGGTTTGCTTGTTGCTGCTCATCAGTCTCTTTCACTTGCTCCCAGATGGTGACCTTCTCATCCCATTCTTGCTTGTTTTAACATCATTCTGACACCTATTTTCTTTCATTGTCCCCTTAACCACTCTAATTGAATAATGATTTCTGTAATTTCCAGTTGGAACACAACCAACTTCCTGGTTCCTTTTATTGGCCCACATCCTGTCTTCTAGTTCATTGCTTCAAATTTGAGCCAAATCATTAAATAAAAATATGTAACTGCAAAAATGTTTATTGCAATAGCAGCCTCCATTAGCATGGCAACAATGAGTTTTCCTTTCTTACTGCTAAAGGTGTTCTGTGTGTCTCATGATTTCACGCTGCCTCTCTTGGCCTCATTTACTGCTTGACCTTTGGAAAAATGACTCAAAGTTATTTTTGTTGATCTGTGACCATTTCTCTATTTATTGCTCTTCATCTTTAGTTTTTTAGTAGTTTTGTCTGCCAGTGACGTGACTGTGAGGCTTGCCTTCAGAATCTGGTACAAGTGTCTGATACTAATTCAAACTGTGCTCCAGTGTCGCCTGCATGTCCCTCTGTCTCCATGTGAGAGCCACTGTAATACAGTGAAGCTAGCCTTTTTTTTTCCTTTTACAGCTCAAAGCAACCGAATTTCAGTCAGTAATTATGGGTTGGGTGTAAATACTAATTGTAGTCTTAGACCTTTTTATTAAATACTACTTATGTACATTTTACAGAAGACATTGGTCCTCCTCAAAAGCAGGGATGAACCCTGTAGTATTTTATGTATAGCTTTCCTCTGCCAGTTACCCTGTAGCCTTGCAATTCCTGTATGGAAAGGACACTCCCTTTAATCTCTATAAAGTGTAAGAAAGCACAGCTGCTTCATAAGCCGCCTTAGGTTGACAGCAGTCTCCTGAATCTTCAGCTTGAAAGAAACACAGACGAAAGTGGAGAGGGGTCCAGGTAATAGTTGAAGCCATGAGATGTCTTGCATATAGTTTGCCCTTTTTGTCTGTCTGTCAGTCAGTCTGTCTGTCTGATGTAGCTCTGGCTATGTAGACCAGACTGTCCATGAACTCACAGAAACCCACCTGCCTCTTCCTCCCAAGTGCTGGGATCAAAAGATATGCACCACCACTGCTGGCTAGTTTGCTTTTTCAAGCATCTTATCTGCTCATAGCCCTAACATTTATGAGATTTGTGTGGGAGGCATGATGAGCTCTATATTTATTGTAGTTTTAAATGGACAGTCATTATTGACTGTCAGCTCAGTCTTTAAAATCTATAATCACATTGTACCTAATTGTCAGACTTCATGTTTTTTAATTATGAAAGAAAACTGAGAACATTAATTTTTATGTTATCTTATTATTGACTTTATTGAAATACTACAGAAAATTTTAGTTTGAGGCTTTTCCATAACTTAGGTTTATATCTCACACCCCTTCCATAAACATGTACAGTTAAAATTGAGTTGTTAGGATGCCTCTACCTTGATTCCTGGCCTAGATTGGGAAAGTTCTGTCTTTGTTCAGAATAACTCCATTCAGTGGTCTTGTGTTCATTCTGTATTTCTGTTGTTTGTTATTATTTTTTTTTACTTGAGACTAATAATCTGTTTGAATCTGACTGAGACAGAAAGATGTGATGTTCCTTCCCACTCACTCCGGATTTTGATAGAAGACTTGTTTTATTTATTTCCAAAATTATATCCGCAGGAAACAAGCTGTTTAAATTCAGATTATGCTGAAGCAAAATGGTCCTGGTATGAGAAGCAACGTGCTGTTTTACGAGCACAGAGTCCCTTTTCTCATAACTGATTGATAGTAAATATTTTCCTGAAGAATTATTGCCAACCATGAACAGTACAACTGTTTCACTTTCTTTCCGTGCTCCTTGCTGTACCAGCCATTGTCGGTAATTAAGATCTACAATTCACAATGCAGACGTTTGCACTTCCTCTGGGTCTGCGCTATTTATAAGGCATTTCAGCTGTTCAGAGTTTCTTCTGAGTTTTAAACTACATGTTAACAGGCTCCTTTAATATACTGTTCCACAAGTAGGAAGTCAGATGTCTGTTGTTCACACAGGCCCTTCTGACAGATCTGCAGTTAGCTTCGTGGTGAACACAGCAGGATGTAATTGTATCATCAAGGCCAATGTGATTGGGAAAGCGTGGAAGTTTAACACTTTTAAAGAGGGCAAGGATGAAATTCAGAACTAACATCTTTTCTTTCATCTTTAAATAGTCTGTGAATTTAATGTTAATAATGGTTACCAAAGTTTTAAAAAATACAGAATAAAGTGACTTATTGGCTAGAATTCATAATATTTGTCAAATTAAGAATGTGAAAATATATTCTGTCTAGTTGTGCATGACTTTTTGTCTCAAAAGACTTGGGACAGAATGAGTTAACAGATTGATAACACATTTGTGTAACAGAAACCTGAATGCGCACATGCTGTGTATAAGGAAAGTGTCAGCAGAGAGATTAGCCTCTGTTAAAATTGGTCAAATTCAAACGGTTTTAAATCCAAAAGAGAATTGATTGAAAGAAGTCCAGACTCATCCAGGAATCTCCACGAATGATGTCCTAAACAGAGTTACTGTGCAGTCTTGTTGCCACGGGCACTCATTGTCAAACATGCAAGAAGAAACAAGAAACTGAAAGCTGTCAACAAAATGTGTTTAAAACTCTGCCCTGGGTGTATCTCACGCTGGTTGTTCTTGAGCCTAGATTCCAACTGCATTGATTGTGCGTACTGGCCCCCAGCATCTTCCAGCAGAGTAGATCTGTGAGAAAGGCAGGCACAGGTTTCATTGCTACTTCTTGATGGCCCTTGAGTAGAGGTGGAGTTTCTGACACAACCATTCCAAGGCGGTGTGACCATGATAAACCCAAAAACTTTCCGCCGTTTTTTCAACTCCAGTGATTGTGTGAACTTTCTCATTAAACTCTCTGTGAAGGTTTGTGTTTTTTGTTGTTTTGTTTTGTTTTGAAAACAGCATGTTGCAGCTTTTGGGAGCCACTGATCTATCTGGCTGAGGCTTTTCAAGATGCCAGAAGACCCTGTTCACATTTCTATCTAGCTAGGGAGCCAATAAGATCAAGTTTGTCTTTGTGGATTGATCTGCATTAGTATGAGGTGAACCCAGTCAGTGTCTTCCTCAGTGAGAAAGGAAAGGTTATGAGGGAGAGGGATGAAAGAAGAAAGTTCTTCATCAAGAATTGACTGCAATATTGCCTACTGATGCATGTCGGATCACCCGCACAGAGAGATCACATGGCTTCTCCAAAAGTCAAACGATCAATTCGCCTCGTTTTGGCTCTGTACTTAATGCACAAACAGTGCGATCTGCGGGGCTGTAATTGCATTGTTAGG
>LOEQ01000933.1:463285-465785 GCA_001685075.1 Bramus lutescens | reverse complement strand
TAATGTTGCAACCTTGCTAATCATCCTTATAATAGAAAAGTTGTGTGGTACAATGCAAGGCATTAATGAGAGAAAGTTTTAGCAAATGAGTTTTTTTATTTTTATTTTATGTCTGTGAGTGTTTTCCTGCATGTATATGTGTGCTTGGTACCCTTAGAGGCTAGAAAGGGGGTGATGGATCCCCTGGAACTGGAGTTATGGATGGTTGTGAGCCACCATATGGGTGCTAGGAACCAAACCCAAGTCCTCTGAAAGAGCAACAGTGTTCTTAGACCACTAAGCTGTCTCTCCAGCCTAAGCATGTGCTTTTTATGTCTTTCTAGAAAGTTTTAACTTTGGAAAAGTATATGATAACATCACATTTCACAGCATTCTAGTCTTTGTCTCCATCCTTTAAACATGGCGCCTTACTGTAAAAGGAAGCAATTTAGTACATGCTGTTTGGTGGATTCAAATAGTAGAAAATAAGCTTTATTTCTTGTTATGAACAGTTCATTGGCTTAGACATTATTAAATGGATTAATTTGGTTATCATGTATCTATCTGAGGTTAGAATTTGTGGGAAAATGTCTAAACTATATTATGAAATATTTATATTATGTAGAAAACAATCTTTTTCATCATAATTAATAAGACTTAATTAATCATTTATAACTAATATTGATTATACTTAACATAATTTATTTGTATAACTCTCTAGGCCTGTTGCTGTAAGGTAAACTTTATACACTTAAGTCCCTAGTATTATGCTGTGTTGCAAAACACAAAAGTGATTTTTGTCTGATTTCCCTGTTCTCTTCAGAAAGCCTTGATACTGTCAGAGCAAAACTTTAATTACCAGTGAGTCTTGCCTGAAATTTGTATAAATCGGTTTTAGGGTCAATGACATGATACCAGATAGTGTCCAGCAGTCCCCCAATATATACTTCAACATATTGATGCAATTATTCATATTAGTATATTTTGAACAATATACTAATTCATATTAAAGCCCACTCTATTCCTGAATGTGGAAAAGATATGTTTATTCTTAAAGCTACTATGGGTCCTGGTAGATGTTGGCAGGTGTAAACATTCTCTTTTCTGTGTGTTTGACAGTTTCAGAAGCCTGGGCTCATAAGCTCTCCATGAATAAATATGTTCTTAGTCACATAGTGTAAAATTATCACTTACAAAGATTGTGGAACCTGAACCCTTCTTTTGAACCTTTTGGTACCCATGAGCTCAGGATCCATACATGTAAAATTTTATTCTTCTGTTGTGACCTCAGCTTGCAAATACTTGCCCAGTGTATGACAGGTTTCACTAAGAATTTAATGGTGATGTCCTTCATTCCAAAGAGTCTGGAGTTCATCTGCCCTGTGACTGCCAATACTCCTGTTGTGGAGGTTCCTTTTCAGAGAGAATATCTTAGGATCAGTGCTAGGGTTCTGTCTTGCAGGGTTTTATTGTTTAATGCTAGTAATTTCGTAAATGTGCAGCTCTAAGTGAGTAACTCCCTTTGCCTTCTAGAACAGCAAAGTACCACGTTACCTTAAACTCTGCTCACTTGAGCATAGGTCATGGGGCTTAGCTTTGAGAAACTGTCATTAGGCCTTTGGAACTCAGCCAGTACATGCTTGTTTCAAATTCTTACTTGTGAAATGTTTGAACCTGTGAGGCAATCATAATCCTAAATTCACACACCCTTCATTCCTATATTAAATTGGGATTTTGTTTTGATACAATCTGTCTGTATGGCCCAGCCTAACCTGGAACTCAGAATCCTTTCTTCACTTCCTGAGTACAGATACCACATGTGCACCACACACCCAGCATCAGGTAAAGATGTTAAATGTCCAATTTGTTTCTTATGCGCTTTCAGATAGAAGAACCCCATCCCCCACCCCTGGCACTAGAGATGTAACACAGGACTTAGTATATGCTAGGCAAATGTGCAGTCCCAAACATGCTTTTTTTTTTTAAATTCAAGATTTCTACTCAAAAGTTGGAGGAAGAGCAAATAGTACGTTAATCTTTGTTTGGTCTCTGCACCGGGGACTGTAGCACTAGCTGTGTATTGCCAGTTTTAAATGCAATGTTGAGATGAATTGTTACCCCTTTTTAAACCCTGAAGCTCAGAGGAGTTGAAAACCCGCCCCCATCTTTAAGTTATGGAATCTAAGTTTGAATTGAGAGCTCTCTGACCTCAAAATCCTTGCTCACCAGAATGCCTTTCAGTAGTACTTTGAGGCCGTGTGCTCTCCAACCACTCTGCTTCCCCTTCTTACAGTTTTTGTCCTTTTGACTTCTAGCCTTCCTGCCACCCCAACCAATTATTGCTTACTATATATCTGTATTTAGAAAATTGAACACTTCCAGGTTACCCATTCAGTAATTCTCTGTAGTATTGGCTGCTTATTCAGTAATAATAAACATTTTCCTGACAAACTTAGGACGTGGGACTTTAAAGTTTAAAGGGTCTCAGGTAACTTCATCTTATGCTTTTCTACATAGAAAA
>LOEQ01000933.1:442299-453518 GCA_001685075.1 Bramus lutescens | reverse complement strand
AGCCAGGTTTTCCTATGGGCAAAGCATCAATACACTGAGAGTGGTAACATTGGTAGCCAGAGAAGTTTCAACTATCTCTGTATAGTTGAAATAACTACTCCTTGCATTAGTTTGAATTAAAAAATGAGTTTACAACTTCTTTTTGTGCTGCTACTACTATGTAAATTCAAACGATTTATCACTGCCCTCTAAGGCTTAAAAGTCTATTTTGAAAGTAAAAGTTTCTGGATGTAGTCAAAAAAACAAGAGATTCCATTTTAAAGTGGTAGGCTAATTATAACCAGCAGTGCATAAGTAGACTGTTACTGAGTTAAAACCATAATTGCCTTTGGTCTTTCCTAAGTTCTCTCTTTAAATGATTTTGTGTATGTTACCTCATTTCATCCTAACATTAATACTTCCAACAGAGTACAGTGTCTCCATTTATAGATGAGGAATTTGAGACCCAGAAAGGTTAACTAATTTACCCAAGTTTTTACACCAAATAAGTGTATAAGCAGTAGTGGCATCAGATCAAGACATAATGGTTGTTTGGTTATATTTACAACATTCTGATACATTAATATAACTTATACAGAGGGCCACTGGGGCTGGCTTCAGTTCATGGTCTTGGTGTGCATATAATCCTCTTGGCTGTCCAAAAGACATCTTCAGAGCAGTGTGGTCTCCAACCCCTGTCTTGCCATTTACTTGGGAGTGACTTGATTATTGGAAGAAGGTGCTAGAGAGATAGCTCAGAGGTTAAGAGCATTGACTGCTCTTCCAGAGGATCCAGGTTCAATTCCCAGCACCTACATGGCATTTCACACCTGCCTGTAATTCCAGTTTCAGAGGACCCAACACCCATGGCAAAACCAATGCACATAAAAGTAAAATATCCATTAAAAAAAAGAACCAAAATTGTGATCTAGAAAGACCATACAGCTTATATAACAACTGCATTTTGAAATTTAGTCTGAACTTTGCTAATTTATGTGAGTCTGAGCAAGTTATTCTGATCACCTCTGCTTAAAAAAAAAAAAAAAGATGCTGCATCCAAACTAAGCCTCTCCTGGATAAATTAAGAAAACAATTACCGAAGTATTCCAGAGAGAAATGTCTTTAGTCCCTTGATTCTCCAAGGGTTATTAAAGTTTTACCTGCAGATAACCAAGGCTTCAGAAGTTACAAGTCATTTACTTCATTCACTGCAGCTGAGAGAGGCCTGCACCCTACCTCATAGGATTATTTCTTGCTGCATTTAACATGCATTAACAAGCATTTGGAAAGAGTTGAATTTCTTCTATAAAGCTGAGTTGGCTTCTTGAGAGTCAGTCCCCATCCACACCCCCAGAACCAGGCTTTAGGATTACACTTTCTTTTCTTTTTTTTTTAATTTTTTTTTTTTAAGGATTACGCTTTCTTTAAGAGCAGGTTATACCAAGTCACTGACTTTCATAGACAAAAACCCCAGGTATCACAACACAACAAGGAGGACAGTTGTTCTGCTTTATCTAAACTCACTGTGCTTCAGCTGTGTACTTTTTAGTTTGTTTTAGTCTCTGATTCTCATGACAGACCTGCCTCCCTCATTCCCCATTATTGATAGCAGAACTTAACTTTCTGATACTAAATAAGGCAAGGATATGAGGGGGCAGTTGGAGAGAAGGCTCTTAGTTTAAACTTACAGTGTCACCAAAATTATATTTGATGTTATTAACATCATTTTACATCCAGAGGAGCAACCTACACTTGAGGAAGTTACAAAGAAGAATAATTAAACTTTATTACTCTTCTTGAGACATTAAATACTGGTTTTCAGAAGTCGTTTTTCATCTTTTTCCCCACCTGATGTGGGAGAGGACTTGTTTATCCATCAAGCATATTGCTTCTCTTGGAGCAGGAGTTGGTCATGCTCTATCCTTCTGTGTTTCATTATACCCATTTTTTCTCATCTGCTTCTACCTCTCCTCTTCCCATTCCATCTTTGCCAAGCTGTTTGTCCTGTCCCCTGCTTGTCATTTCTCTCCCCTTCCCAGTCTCTCCCCTAGCCCTAATGACTCCTCTTCACTATTCTCTGGCCTCTCCCACATGCACCCCTAACAATGCCGTTAATCTCTTTTCTCCCGTCTCTTGTCGCCCTGACACACTCCCAGTTCTACACTCCTTTCTTAGCTCTCTCCCTTCTTGCTGCTTTCCTTCTCCTTCTCCTCCTCCTCCTCCTCTCTTCTCTGTCACCTGCTTCCCCTTCCTCTCTGCCTTTCCACAATCATCATTCTGTATATTCCCGGATCAGATCTTGAGTTCTAAAGTGTTATCAAAGAAAGCTTTTCTTGTTCCAGTTAATTTACTGCTAAGCGAGAAGTATCCTAGATATCATAAAAAATACTCCCACTTCCCCATGTATATCAAATAATTTACTAATAGTTCTCTTTTACTTTTTTTAAAGGTTTATTTTTCTTTTACATTTGAGTGATTTGCCTACATGTCTGTATGTGCCTGATGCCTGCAGAAGTCAGAAGAGGGCATCCCCCCTGGAACTGAAGTTACAATGGTTGCAAGCTTCCGTGTAGGTGATGGAAAATGAATCGAGGTCCTCTGCAAGAGCACCAAGTGCTATTAAGTGCTGAGCCATTGCTCCAGCCCCTAATAACTCTTTTAAAAGAATAGAAAAATAATCTAGACATTGAAATAGAAACAATGTCTACTGATAGTGAAAATTCTGGGCTTTTTAAAAACTGTATGCGCATCCTCTGGAGGTCTTTAAATGTAAGCCTCAAGAATGACATCCTTGTCCCTCATTGGTTTCAATTTAACAAACTAGGCCATGCTGTCTGGCCAAGGAGCCCTAGGAATTTTGCTTTTTTTTATATATATTCTCCCCACCCCTACTGGTTGAGATAATAAGCAAATAAAAGTGACTTTTTATTTTATTTTTGTGTGTGTGTGAGTTTGAGTCCAGGTCCTTCTGTTTGCACAGCAAGGTACTTTACTCATCGAGCCTTCTTCCCAGTCCTTTCTCTCCAGATAGATTATTTAATGAACAGATGATTCAGATTTGATCCTCGAGCAGCAAAGAATTTTGCTCACTATTTTAATGTTTTTCCAGAGCCTCTCAACTTTCAAAATAGTGGGCTTTTGGATTGCAACATTAAGCCTCCAGAGTGCTGATCTGTTGTGGCACATAATTGGGAGCTAAGTACAATTGCAAACATGAGGTTAAGTAAGCCTCTGTAAGTCCTTGAAGACCATTCCTGATTATCTCCTCCCCAAATTTAGTTCATACTGTTTCCTTTATCAGCTCTGTGTTATGAGTGGCCTTGACATTTTATATACAGATGTATTTTCATTCCTGTTATTAGGTGGCAGGAACAGACATTAATGTGTTATTTGATTGATTGATTTTTGGTTTTTTGTTGTTGTTTTTGTTTTCTTGAGGTAGGGTCTCATTCTTAGCACAAGCTGATCTCAATCTTGCCATGATTCTCCAGTCTTTGTCTTAGCCTCTGCAGTGCTGGAATTGATAATAGGCCTGATCCACCACACCCAGTTACCGTATTCCTTTACCAGACCCCATTGTTACTCCTTGTCTGTTGTCCTTAGTCTGCCACAGCCAAAAGGTAAAATTCAGATTCAAGCGAAAGTATAATGCTCATCAGAAAATGTCTGCCTGGATTGGTTTAGCTTTGGTTTGGACGGTGAATATAAGACTAGATGAAGGGCTTAGAGTATGTTTTTCCCTAGCTGTATCTCCCTCAGAGGTCACAAGGTTAACTGGTGTAGTTAGTAAGTGCTTTTCTAGCTGCAGGGCTTTTTGAAGTATGGAGGAATTCTGTGGTTAATTGAATTCTTCAGGCATGGACCCATGGTCATCAAAAAAATCTGAGCTAGTAAAAATTCCCATACTTTGCTCTTATAGTTCCTATGGCTTTCAGAAGGCCAGGATTCTTTTTAAGAGGGTTACTCTCCCTGTTTCTGCCGCTTAAACATTTTATATGATAAACATGACATTTACACAATGTATTTGGTCCCTCATGTTGCCCTTCTCCCTGATTTTCTTCTTTCACTTCCCCAAGTCTGCAACTCTTGTGCTGTTTTCCCCTCTCATGAGCAAAGTTTTAACAATACGCAGAAAGTTAACTGCCTGGAGTCTTTTAAATATAAGTGACACGCAACCAGTAATAAGCTGTCGGTAGTTTTTTTGCTGCCTGCAAAGAAACATAAACACAGCGCTCATTTCTGGCAGGTTTTTACTGTCAGAGTTTCTCCTATTATATTTATCTTACAATTTGCCAGGGGGTGAAGTTATTAAGTTTTAGCAGCAGCCATCGATCAAGTTCACAAGTTAACACGATAAAGGCTCTGTGCCGCTCCGATCCGGGGAAATGATGATCCTCACTCGGTAATTAACTAAATGAGAAAGTTAAATCTTACTTGAGAGCTGGGAGAGATGAAAGAGAGGTGTTTGTCAGTTTCTCAGTGGAAATTAGAAGCAGTTTTCTGCAATTCCCTAGGCTGCTGCTCTGTCATATTTTACATAAGCACTGGGAAAACGCCTTGTAATTAGTGCTGTCATGGAGGATTTTTTTTTTTTTGCTGAAGGATGTTGGAATAATTCATTAGATTATCAAGAAAGGCTTGTGTCCTGAAATGATTAGCACAGTGAAATTTAAACCATTAACGATAACAAGTTTAGAGCTTGCTGCAGTGCAGAGGCACCCGGGGTATGTCTGTGCCTATTTCAATCATTTCTTATAATTAAACATTATGTCCTTTTTTTTCACTCCTCACTAGGACCCATCCAAAAACCCCTTTAAGGTGGCACTGTCTACATCCGTGGGTTTACCAGCCTTGGAGGTGTGTGTCGTTAGTAGCTGTAATAATAATGCAGCTGTAAATTAAGCTGCAGTGAGTCCTTGGTTTAGAACAAAAGAACCCCATCACCCTGCAAGCTATAAAGTCACATGCCAGAGCCCACCAAAGAAACAAGAGTCGGTTTTGAAATCTAAAAATGTTATGTGGCTGTCTGGTCCCTTTAACTACAGTAAAGATCAAAAAACCATCAAAATTACCTTGTTTTGACTTGGTTGAATGTCATGTGTGGCTTTTTCTATCATCAGTAAATAGGAGATTGGCAACTGTCTAGTTTTTAAATGATCATATATAATCATACGTACTGAGGTGCTTTGAGTTCATCTCCTAGTAAGTTGTATTTAAAAGTGCTGGAATGATCGCAAGCTTTGTCTTGCTGGTTATTAGAAATCAGTCAGATTCATAATGTGAACTTCTCTCTGCTGACAAATCTGCCCCTTCCTGTCTTCCACATTCACTAATCAGATCTGACATATTTATGAGTTCACCTAATATGTAATCATATTTAGTAGGAACTGTTAAAATATTAATACAATAACCCCACTGAGAAATGTGATGTTTACTTCTGTTGAAATGTATACCCCCCCATCCTGTACATTCAGCTCTCTTTGCTTTCCCATTCCCAACCCCAGTAAAAGATAAAGGATTATAATTTGGTCACTGAAAATTGTAAAGTCTTTTTAAGAACTAAAAATCAGATTGCTGAAAGTTGAGGCCCTACTTTTGAGCATTTTACCTTTTCTCTACTTGTTCACTTTGTGTCCAGCCACATCCAGCTTCTCATGAATCCCTTCCTAGAAACTTGCCCAGATGCTGTGGGCTTCTTTCCCTTGTTCCCCATCCTTCTGGAGCTCCAGAGCTGCTTTAGGCCCCTGCTTCACTGTCTCCTTCCTTAGGAGTGCTCACTTGTCCCCATCTCTCCAGCCTAATCAAGATGCAGACAACTCCATTTCCTCTCAATTCAACCAAGACAGCATTGACTCTTTTCTAGAAGGTGCCTTAGAAAGCAAGGGAGAGACATTGGGAGTGGAGAGAATCATTAGTTTTAGATTCGTGTTTAACAAAAACCTGGCAGTAGTCTATAGAGACTAAAGTGTGGGCCTCTACAAAGCTTGACTTTCTCCCTAAAACTGTGGCAAGCCATACATGATGGTGCATCCTGTATTCCCAGTACTCTGGTGCCTGAGGCAGGAGGATCACAAGTTTAAGTCTAGGTTGGGCTGTATAACAAAAGCACAAAAACAAAATAAATAAGAATTCTCACAAATTTTTTACTTGTTTCTCCTGGCCATGGAGCAAAACACCTGTAACTGTGGTTCTGCCCCTCTCTAGGCAAATGTATTCAGTTCTCCTTTCAGGGAAGAAGTAAATTAAATGATTATTTTCAAAGAATGTCTTATGCCTGAAATCGTGGCACATGCCTTTAGTTCAAGCATTTGGGAGGCAGAGCAGGTGGATTTCTGTGAGTTTGAGGCCAGCCTGGTCTACATAGTGATTTCCAGGCAAGCCAGGGCTACATAGTGAGACCTTGTCTCAAGTGAAGGAATGAATGAGTGAATGAATTAAGTTCTAACCCAGACTTCCTTTCCCCTCTCCCCTCTCCTTCTCTCCCCTTACCTTTTGTTTTTTTCCTTCTATTCTTCCTCTGGTTCCTCTTCTTCACCTCACCTCCTACCTCTCTTGACAAGACTTAACAACCTTGAAATTCTTGGTCCTTCTATGTCCACTTCCTAGTACTGGGATTATAGTCATTGGCCACCACACCCAACCTTCAGTCTGTAAATCTCTATTTGTTGTCTGTCTTTTCTAACACTTCCTAAAGAGCCTCTTCTAACCCTAACCATAATCACCTCGTGCTTGGATTATTGGTCTTCCTCATCACATCACAGCTCCTGATCTGTGCTCTGTAATGGAGCTAGTGCGCTTCCAATTCACCATTCATGTCTGACTACTTCAGAACTTCCACAAGTTCTCCTTTCTACTTTAATGGAAATCCAGACTGCTTCCCATTGGCCCAGGAAGCCTTGTAGCAGGCTACGTCCTTGATCGCTACATGTCCTTTTATTGGTAACTCTGCTCCTGCCCACATGGGCCTTTTACTCTTTCCACATCTACCTTTGCACCCATTCCTCCCTCCTTTTGTTTTAAGATTCTTCCTTCAGTTCCTGGTAAGACTTAGTCTTATGCCAATCTCAGCTTAGGTGCCATCTGCTGTAGTGACTTCCTTACCTCGTCAGTAAAGGAAGCTTTATTCCTCACTCGCTGCTTTACCTTGTTCTTATTTTTCTTTACAGTCTGTATCAGTTTAAGTTAGTATATGTCTTTTGTGTTCTTCTCACTCTTTTCCAAAAAGGCAAGAAACTGCTTGTTCACTGTTTACCTAGACTCTGCTAAACTGTCCTACGCAGAGTAGCCAGTCTGATACTGGACAACACTCAGGTTCCAGCCTTAATCAGAATTCGTGTTGTGTCTCTCTCAGGTGCATTCTAATCCCCACCACAGTCATTGCTTTCTTTATCTTAACTCAGTACCCTGTCAGAATCATTATTTCCTCCACATCCCGTAGTCCCTAATGCTAGTGTCTCTCGCAAAGCCAGACAGAATCCTAAAATGTCTTTTAGCATTTGCTTCTCTACTCACCAACAATCTCTTCATTTTGTCCTTGTCCTTGCTACACTTCTTAATGGTGTCCTTTGTTTGAAATATTCTTTCTCGACTTAGCCTCCTTTCTCTGTTGGCTGGTTACAGCAGGGTTCGCACGGAAATTGAAAATAATGTTTCACTTCACAGTCCTGTTCAGCTAGTCCATGTTGTTTTTAAACTCATACATGATACAGTTAGGAAAGCCAGCACATGTCATGTTATTGGCTAGGCCAGTTGATGTCTGTAAGAATATATTTTCCCTCTTGGCCTAGGCAGCAGCTGCAGGAACATGTAATATGTTTTCAGGGGTAAGGCTTTTAGCCTTTTAGGCCTAAACTGGAAGACAGTGCCACAAACACTTAACTCCTTTCATTTTGTGTGCTTGTCACCTGACAGCATCATTTGTACTTTGTTTGGAGACAATTGTTCATTGCAAACAGAAAGGCAAAGAGATGTGCAGGGTGGCAGGAAGTTAGTGTTGTCATTAAACTGAGGCTGTTTGTCAGCTGTCCTAGACATTTGAGCAGGACGGTTGAATCATCAGGCTTCTGTTGGGAAAGCTGAATCAATTCTCCGCCACCAGTAACCATTATCATCTCTCTCTTTCCCATACACTCCAATACACAACCTTCTGGTTGTTTTAATAATTGAACTTTTTCACTGTACCCTTGTGGATTTTTCAGTTTCTCAACTTGAAATTTTACTTCATTTACTTTAGACGTTTGTAGAACAATCTTTATGGGAGAATGGTCAGGGAAGAGACTCAACAGCAAAGACCTTCAGAGTTCTTTGTAAATGCAGTGTGTTAGTTGCAAATAAAATTAATATCGTGGTGGCTTAAGCATTATGGTTCAATAAATTTTGTCAGTCATATGCTGTGTAACAAGATGAAGATTTCCGTGGTCCAAGTGAGTCCCCTGTGCCTTTCCCTGGCTAGTTTCACTCCCATACCCTAATCAAACCTCTGATCTGGCTTTATAAATAAAATTTAGATTTGTTGTTCCTAGAATGGCACATAAGTGGACTCATGAACTATGTGCTCTTATGCCTGGCTCCTTTAATCTGTGTGTTCTGGAATCCATCTTTGCCATTTTATGTGTTTCCCTCCCATTGTTGCTAAATGTTCCACTTTGTGCTTACATTACAATTTATTGTTTACCATTCTTCTCTTGATGGACTTGTGTCTTATTACACTGAGGGCTTATTATGAAAACAGAAACTGTGAACATTAATGTGTAGAATTGTGTTTGGGAGGTAAATATCTACATCATGGCAGAATCTGTGTTTACCTCCATAAAACACTGTCAACTTGTTTTCCAAAGTAATTGTACCATTCAGCATTACAGCTGTGATGTATGAGAGGCCAGTTGTTCCGGGTAGTGTTTAGTCCATATGTAGTAGTGTCTCTTGGCTATAATTTACATTTCCATAATGTCTTGAAATGTTGAACCTCTTTTTGTATGCTTACTGGCCTTCCAGAGGTTTGGGGGGGGTCCCATCTTTTGCCAATTATAAAAACAAAGCAGGTATTTTCTTACTTACAAAACAACTAGCATTATTCATTTCCTAGCTATTGAGTCCTAAGAGTTATTCATATATTCTAAAGTCCTTGGTTAAATACACTCATTGCAGACCTTTCTCCCAGCTTCTAACTGAGCAGATAAGATGGCTCAACACATAGAGGCACTTGCTGCCAAGCTGTTTTATCCCTAGGACTCATGCAGTAAAGAAAATAACTAACTCCCAAAAAATGTCTTCTGACCTCCAGAAATAACCACGCCAAGTACATGTGCATATGCGGGTGCACACACACACTCTCTCTCTCTCTCTCTCTCTCTCTCTCTCTCTCTCTCTCATTTATTAAATTCCTTTTGTTAAATTTATTGCTTTTGCAACCTCTCTAAAATGTTTGCCTAGCCCAAGGGTAAAAAAAAAACAAACCCTACATTTTCTTCTAGAAGTTTTATAGTTTTAACTTGAACATATACGGGTTGATCTCGCATGTGGTATGTGTAAGGAACAAGGTTTGTTTGTTTACCTGTTATGGCTGTGCAGTTGCTTAACATCATTATTTTAAAAAGCTGTCCTTGGGGCTGGAGAGATGGCTTTCAATTAAGAGCGCTTGCTGCTCTTACAGAGGACCTGGGTTTAGTTTCCAGCACCCACATCAAGAGTCTCAAAACCATCTATAACACTAGTTCCAAGGGTCTACTCCCATCTTCTGATCTCTGTAGATACCTGTAAGCACTAGGTGCACATACATGCAATCTAGAACACATATGCATAAAATATGTAAATCTTTTTTCCCTCATTTTTATTTATTATTCTCTCATACAGTACATCCAACTGCAACTTCCCTTACATATTGGCTGGTTTTGTGTGCCAACTTGATACAAACTAGAGTCATCAGAGAGGAAGGAGCCTCGGTTGAGGAAATACCTCCACAAGACCCAGCTGTAAGGCATTTTCTCAATTAGTGATCAAAGAGGGAGTGCCCAGGCCATGGTGGGTGATGCTATCCTTGGGCTCCTGGTCCTGAATTCTATAAGAAGGTGGACTGACTAATCCATGAGAAGCAAACCTAGAAACTGGGTGGTGCATGCCTGGTTTCTATGGCAACTAATGTGGCTACTGGGATTAAAGGTCCAAATCATTGTGGCTACTGGGATTAAAGGTGCGTGTTACCATTACCTGGTCTATAAGGCTGACCAGTGGGACTGTTGTACTCTCAGATCTCTAGGCAGGTGTTATTTGTTAAAATACAATTGAAATGCTACTACACAAGCCAGTAAACAACACCCCTTTCATGGCCTCTACATCAGCTCCTGCCTCCTGGATCCTGCCCTGTTTGAGATCCTGTCCTTGACTTCCCTCAGTGATGAACGGCAATGCTGAAGTATAAGCCAAATAAACCCTTTCCTCCTCGGCTTGCCTTGTGGTCATGGTGTTTCATCACAGCAAACCCTAACTAAGACACCTTCCTTCCAGATACACCCTCCACCCATCTCTCCCCAGAAAAAAAGCGGGCCTCCCAGGGATATCAATAGAATATGGTACAACAGGGTATAATAAAAACCAGGCACACACCTTCCCATCAAGGCTAGGTGAGGCAACCCAGTAGGAGAAGAAGGATCCCAAAAGCAGGCAAAAGAGTCAAAGACATCCCCACTCCCATTGTCAGTTCCTCAAAAACACCAAGCCAACAATCATAACATATATTCAAAGGACCTAGAACTGACCTATGCAGGTTCCAAGATTGCTGCTTCAGTCTATGAGCCCCCATGAGCCCTACTTAGTTCATTCAGGTGGGGGTGGAGGGAGAGACAATGGGGATCCTCAACCCCTCTGGCTTCCACAGTTCTTCCCCCTCTCCCGTGGGGTTCCCTGAGCTCGCTCTCTCCACCTAATGTTTGTCTGTAGGTCTCTGCATCCACTCCCATCTGCAGCCTCTCTGATGATAACTGTGAGTGTAACAAAATATCTTTAGGAATCATCATTTCATTGATTTTTTTTTTAATTTTGCTGGTTTTGTTGGTGGGTTCTACCCTAGGTTTCTTTGCTGTCCAGCCTCTGGGTCCTGGTCATCCAAGCAGTGTTGTGCATGGTCTTCCTCTTGTGGTGTGGGTCTCAAATTGCACCAGTCATTGGTTGGCTATTTCCACAAGTTCTGCTCCACCATTGCCCCGGCACATCTTACAGGCAGGACAGATGGATTGTAGGTGGAA
>LOEQ01000933.1:417773-436597 GCA_001685075.1 Bramus lutescens | reverse complement strand
TCCAGGACAGGTCCCAAAGCTACAGAGAAACCCTGTCTCAAAAAAAAAAAAAAGCTATATCATTGATTTTGATAACCATGAAGATGGGATTTTGGGAAAGAAAAGGTTAACTTTAACATATGAGTTATTAGACTTTATCTGCAAAGATACTATGAGAACTATAAGTATTCATTGGTCTTTCTTTGCATGGAAGATTTCTTATTTGACTATTAAAAAGTAAGTGTGAAGAAGTAATTATCTAAATGTCCAGTAATGGCTACATACAAGAAAAAGCAAATTAACTTTTTTGCTTGCTAGTAATAATTATGTACTTCTGACTTCCAGTTCCATCTGTGAATTGCCATAGATTAAGAATGTCTGTGAACTTTTAGAAATGAATACTTGGCCTTCCTGCAATATGCCTGATATTCCACCTTACTCTGGTATTTGTAAGGCTTTCCACATAATTATTGTTCACAAATATCAATTACTGTAAATCCAACAAGAATAAGTCACTTGTAAAGATACAAGTTAGCATACCAGACTAGAAAACTAGACTGTTGCCTTCATTTTCAGTGCTTACTGTTACATGTTTCTTTTACTCCCTTCCTTTCTATAGACAAAACTTGCCAATGGCACTTCCAGTATGATTGTGCCCAAGCAGCGGAAGCTCTCAGCAAGCTATGAGAAGGAAAAGGAACTGTGTGTCAAGTATTTTGAGCAGTGGTCAGAGTCTGATCAGGTGGAATTTGTAGAGCACCTTATATCCCAAATGTGTCATTACCAGCATGGGCACATCAACTCCTATCTAAAACCTATGCTGCAGAGGGATTTCATAACTGCTCTGCCAGGTATGTGTGTGTTTCCTTGTAAAGTCTTAGTTGATTTGCTACAGTAGTAATGGAACTGGATCTTCCAGCCTTACCCCACCTTCCTCTTTGAGAGAGAGGGAGAGAGAAAGGGTTTCACTCCATAACCCCAAGCTAGCCTCAGATTCACTGTGTAGCCAAAGTATACTTCAAACTCACTGGAGTTCTTCTGCCTCAGCATTGAACGTTCTGGGATTTCAAGTCTTTTAACACTCCTGGCTACATTTCTCTTTTTAAATTTTTATTTGGTTTTATAGTTACATGCCAAGTCATTAATTACACCTTCTTCATCTAATACAAGAAAAAACACTGGGCATGCTAGTACTTGGGAGGCAGAGGCAGGCGAATCTCTGTGAGTCTGAGGCCAGCCTGGTCTATAGAGCGAGTTTCAGGACAGCCAGGACTACACAGAGAAATCCTGTCTCAGAAAAAAAGAAAGAAAAATAAAAAAGAAAACCCAAAATACAAAAATTAAATTCCATTTTACTTTGTTTTGTGTCCTTCTGTTCAGCTGTTTTTAATTGTTGGTTTAATCTATATGCAGTTCCAAATCTGGTTTTTTACCCTTAAGTGTTACCTGAGGTATGACTTTTATAATGTGTTTTATTCTCAATTTCTTTCATATTCTTAGATTTTAATTTATGGGAATTTTAGCAACAAAAATGTATGTTTGCTGGTTTGCTTGTTTACTTGAGGACAGAGTATCTCTACCTAGTTCAAGCTGGCTAAAAACCTGCGATCCTCCTGCATCAGCTTCTACTACAACCCATGACAGAATACTGAAGTTATAAGAATTATTTTTTTAGTATTTTTGAAAGAATGATAAATCAATTATTTGATGTGTGTCACACATGAGAGAGAGATACTTGAGAGGATGCCATAATTTTTCTGCAGATCAAACCAGGATCTTGTTCATAGAGGGCAAACACATTACTACTGACTTACACCGCCAGTGGGGCGGGGAGGGGGTGTTGATGGGAATGAACCCTGAATCTTGTGCAAACTAGGTAAGTACTCTATCACTAAGTAACATCTCCAGAGTGTCCCAACCCATCTTGAATGGTGATCTAAAACTGCAAAGCATGGGAATATGAAGTTCTTATATGGGCTACAAATTTATTAGGGAAGTAGTTATACACTTGGTGTTAACTAAACTGTCAGGTCTTGTTTGGGGGTGCTTTTTTATTTTGACTGCATTTGGTGGTTATGAAATAGAGAAAATACAAAGAAAAAAGACTGGAAAGATAGCTCACCCAGTAAAGTATGTGCAGGCATGAGGGCATGAGTTCAGACCTGGCTGGAAGAAGGAGCATCTGTATTCCCAGCTCTGGGGAGGCAGATATAGGCAGATGCCTGAGGCTCACTGGCCTCCATGCACACATATGTGAACACGCATACATGCAAAGTAAAAAATATAATTACCCAGAACTCTACCGCACAGAGAGCCCTTTGTTAGTAAATTACATACATATTATAAAATTCTGATCATGTATTTATTTCCCAATAGAACTGAGGGATCTGGCTTTTAAAGCTTAATATATTCTCCTAGTATACTTTTATTAAATATGTTAAGGTATTTTTTCTTTTCTTTTCTTTTCTTTTCTTTTTTATCCAAAGCAGGGTTTCTCTGAGTAGTTTTGGAGCCTGTCCTGGAACTCGTTCTGTAGACCAGGCTGGCCTCAAACTCACCGAGATCCACCAGAGTGCTGAAATTAAAGATGGACACTACCACCACCTGGCTCTATAGTACTTTTTGCAGTGGTCTGACATATTATTTAATCCCTTCATTAGTCATTTTTCCCATATAGATTATACCATGGTGGACATTCTTATGCACCCAAAGTAGAATTGGCTGTATTAAAGAATATGAGGTGTTTCTGTGTGCTTTGATTTTTTGTTTATTTGTTTTGGCTTGTTTGTTTGGGGTTTTTTTGTTGTTGCTGTTTGTTTTATGGGTGTGTTGGAAATTGAATCCAGTGCCTCACACATGCCAACAAACACTCCGCCACTAACCTTTACCTGCTGCCTTGAAGCATGAACTTTTTGAAGGCTTTCTCCTCCTCCTCTTTGAGGCAAGCTCTTACTGTATAATTCAGACTGGCCTTGAACTTTCACCATTCCTCCTGCCCCACTCTCCTGGGAGTGTTTAAAAGGCTTTTGGTACATGTTGGCAAGTCCTCCTCTAAGAATAATGTACTATTTAGTAGCCTTTTCAGGACTACATACTATTACCTTGCTTAATCCTTGCCATCTGTTTTTAAAATTTTGTTTTTATAAACCTAAATTACCTTTTAAAATTAAAGAAATGCTTATTTGTATATTACATGTAGCCACTTTAAAACAAATGGTATCTCTATCCTTTGCTAAATAAAATAGATGTTTGCCCCCTTATAACATCTGGATTTTTTTCTAGCCATAGGCAGTTTTCTTTGTAAAAACAATCTGAGTGTTCTTCCCAATCGTTGAGACATGCTACTGTCTTAAGCTTAGCCACTAAGAATTGAACTGGAGTCGATTGGACTAGTGTATTATGCCTAATACTGATCCCTAGTGTGTATCTGCTGACCAGGCTATCCGGCATTAAATCATGTCCAGTGCTTAACAGCCATTTAAATTTCTAAACCTACACCATCTGGCTGCATTTAGTAAACCAAACTACTTCAAAAATTGCCTATAATCCATTAATGTAATGGTTTTGTTTGGAGTGTTAGGTGAAATTACTTTCAACGACTTATTACTCTGGTACATTGTAAAAGATCAGGAGCAATTTGATGGCAGCCATTAAAAATGTAAGAATACCTTTTGGAAACTTGTGATGTTGTAGAAACTTTGAATATAAAGATTCAGGAAACGTATCATCATTGTATTTTGTATGAAAAACTATTTATTATATCTTTAATTGGCTTATAGTCATATTCCTTTAATAAGAATTAGGTGATGGATGCCTCCATCTGCTTATGCTTAAATATGAGCATGTGATGCCAGCAAACAAGATCCATCTAAAGCTTTCTCCCCAAGTCTGCTGGAAACGTGACGGATATCCATACAGTTTTTATAATTAGAATAATGTTTAATAAGCATATTTGGATTGTTGCTAATGGCATCCAAGTGTGTCTCCATATGATTCAGGGGAAACACGCATGCACGCTGTCAGTTCTTCTCAGTTCATGCCTGCAGAAGACAGACTGTATGACTCCTTCCCACCTTTTGAGCCTTCAGAAACCCTCAAAGATTAATAATTTTGAATGTTTTTGTCTGACCTGTGAGCTTAGAACAGCTATGACAGGAAGTGTTATTAGGGTGATCATTCTGTTTGCCAGGCTCTTTTATGCTGAGACTTTGATACATATTTGGGTGGTAGAAAGCTTTAATTGGGGAGCACACTATTTTCTACCAATCAGTTTGCCATGATTTCTTACAAATGCTACCCAAGTTATCTATTTGGTAAGATTTTTTTTTCCATTTTTGGTCAACTGTCACTTAGGTTTTATAGCAATAAAATAGTTGGGTGGTTTTTTTTCACATGCAGTGTAGCTCATCTTCGAACTTTAATATCCCTGTGTGTCCTCTCAGGATGTTCCTATGGCCGTGTCTACTTCCCTCATTCCCTACCCCAGCACAGTCTGGTGTGCTGCCTCTCCCCAGTACATATGAGGGCATTTCTTTCATCGGATAGCTTTGGAACTGCAGCAGTAATAGAAGCAGAATGAGGAATGGACCTAATATCAAGATTTCGGGGGGTCTGAATCACAGAGTTTGAGATGCCATCCGTAGAACATCCCCTAGTGTTGAAATCCATATAGATAGATGTGAACAGTTTTCTGGACTCCTTTTTATTTTTAATGTCTTGGGGGTTTTGCTGGTTGTTAGCTTTAGCTTCCTTATCTAACAGAAGATGGAAAATACTGTTCATTTCTGTAACCTTATGGAAAAATTATTGACACTCATTTTACCCAAGTTTCTACTTGAGAAAGAAACTGGCCCACACTAGGGACAGTGGCATGCCTTCCTCACACAGCATGTGCTGTTCTTTTAAAGGACTTTCTGTGAAAAATTGCTCAGCACCCCCTCTGTTCTTTTTCTGTGCTTCCTTCCCCCCCTCACCAAAGCACGGGGTCTGGACCATATTGCTGAGAACATTCTGTCATACTTGGACGCCAAATCACTGTGTGCTGCTGAGCTTGTGTGCAAGGAGTGGTACCGTGTGACGTCAGACGGCATGCTGTGGAAGAAGCTCATCGAGAGAATGGTCAGGACAGACTCTCTGTGGAAAGGCCTGGCAGAGCGCAGAGGGTGGTGAGCCTTTACCTTCGTCCTACCACAGCGTTCCCACCCAGAGTGTTGGAAGTCAGTGAGGCTACTTTGCATCATTGATAGTTATTGTGCCGATTTATAGCTAAAAATATGAGAGAATTGTTGTTCGTGTACTCAACAGTTTTTCTCTGACCATCATTAAATGACATATTTTGTTCATACTGCTTTGCAAAAGAAAACTGACCTGATTAAATAAAGCATTCTGCTCTCTGGACGGAAATTGGGACTCTGCAGAAAGGCCAAGGGGCAATTGTTAAGGCAGATAGGATAGCTTTGAATCAGGTGGAAAGTATCCACTCCTCCTTCTTCCTCTTCTGGGGAAAACAGAATTATTCTCCCTCAGTAGGCTTCCTCTATTTAGTCCCCACTTCCAGTGTCTTGTTACCTTTATAATCAAAAATTAATTTTTATGCCCAAATAAAATAAAACTATAGCTACCAGGAAGAAAAAAATAGAATTTAGTATATATCATTTCTTCTTAAAACTTGTATATTTCTTTAGATTTGTGTGTTTAATTGTGACTTCCCTAAGGCCTCATGTAGTCAGCAGCCTGAATGACTTTACCAGTGGTGGTGTTCTCTGTGGCACTACTTCATTAAAACTTCTTGAAGATATTTTCCTTTTTAGAGTTTTGCCTCAGAGTGTGTCCCTAGAATGTCACTATAAGACTGTCAGGTATGAATAAATCATTAAGTAAGTTATTAAGTATATTTGATTTAAAAATGATAATAGACATGTGTGTCCCATGATTGTCTTTGAAATTAACTTGGGGGAGTCTTTTTTTTTTGCCTATAGTCATATACAACCTCCAATAGTTAGGATTACTAAAGGAAAGACAGGTGTGGTAGTAGAAGGAACGAGGCTGGCAAGTGTAACTCTGTAGCAAGACCCTGTGTCAAACAAGTTTAAAACCAGTCAAGGGCTGCAGGTTCCCACATTGTATATACAAGGCTTTGGGTTCAGTCCTCAGCACTACAAACGAAAAACAAATCTTCATGTAGCTGGGTGGGCATAGTGGTCCATACCTATAATCCCAGCGAGGAAGGAAGTTGAGGCAGGAAAGAGACAGATAAATAATCACAGATCAACTTTCCTTAGAATTTTCATAAAATTACGCTGGACTCTCTTGCTTTTGTATCCTTGAAATCCATGGGTTCATAAATATGTTGACCTCTGAGCGGTACGGCAAGAGTTTCAGAGGTTTCTGTCATTTGAGCTATTAGGAAAACTTAAAAAAAAAACTTAAAAACTCTTAAATCCCAAGTCAGGGATCCAAATGCTATCAATCTTCTTGCTATATGACTATAAACCAGAACTTTTGGGGGGGTTTTCCTCCTGTTTTCCTCTCAGGTGTTTTTCCTATCCTTCCTTACAATGTAGAAAAGTAGAGATTGCCTTTACTTACTGACTTTATACTCTGATAGTTAGCATGCGTGGTGTTCAGAGTCCATCAGCTTTAGAAATGGAGCACACAGTTGCTTACTTGTGGGAATTTTAGGGTGTCTGAGAAGATTTCTCTATCCCTCAGGAAAGCAAAGAAACTCTCCTCCAGATTCAGGCCTTAAATAACAGTTTTAAAAAATCACTTCTTAGCTAAAAAGATTTCATGCGCCATTAAAATACACTTGTTTCCATCTGTGCTGTAAATGACAGTAGCCTTCCTCATAAACAGTAGCGTGTTTTGAAGGCAGGGAGAGCAAGGAGTGGGGCTTCTGTGATGTATAAATGCAAACGCAAAAGCAGACTTCTGTTTAGTGGGGTCTTTTATGTTGGTTATAAAGACAAAAACCATCATTGAAAGGATAGGATTTTAGCCTTTGTTTTTTTATTAAATAGTTTTTGTGGTACCTGGAATCAAACTGAGGATTTTATACATGTTAGGCAAGTATTCTACCCCTAAGTTAAATCCCAGTCCACTTTTTAGTCTTTTAAAGGGGTCCTTGAAGAGCGATATGTCTCCATGCAGTTAGAGCCACTATTTCCCTCTCTTCAACCTCAGAACCTTCCCCCCCCCTTTGTAAGTCGTTCAGCTTTATGACAGATTCCCTTGTCTTTGATCACATTAATAGAATTTGATATAACTTGTTATAGTCCCATGAAGTGGCTAACACAAATATTTGTGTGATCTGTGAATGCCTGTTTAGTGTCTTTGGATGACAGTTATGATGTCTCCCTTTTTGTTTATTGTCTTTGTGTTTGGTGGTCATGGTGTTGAGGCCTCAGCCTTCTGAGTGTCGGGATTACAAGAATATGCCAAATTCTCCCTTCTTCAGAAGAAATAACTTACGAACAATTTCTCATTTCCTTCCTTCCGTTCTTTCCTTTTTTTAAAGATATTTCTTTATAGCCCTGGCTTTCCTGGAACTCACCTCTGTAGACCAGGCTGGCCTCAAACTCACAAAGACCCTCTTGCCTCTGCTTCCTGAGTGCTGGGACTAAAGCCCAGCTCATTATCTGTTTGTGAAGTGATTGTTACCAAGCCCTCTGTGTTAAAGCCTTTTCATGTTGTTCCTTTCCCCATACAAGTGTCTTTGAAAGTGCCTCCAATTTCTTTTCAAAAGTATACAAATAAATATGGTCTTCCTAGAATGACTGAATCACCAAGATTTAACCTCCACTTTGCTGTTATATTTCATACCTAGATAGATTTGACAGTTTGCCCCTAGGACATGAACTTTGCAGTTTTCTCTCTTAAATAACACTAAGTAATGCTCTCTGCTCAGTAATGGTAACTCTTAAAAGTATGATAAAGGATCACTGGGGAAGAGTCCATTTTCTTAATCAGGAGATCACATTTTATGATAACATTCTAAATTTAATATTTCACATTTATCATGCATTCACATTCTCACAGGTACCAGACAGTTTGCATAGAAGTGGTCCCTGTTGTCAAAGAACATACACCTTAAAAGATCTTGACTTAAAATAGATACAGACTGGAAGCCAGTTCTCAATATCTAGCCACTTCTTTGTAGCATCTTTGATTGGAGAAATTAATATACGTTTGTAAAGGCATGGTAAAGACAGTGGGATAGAAAACGAGATTAGAGATTCATTTGAATCCAATTTCCTGAGAATATAGAGAAAATACATTGAATGTGAAAAAAAAATCCTGGAATACCTTATAGGAACGACAAAGACTCAAAGGAAGACAAGAATCTCAGGAATGGTGGGCACTGAAAAAACAACAGTTAAAAATCTCATCTGCATCCAAGAGTTTACATAACCAAACTGTTCAGAGAAGGATGCCACTAATCCAGAATTATTTCTCAAAGTAGCTTACTCACCCTTTATGTTGGTGTATCAGATTTCATAGTCCTCTTCTTTTCACTTCTCCATTGCAGATTTTCTTTTCTGTATTAAGATAGGCAGCAGACCCAGCTGCCTTCCTGATAGGAGATTTCCTCAACTAATTTTCAAGGTGTCTAATAGGGAGGGGGCAGGGGAGAAGCTCTCCTGAAGACATGAAACAATTAATTATATTGTAATGGTGCTATAGAGGCACAAGTGGATGACTGGCCCAGAGAAAACATGATTTCTCTGGTGCCAGGATTACACTCAGAGGCATTTCTGCCTATCTCCACTTTGCAAGGCACGGTGCCAGTGAGAACAGCAGTTAGCACACCCATAGTGGGCTTTACTAGCTTCCACACCGTGTTTGGTGGGTTCTTAACTTCAGGATGAGGAATTAAATTTTTTGCCCAGCAGGAAGTGATTGCCGTTTACCTTTTTTCGGGGGTAAGGGGGTAGGGAGCACTCTTAACTTGTGATGTGTTTGGAGATACGCTATTAAAAGGAAAGAGATGCTAGCAAATGCTGCTTGCTGGAGTCGAGGAAATCAGGAACTGCATCTGCGTGTGCACACAGAAACACATCTGTGAAAGCTAGCCTCCTACCTCACACATGATAGCGTGGTGTGCTGACCATGTCTCCTCACCTCTTTCCTGCCTGCTGCTGGGCACTCGTGCAGTCCCTTTGTTTGTTCTATGAACTGAGGATTGCCACATGGTCAGGAATAGCCCCAGTGACTGAGCTAGCATACCTACCCCATGTGATAAATAACTAGAGGCTTGAGCTCCATAGCAGAAATATAGCTGTTACCCAGCATGCTAGGCTTCCTCTGACACTGGCACAACTTGGCTCAGGGGCCTGTGGTAGAGTGGCAAATGACTTACCTAACAATGTGCACACAGCTCAGGGCTCCAGCCCCAGAGCCAAGGGAGAAAAGTAATAGTTATGATTATTAACCAGAGGAATTACCATTATTATCAAATGATAAAATCACTAAATGTACAGAAGTCTAATCAACCAGTAGATGAGTATACGTTTATCAGCATCCCAAAGGGGTTGGTGCTCTGATGTTCTGTACTGGAATTAATGTTGATCAGGCTCCTTAGATACCAGGAGGTTAACACTTTTGACACGGGACTCCTAAAATCGCCTTACCATCATACCTTGCCGGCTAGTCAATGACTATTATGTGGAATAGTAACTGAAACACCTTGAAGAACTACAAAGCTTCTTCTAAATGGGTTTATGATCTTCATTGGTAAATATTTGTTTTTTAGGGGACAGTACCTATTCAAAAACAAACCTCCTGATGAGAATGCTCCTCCCAACTCCTTTTATAGAGCACTTTATCCTAAAATTATACAAGATATTGAGGTAAGAATTGATTTATTTCTGGATATATGCTGAGTGCTGGGGATCATTAGTATACTTAGCTTACAAGTATTATTACAGAAAACCCATTAAGGTATTCAGTGTGGGTTAAAAATCAGTGTCTTTTCCCAATGAATAAGGTTGGTAAAGTACAGAAGACTCCCAGTCGATTTTTGTGTAGCTTTAAAACCTTTGTTTACCTACAGATGAGAATGTAAGAGGGGATTACCACCTTCCTAAAACACCAGGGAGACCTAGAACTCGTAAGCTGACGAGCTTCCTTGAAAAGTTACCAGTAGGCATTGATGCTGCATATCTAAGAGGCGCACTGAGCATGCAACTTTATATAGCTTTTATACGTTTGTGTCCCATGGAGCTGTGGCTCTCACCCTTCCTCGTGCTGCAGCCCTTTAAGACAGTTTCTTATGCTGTGTGGCCCCCAAACACAAAATTATTCTCATTGTTGTTTTACAGCTGTAATTTTGCTATTGTTATGAATTGTAGTGTAGATACTTGTGTTTTCCAGTAGTCTTAGGCAAGCCCTGTGAAATGGCAGTGTGAATCATACCCGACATGTTGAGACCTGCTGCCATAGAGCCATTGGTTTGAGTTCTTTCCTAATTAACTGCTTCTTCAAATTCTCATATCAGACAATAGAATCAAACTGGAGATGTGGACGACATAGTTTACAGAGAATCCACTGCCGCAGTGAAACAAGCAAAGGAGTTTACTGTTTACAGTGTGATGACCAGAAAATAGTAAGCGGCCTTCGAGACAACACGATCAAGGTAAGGTCTCTTCAGCTGAGGAGCATGGCTTGTGGGAGTAAGGGTGACTGTGTTCATAAAGCAACCTAAAGCATAAGTCCTAAGTGTTGTTTCTAGGAAGTGAGAATTTTAGATTGGTTCTAGTACCAAAACCAATTTCCTTAAAGGGCAAGTGTCTGCTTCTCCCCAGAGAATCATACAAATGGATAGTTCCAGGGTTGAACTCCCTTCTAGAAGTGTGCTGATGGAAGCTGTTGTTATTTTGGCCTTCCTAATTATAGGCTACTCTTCCACCTTAATGAAAGGATAAAGTTAGCATTAGACTGAAGTCAGCACATCCAGGTGTTGGCTCTACCTGGAGGAAAGAATGCACTCTCACCCCCTCTGCCTTGCCGTTTGGGGGTCATACATGTACAGAGCAACAAGTCTCCACAGCAC
Source organism: Bramus lutescens (assembly GCA_001685075.1). NCBI lineage: Eukaryota > Metazoa > Chordata > Mammalia > Rodentia > Cricetidae > Bramus > Bramus lutescens. Next base: position 425,568 of record LOEQ01000933.1, on the reverse strand, counting down.
CCCATTGTGACAGTGATCCTTTGCCCTCCTAGATCTGGGATAAAAGCACGTTGGAATGCAAGCAAATCCTCACAGGCCACACAGGCTCCGTCCTGTGTCTCCAGTATGATGAGAGAGTGATCATAACTGGATCATCAGATTCCACTGTCAGGTAGGAAATCTCAGGCTCTGCTGAAACACTCTACTTTCTGTCACAGTAATTCCCTTTTCTTTAAAAGTTTTTATTTAATGTGAATAAATATGTATGTCTGTTTAAAGGTGTCAGGTCTTAGAGTTAGCTTCTGGTTGGTCACTTGTCACTGTAGAGCCAGACCCTTGATTTTGGAACCATTTGGTAGATTTCTACTTTGGCATGTTTAAGAAGCTACACACAGGTTTTAATTTAGAGAAGCACCTGGCATAGGAACTTTCCCTCTCTTTATGGGAAAGAACCTCACGGGAGTGCAGGAAGGGAGCAAAGCCTCCTTTCGGGTGATTGTAACTGCAGTGCAGGCGTGCATGAGCCCTTCAAGTGTGTACAGGTAAGCAGGGCTTGTTCCTTGCCAGCCCCTCCCCTGCCATCCCCACAGTGTTTAATTGCAAGTTCCACTCAGGGAGGGGTTCTCAATTTCCAGAGGCACTGATGATTTGATGGCACATCTATTATGCTGCTGGAGTCCAGTGTAGCTTGAGTTCAGGGTACCAGCCTCGCTGCTGAAAACCTGCTAGGAATTTCACCTGAAGCTAAAGAATTTAGCAAACATGATACATCAAAAGTAACTTTTAAAAAGCTAGAATAAAAGGCAATTAACTACATTGTTAAATTCTCTAAAGTTATTCCCTATAAGTAGGAAAGGCTGCTCCTTTGACTGCTAGGCATAGCAGGCCGGTCCTTGCAGTTGCTGGCAATTAACTTTATCCACGCTGTGGAGTGCCTTACAGAGGCTGGAGCATAGGGGAGAGATGATGTTTTGTTTGCTAGTTTTGGCAATGTTGGGATTGAACCCAGGGCTTAGCATGCTAAGCAGCACTCTCCCTCTTAGCAACACTGCAGAACAACATGGCTTTCCAAAAGGAGGGCTCAGCTGAAAAGGGCAATAAAATGTTTTAAAAACCAAAATCAATGTGCAGAAATAGAGTAGTCAAGGTAATTTCCATCATGACACTGTTCTCAAGCTATCCAAGGGTCCCCACTGCTATGAAAAAAGTACTCGGAGTAGGAGGGAGGACTCTTGTTGACCTCTTGCCCTGAAAAGCACAGAAATAGAACCTTGAACTTAGAATCTACATAATTCTGACCCTTGACCCAGGTGGAAAACTTAACATTCAGGAAAGTCAAACTCAAGTCTACTTTACTAAGTCTGTGGCAAAACATCGTGGCACAAGTCCTACTGCTATTCTTTTTTTTTTTTTAATCATTTTTGTTGATCATTTGGGAATCTCACATCATATGCTCCAATCATGCTTACCTCCCTGTGATGTGGGATTCCCCTCTGTATGCTGTGAATACCATTGGTGAATAAAGAAACTGCTTTGAGCCAGTAGCAGAGCAGGGCAGAACAGAAGGAGGCAGGAAAACTAAACTGAATGCTGGGAGGAAGAAGGCTGTGAAATGAATAGAAGCCATGTAGCCCTGCCAGAGACAGATGCCAGAACTTTACACAGTAAGCCACAGCCTCGTTGCAATACACAGATTAATAGAAATGGGTTAAATTAATGTGTAATTCTTTTTCCTGGTTTACATGTGTGTTCTTAATAGAATAATATTAGGATAGTAATCCGAAAATCTGTGACAAATTATCAGGTGATACTGACTACTTCCTCATCCTTGAGCACTATAGCTTGGCCAGATTTCCCATCTTAAGGTTTTACCCAGGGAACACCTACTTCCTGCCTTTTCTCTTTGTCTACACTGCTTCCTCGTGGTTCATTCATACCCTGCCTTGGGGCTACAAAGGAAGAGCACAACAGTTGCCATATAAGTGGGGGGTGAGGAGCTGGAGAGATGACTCAGAGGTTAAGAGCACTGGCTGCTTTTCCAGAGGTTCTGATTTCAATTCTCAGAAACCACATGGGGCTCACAACCATCTGTAATGAGATGTGGTGCCCATTTCTGGCAGAACACTATATACATAATAAGTAAATTTTTTAAAAAGTGGGGGTGAGCCGAGCATTATGGTCTCTTAGTCTCTTCTTAGGAGGCAGTTGGATCTTTGAATTCAAGGCCAGCCTGGTCTACAGAGTAAGTTTCAGGACAGCCAGAACTACAGAGAAACCCTATTTCAAAAAGAAAGTGGGTGTTTGAGGGAACAGGCATTTATGGTAAGCTCCATAGTCAAGAAAAGGCACTGCACTGAAGCCTAAGAACCATCTAATTCTCCGTTATCCTTTTCAGAGTGTGGGACGTAAGTGCAGGTGAGATGCTAAACACATTGATTCACCATTGTGAGGCAGTTCTGCACTTGCGCTTCAATAATGGCATGATGGTAACATGCTCCAAAGATCGTTCCATTGCTGTATGGGATATGGCCTCCCCAACTGACATCACCCTAAGGAGGGTGCTGGTGGGACACCGAGCTGCGGTCAATGTTGTAGACTTTGATGACAAGTACATCGTTTCCGCATCTGGGGATAGAACCATAAAGGTAATGGGCCACTTTTCAATGTGTTCACAAAGTGTAATAAGGAGTTGGTGTAAAAGTGTGATTGAGGACAACTGTATACATAAGCACTATGGCAGAATACTGTAATGTTTAATTCAGTTTTTATTTCTATAAATAACAGTAATGGGCTGGAGATGTAACTTAGTGGTAGCTTGACTGGTATGCCGAAGACCCAGCTTAGAAAGATAATAACAGTTATTGCGAGTGTGAGAAGAGCAGGCGTAAGTTTAAGATCAAGAAAATAAACATACTGGAGCTGAGAAAATGGCCAGGCTGATGAAGTCCTTGTCGCACAAGCATTAAGGACTGAGTTCGGATTCCTAGCAGCCATGTAAATGCCAGATGTGGCAGCCTAAGTTTGTGATCTCAGTGATGGGCACGAGGGCAAAGATGGTAGATCCCTGGTGCCCACTGGCCAGCCGTTCTCCAAAGCAGGAAACTTGGTGTTTAAAGACCTGTCTCAGAGAGTGAGTTGGAGGAGCTGAAAAGATGACTTGGTGTGTTAAGACAGAGGACTGCCTGCTTTCACAAAGGACTCAGGTTTAGTTGTCAGCATGCAAATAGTGGCTTAAAACCACCTGGAACTGCAGTTTCTGGGGCCCTGACACCCTCTTCAGGCGTCTGTGGGCTCCTGCACACACGTGGTACACACAAACCCAATTAGACACACATACACATAAAAATAATAAATATATCCCTGAAAAACTGGGTGGAAAGCAACTAAGGAGGACATTGAGTATGCACACACAGCATGGAGAGGAGGCCAGTTCTGTAAGAGGAAGAAGAAGCAACCAGCTTCACATTAGTCCTGTGTTACACGAACTAAACTCCACTCCAATTTACATTGCTGTTCTTTGAGACATTGGCATTCTCTGATGACTCACTTCTGTTTTCTGTTTACCCAGTACTCCATTTTTACTGGCAGACGTGTACCAATCAACTGCTCAGTTGTCATTTTTCTCTCTCAGGTATGGAACACAAGTACTTGTGAATTTGTAAGGACCCTAAATGGACACAAACGAGGAATCGCCTGTTTGCAGTACAGAGACAGGCTGGTGGTGAGTGGCTCATCTGACAACACCATCAGGTGAGCAGCAGGTGCCCTTTCCCAGAATGGACCCCATCACCCTTCCAGTTACCATTTGTACACAGATCTCATGGTCTTTAACTGTCTGTTTGTTGTGGTTTGTTGTTGTTGTCTGGGTTTCGAGACAGTTTCTCTGTGTAGTCTGGCTGTCCCGGAACTGGCCTCTAGTTCACAGAGTCCACCTGTCCTGCTTCCTGGGTGCTGGGATTATAGGTGTGGAACACCACCACCTAACTTTGGTTTGGTTTGGTTTTGATTTTTTTTTAATTCTATTTTCATATATCTATCCCTTCACTCCTCCCAGTTCCCCACATACACACCTCTCCTCTCCTCTACGTCCAATCAAATGTTTCATTTGTGTAGCTTCTTACGGGTCTAAAGTGTGCCCTCCTGGAGAGGCAGCACAGAAAAGCTTTTTGTTGGTGTGTTTCCTTCACCAAATAGACCTATTTCAGGGGGACTGCTTAAATAAGAAACTTAAGACAGCTAATGAACATTAAGGGCCCTTCTTTTAAATTTCTTTCCTGTAAGGCCGGCGGTGGTGGCGCACGCTTTTAATCCCAGAACTTGGAAGGCAGAGGCAGGCAGAACTCTTTGAGTTCGAGGCCAGTCTGGTCTATAGAGCTAGTTCCAGGCCAGGCTCCAAAACTACAGAGAAACCCTGTCTCAAAAAAACAAACAAAATTCTTTCCTGTAGCTAAAAAATGCTAATAAATAAAGGCCATTTCTCCATGTCACTGTTGTTGAAAACATAAAGAAAAAGGAGGGGAAAAAAAAGATTATTTCTCTGCTAGAAATCATGACTTTTCACTTCAATACAATAGTAGGCCAGAGAGCTGATTGCCTTTAAATTTGAAGGTTCTACAAATCTGTACTTTTTGTATTTTTGTCCTTACAAAGATGAATGACAGAGAGGTGCTAATACTTTGGAAATTTTATCAGTCATCTCCTTTCCTTCAGTGCCTGAGGGAAGAAAGAGCTAGGCCTGATGCATATCAAACCTGCCACTCCTGGAAATCAATGGAATTGGGCTGAAAGAAACTATTGCTGCCGACTTGACTTCTCGAGGTCTGGCTTTGCTCCTCTGTCGCTGGTGACTGCCCTGCACAGCGCTGAGGGCAGTGTCCTCCAGCAGAGAGGGAGCAACTTTGTGCGAGTGGGGGCTCAGTGACACAGTGTTTCTCACTCTTAGGGGTGACTTCAGGAAGAATTACTCTCTCTTCCTAGGGACTGAACGTTGAATCCCCGCTGGAAGAACCTAGTTTCAGAGTTGCATAAAGCATTGCGTTTTGAAAATATTTACAGCCTTTGGACTTAAATCACACTTTTTCTGTCCAAATTATATGACAGATAGGAAATGTTATATTGAAAGTAATATACTTTTATATGAGTGACTGATATTTGTGAAATTTTCAAATATATTTTTATTTTATGTGTCTGACTGTGTTGCCTGTGAATAGTACTCATACCCATGTGTGACTCACACCCAAGTGGTCAGAAGAGTGCTGGATCCTTTGGGACTAGAACTGTGGAAGGTGATGAACCACATGTAGGTGCTGGGAACCAGAGCTCATAACCGCTCAGCATTCTTCCAGCCCCCTCTGTGAATGCTCAACGGATGTGTGAAATATATTGTAATATTCAAGACTTAGAAATGAACCCATGTAGTTACTTGACTCAGTTTTCCTTCCAGACTGTGGGACATAGAGTGCGGTGCGTGCCTGCGCGTGTTAGAAGGCCACGAGGAGCTGGTGCGCTGCATTCGATTCGATAACAAAAGGATAGTGAGCGGGGCCTATGATGGGTGAGTTCACTAACAATGTGACAATAAATGTAAGAGCTCAGGCTGTAGCAGTAGCAGAGCATGTGCTTAGCATGTGCAGGGCTGGGCTCAATCCCAACACCTCCCTTCCCCAAAGTCTGTGTCTTCGTCCTTCCCAGTTTATGATGTTAGAGGTAACCTTCCTTGACTCTAAAGTTAAAATACACCATTGCTTGATTAGTATTCACCTCTCTCTCTCTTGCTTAAACATTCTTTCTAGTCATTAATTGTATTTGTATTGATCATTATTTTGGCTATTAGATTCTGTATTTGTCTGGTTTGCCCTATAAAGCAAAGAACCAGACAAATCCAGCATCGCAGGCCAGGCATGTAGAGTGGATATTCTAAGAGAGGATGTGAGAGCACAGCCCCAGACCCAGATGTCCTCAGATTCCTGGGAGCCACATTTGCTACCCATTCTTATTGCCCTGGTTTTGTTCTGTTCTTCCTTGTGTTCCCTTACGTTTGCTTTTAACTAAGACTTTTGTCCCCCTTTTGATCTTCAGAAAAATTAAAGTGTGGGATCTTATGGCTGCTTTGGACCCCCGTGCTCCTGCAGGGACTCTTTGTCTACGGACACTTGTGGTAAGAGCCTTATTGTTAAAGGGGGCTGAAGAGCAGGTAGGGGAAGAAATTAAATGTTAATGTGCTGTAGAATATAGATCTGGATTTTATAGTTAGATTCTCACAAAACCTACAAAGTGGAAAAGCAACCAATACATGACAATAAAATATGTTTATATAGTGCCTTTCATCCAAAAGTGCTTTAGATACTGTATATGGAGAGGACTGTGGCAGCTGCTTAACAGCTGCACAGTACCTCTCCCACATGTAGTGCAGGAAGTGAATAAGAATTCTGTATCCACCAGAAGCAGCAGGCGGTACTGAGGGAGAGAGAATATAATTACGCAAATTGGAACCTGTCCAGAATCTAAGGACCTGAACACCTGTACTTGCAAAAAAAAAAAAGTACCCTGGGACTCACTGGGGCCCCTGGTCAGCTCCTTAGTTCTGCATCTCATTCACTAGGCAGTGCCTCCAGCGCCTCAGGTCCTATCACCGTTATCCCCTGTCCACCCCATGCTTGAGCGTCTTGACACTTGGTGAGAGAAGTGAGTCAGGAGGAGAAATGACACCTTCAAATGCTTTGTAGCGGGGCCTCATGTGGCCCTGGCTGGACTGAACTGTACTCCTTCTGCTCCCATTTCCCTAGTGCTGGGACCACAGGCCTGTGTCCACACAGCATGAAGTTCTTTGTCACGTTATAAGCCACAGGCTCAGACTGACAAATGTTGCTTTAGCTAGATGTGTGTGGATCCAGAATAAAAGAAGGAAAACTTTGTCTTTCTCGGGTTTAAAGCACTTTCTTAAATTGTGTATGGTAGCATACACATGTAGCTCAGCATTTAGAGGCTGAGACAGGAGAATTGCCGTGTGTTCCTGAAAGGCCTGGACTACAGATTGAGACCCTGTCCCTTAGACCCAAAAACCTAAGATTGGATGCATTCTTTCAGTATCACATGAGCTTCGCCTGCTCTCTTCATACATGCCTTCAAGTGGGTACTCTATGCACGTGTCTGTAATCACAGACCTTAAAAATGAAGCAAGAGGAGCAGCGGTGGTGCACACCTTTAATCCCAGCACTCGGGAGACAAAGGCAAGCAGATCTCTGTGAGTTGGAGGCCAGCCTGGTCTACAGAGTGAGTTCCAGGACTTCCAGGGCTACATAGAGAAACCCTGTCTCAAAAAAATTAAATAAATGGATAGATAGATAAATGAGGCAAGAAGATTGTGAGTAGAGACCACCTGACTATATATAGAGATCCTGTCTTTAAAATATAAAAATCGAACTTTACAAATAGGGAATGGTGGTGAGTGCTTATAACCAAAACTCAGGCCTAAGGAAGAAGGATCTTGAATTCAAGAGAGGCTAGGACTGTATAGCAAGATTTGTTCCCCAAAACAAAACAAATAACAGTAACAACATAAGAGTATTCAGCTTGGGGGCTGGAGAGATGGCTCAGCGACTAAGAGTGCTGACTGCTCTTCCAAAGGACCTAGGTTCAATTCCCAGCACCCATATGGCAACTCACAACTGTCTATAGCTCCAGTTCTGGGAGAGCTGACACCTCACACAGACATATGCAAGCAAAACACCAATATATGTAAAATAAAAATAAATGAATCATTAAAAAAGAAAGAAAGAAAGAAAGAAAGAAAGAAAGAGAGAGAGAGAGAGAGAGA
>LOEQ01000933.1:381456-392311 GCA_001685075.1 Bramus lutescens | reverse complement strand
CCCCTGCATTCTCTGCAGACTGGAACCACAGCTATGGCTTCCTGGGCAGCTCCCTCGCTCAGAGGACAGCAATGTTCCCCTCCCCTGCTGAGAGGGTGAAGAAGGAAGCAAGTTGCACTCCTAAGTCCTGGCAAGAGGAATCCCACTCCTATTAAAGGGGCAGAACTCCCATGACTCAGGAGAAATGGCAAACCAGAGCCTGGCCACCTTGCAGTGCCCACTCCAGAGGTGGGCTATGCCTACACCTGCTCTGCTTCAGTAGCCAGAACTCCAGATACAAGTTTGGTTCATAGCAAGGTTATAGCCATGACCCCAGGCACCAGGTCTGGCAGGGCTGGGTTATAGGCACCCTAAGAGGACTTGTGTCAGATGGCAGCTAAAATGAAGAGAGGCCAAAAGGGGGGCAGAAGCCTCAGGTTTGCAACCAGCTTGACCCTCCTGTTTCTCCAGGGGCAAGTCACACACCCACTCAGGACAGTGGGAGACCAAGACACACACAGTACTGGCTCTCTGTTGTTGCAGAAAAAAATGGCAGACTTAGAGGCATAAAAGAATATGAAGTTAAACTGGGCATAGTGGCTCAGGCCTTTACTCCCAGCCCTTGGGAGGCAGAGGCAGGGGGAGCTTTCTGAGTTCAAGGCCAGCCTGCTACACAGAGCAAGCGCCAGGACTGCCAGAGCTACACAGAGAAACCCTGTCTCAAAACAGAACAAATAAACCAAAACCCAACCAAGTTGACAACAAAGTTGTTACTCAGGATAAGCTTCCCTAGGATGAGAAGCAGGTGGTAGGGCCACGTTCCTTCTGGAGGTTCCGGAGTGGAATCTAGAAGGGTCTTTAAGCTGTGGGAATTTTAGACTCTACATGGAAGCCAGAACTGGACCTCTCTGCCTTTCTCCCATTGACACCCCTCTCTCTGGCTACAGCCAGGAAAGGCTCCGAGGCTCCAGGGCCACCCCGGGCCACCCTGGGCTAGAAGAATCACTTCATTGCAGGTGCTTGGCCTTAGTCACATTTGCTTGCTGCTGTCGCCGTGGTACTAGGCAAGATCTTTACCTCTGAGAGTATGAGCTCCCCCCTGAGTTTTCAGTCTCCAGCCAAATAAGGTGTCGTATCCATAGGACACGGACATACTTGCTGGCCATTTTGCCCTGCCTCAGACATGGTCCGACCAGGGACAACCGTGGTTCAGGGACAGGGGGATTGAGCTGGAGCCAAAAGCAGGTTTGTAAAATTCCTTTTCTCTTCCTTGGGACCAAGAGGTTTGTGGGGTACTCAGTTACCAGACAGGACCCCAGTTTCCACCAGGGCTCAGAAATTCAGTCTTCCCTTTACAGCAAGATGAGGGCAGGGATGCCAGGATGCCAGGCTGGGGAACCCTAACATTACACTCCTTGCTGAGCAGGACTCGGGGTCATCCCTACCGCTCTAGGCAGCCTATCTGAGAATGCTGAGCTCAGCCTCAGTTGCTTCATGTCATCCTGCAGTCAAGACACCAGCATAGAACCCTGAAGGCTGTGGGCATTTTCTCTCCAGCATGGGACCTCCTGCTGCCTTGATCAGGTGAGACAGGAACATGCGTGTCTGAGGCACCGTGGAGTCTGTGTCTACTGGGGGAGACTAAGGCGGATGAGGGACAGAGCAAACTTCTGAGTTCCCAGGTAGTCAGCTCTGTTCTCCCAGTGTTTCTGGAAGCTTCCTGTGTAGGACATGCAGTCCATGCTCCTAGCCCTGAGTCACTCTGAGGAAAAGGAAGTTTGCCAGAAGACTGGCACCTCACAGGGGCTTTGGGTCCTTGGGTGTGGCTACTTCTCAGTTTGGTGGGGGCTTTGCAATGGGCTCCACCCCTTCACCAGCAAGACTCATGCAGGCCAGGTCCCCCAACTTTGGTGTCTGGGGTCTAGGCTTGAGCTGAAGGTCTGATTCCAAGATACTAGGGTTCACGACTGTTTTGTTCACTTTGAGATGCTTTGAACTTCCTACATAGCTCAGGCTGGCCTAGAACTTATGATTTTCCTGCCTCCACCTTCTGAGTATCTAGAATTATAATTATAGGTATGTGCCACTGCCCAGAGGCCAGGACTGAGACCAAGGAGGCAAAAGCCAACTCTGGGATTCTACAATACACAAGCCACACACACACACACCTTGCATACACACACCTTGTACACACACACATACACACACCTTTCACACTTGACAGACTAAAGTTGGAGCCTCTAGACTTAAACTTGCCTTATGTTCCACCTCAAAAATTTCCCAATACAGTCAACGGGGTCTTTGCAGGAAGCCTGACTTTCTAAACCTCCTTCTAGATCCCTTCCCTCCCGGGTCTCCTGTCCTGCCGTGCCCAGCTACATAGAGTCTGGAGTCAGGACCCCGCTGTTCACCTGCAGGCTCACACCTGTAGCCAAATCTCCCAAACCCTGGCATCCTCCCTAAAGCTGGTTCATAATGCCCTTAAACATTCCACTGACCCCCGATTTGGCCATTTCCTTACCATTCTGCCCCTCTTCTCTTCCTGGGAACCCCAGGTCTCCCCATTCTTATCCATGGTGTATAGATCACGTTCCATACAGTTTCCTGTGAGTCCTGTCACCACTGTAGTCCCATCTGAGGGCCACAGGAGCTGCTAAAGGGTGGACAGAGAGGGGCCCCTTGTGTCTAACTCCAATTCTCTCTCTTACCATCTACCCTAGACCCCATTTTGCGTTCAGGATCTGATTCAGCCAGGCCTGACCCTGACCGAAAGGCGGCAGTGTGGGTTCTGATTTGTAGGTCCCATGGTTGTTCTGCTGGGGTGGAGAACAGCAGGTGGGGCTGCAGCTCAGACACCAGGCAGGTTGAATGTCAAAAGCACTTTACTAGGCCCCAGAGCCTTCTGAAGCAGTCCTCACAGAGTCTGGGCAGGCCACCCCCAGCAGCTCCAGCTGCACAGGAATTGAGTGGGGGAGGGAGTCCGCATGGCTTCTCCTACTGTAAGGGTTCAGGAAGATGCTGAACCCACAGCTGCTTCCCCCACAACCCCAGCCTCACCCGGAGTCCCAGCATCTAGATCTGTCTGGGATGGAAAGGAAAGTCTAGGCACAGGAAACAGGCTTGAAACCAGCCACCTGTTCTGCTCAAATGTCACTAGGAGCCATGGTGAGGTAGAGGGGACAGCAGCACACGTCATCCTGTCTGACCGGGAGAGGGCTTGCAGGCTCTGTCAGGCCCAAAGCTCCCAGCTTGGCTTGCTAAGGACAGCAGGTGACTGATGTCATCTGGCTAAGCTGGGCAAAGCTAGAGTGGTGGTGGCAGCTCACACAGCATGGTCACCAGTCCCGCTCAGCTGGCTCTCGGTAGGGCAGGCCTAAGAGCTTGAAGACGTCCCTCTCTGTGGGGGTGGGCAGCACGTGCCCAGGCCCCACCTTGACACCTTGGTTGTTCCGGACCACAGCTGCGCTGAGGGCATGCTCTGACAAGCTCATACCCTTGGTCTTGGCCAGAGCTCGCATGGACCGGTTGAAGTGGGCAGAGCCAGTGAAGTAGAGCAGGGCACAGGCAAACTCACTATAGGGCACGATGATAACGTCCAGTCGCCGGTGCCGCTGCCCAGGCCCTGGAAGCCGGCACACACCCAAGTACTTCTGCTGTTGGCCATTCTCCTCCTGGCTCACCAGGTCATCTGTGAGGAACCCTGGTCCAATATAAGGGATGTCTAGTAGGGCAATCTGGACCCTCCCAACTTGCCCAAACCCCTCCCTTCTCTAGTTCAGTCTTACTCATTTCCATGTGGAATGCCCCTGCCCCTCTGGGCCCAATTCCTCATCTATAGAATGTAGACGGAAAGTGAGACCTTCTACCTGCAGGCACCTGACCTACAGTGTCTTTTTGGCGCTTCCCCCTTGCCATGTCTCAAACTAGGACTCAAAGGTGACAACTCAGACATGGCTGCCCCCTTCCAACCTGCTCACCCAGAGACAGAGTGGATACCTTGCTGCCGAAGGCTGTCAAGGAGGCGGCTGAAGATGCCCTGGTGGGACCGGCCGTCCGGGTGAGTGATAATCACATCCACATCCCCGCAGGTCATCTTCCCCCTTCGGTAAGAGCCACAAGCCACACACAGCAGCCCAGGATTGAAGGCCTGGGCTGATGTCCGGACCTGGGAAAGGGCAGGGAGGGGTGAAATGCTGGAGGCCTCTCCCATGACAGCACCAGGACCCAGGTCTATCCCCAGGCTTTATGCTAAGCTGAGAGGGATACACCAAGGGCCCCGTAGAGACAGGCCTGTGGAGGCTTGAAGACATTGGCTCTGCCTGGGTAGAAGGACTCTGTATAAGAAAAAGTAAAGGGGCACTCTTTGGGTTCTGGCCCCACCCCACACCTAGTGGTCAGGCCCGTGAAACTCCACAAAAGGACGCATCCCGGCAGTTCAAGCTGCCTATGACTCTGGTGTGTGGGAGTCAGGGTTTAAGGCCTGAGCAGATGGCTGGCAGAGCCTCCAACCTGGCTGGGAGAAAGTGGAGCAAAAACACCACTGCACCTGTGAGGAATGAAGGACAGGAGCTGCCCACACCCTCTAGCAGGGGGTGAGCCGGGCCTGTCTGTAGAAGGATCTGAGAAGGCCTAATTGAGGAGGAATAAGCCCATTAGCCTCCACCAGCCTTTCATATGGAGATGGGTCCCGCCCCCACTGCAAGACACTGAGGTCTCTAGGGCCCTGGATACCCACAGCCAGGGCACCTCAATTCCCAGGGCCTGACAAGCAGCTCTGCTAATCCCTTCGCTCCACTCCCCTCTTGGGCCTCCCAGGAGAAAGAAAAGTGATCCATCAGCACCCCTAGAGCTGGAGCCCTACTTGTGGGCAGGCTACAGTGGGAAGCCTGGTTCCAATGGGCTGCTGGCTGGTGGCTGCCCAGGGCATTTCCTGTGCCTGGACTCCGTAGCTGAGTGACGTGTCATCATCAGCAGACAGCTTGGTGAAGGGCACACAATAGGGCCTGTCTATCCATCCAGACCAGTCCCAGGCGGCTGACTCAGCTATCACTCAGCAAGATCCTAGGCCCACACCAGCTGAACAAACAACACAGACATCCTAGGGTGCCCTGTCTCTCTGACCCAACACTGTATAAACTCATAAACTTAGTTCTCTGCTCTAAACCAAACCTTTAACTTGGCCAAAGCTTATTTCTTGGTCAACTGAAACTATTGTTTTTTCTTTCTGTGGTGCTGGGGACAGCAACGGAATCTTGGGCATGCCCGGCAACACTCCACCTCCGCACCACATGGTCGGGCCTTGACAATCACAAATACTAACAGCAAATAGAACAGAACCCTGGGAGAAACTCCTAACCAGGATTACCCTTAACTAAGTCCTGACCATGCTCTCTTGATCCCCCACTCCTAATCCTATATTCTTTCATCTGAACCCCACCAATTCTGAGCAGCCTCAGAGGTGCTTCAGAGGGTCCACACATGTGGAAAGAGGCCGATACCTGGGCCATTTGTGCCTTCTGAGCAGAGAAGTCCACAGTTCTCATTACTTGTCTTTTGTTTGTTTTTGCTTTTCGAGGCAGGGTTTCTCTGTGCAACAGCCCTGGCTGTTCTGGTTGAGTGAGACATCTGGTCCGACCGGAGTTCGAGTCTCTAGGCGGAGCCTCAGCCTCCAGGGTGCTGGGGTTAAAGGTGTGCTCACCACTCTTGGCCCCGCAGTTTTCATCAAGTTCTCAAAGATAATGAACCACCACTTCTGCCCTGACCCCTAACCTGGTCTGTTCACCCTCCCACATCCTTGAGACTGTGTCTGCCTCCATGCTAGGCCCAGTGCTTTCTAGCCCCAAGACCACTCACCCATAGGGATGGTGTCACAGTGTCCACCCCCTCCTGATGTCCTCTGGGCCTGCGGCTCTGGTCTCAACCTGCTCTTTTCAGTCTCTGGTAGCCCCTTAACTACTTCTGCCTGTGGGGCTGCCCAGGTGGGAATTCAAGCCTCGCTCTCCTTAGTGCTCTAGGAGCCATGCTTACTGTCTGCTCAATTTCTGCAGCCTCCTCCCTGGGCATGCGCTCCAGGAAGTCATCGTAGTGCTTTAAGCCAATGACCTGCTGAGCAGTCAGTGAGTCCAGGCTTCGGATGTCTTCTAGATTTCGGAAACCCTGGAAAAAAAACAGCCAGAGAGGAGGCTGTGAGGACCCAGGACTAATGAAGTAAGTGTATGGACCAGAAGACACAGGTGGCTTTGTCACAGCTGCTACCGTAAGACATAAGGCAGGACTGACCAAATCCAGCCTTTATTCAGGGGGAAACACATAATCTGGGGATGCTGGTCTCTGATTCCTTGGTCGAAAATGGGTCTTGGCTTCACTCTCACCAGTTCCCGAGATCATTCTTGGCACAGCCAGGTTGGGAACCACTGTTTTAGACATGGAGCCAAAAGCCTGGGCTCCTTAGAAAGTCCCTTATCAGAGCCAGGTGGATCTCCATGAGTTCATGGCCAGCCTGATCTACACAGCAAGTTCTAGGCTAGCCAAGGCCACACAGTGAGATACTGTAGAAACTAAAAAACAGTCTCTTGCCGGTCCATGAGTAACGTATTTATTGTTCCTGCCTTCACTTTAAGGACACTAAGCCACACGACTGTTCTGGGGACAGGAGAGGGACCGAGGCGAACCCTGGTGCCATTACAAAGCAGTCTCCTGTGGTTCGATTCATTCTCATAAGAACACAGGGTGGGAATACACAAGGACCCTGGCTCCTGCGGGTAGAGAGGAAGGGATGTGGCAGAGGCTGTGTCACAGCAATACTGAAGTGGCAGAAGGGTAGGGTGTGACCTGATGGTACCACATCTGGGCAGTCTTAGTCCCAGCTCCCCAGATGTTGGAGAAGAGCTCCAAGACAGGCACACTGTCACTGATGTGGTCTAGCTTCCGCAGATGCCCGCTCTCCAGGATCTCCTCGATCTTCTCAGCCATCCGCTTCCCAATTCCGGGGATGCTGCAGGCCTCCTAGGGAGGAAGTGGTAGAGAGGAAGAATAAGAAGTTAGGAAGGGAGAGCCAGAGGAAGGAAACCTGGCTCCTTCAGCAGAATTTCTGCCCAGAAGCCAGCTCAGCAACCATATGGAACTTGTCCTTTGGTTCCCAGAGACCAGCAACAAGAAATAGAGAAAATGGCCAGGCGTGGTAGTGCATGCCTTCAATCCCAGAACTCCTGGAGGCAGAAGTGCAAGCAGGCAGACTTCCAGATCAGTCAGGACTCCACACAGACTCCGTTTCCAAAAGAAAAGAACAAACCAAACAACAAAAAGCAGTACAGAAAATAACAAGACCCATCGCCATCACCACTGCCACCACCATCATCACAACTATAAGACACACTGGGTTACTGTGACACACTGACTGGGCTACTGTGACACACTGACTGAGGGCTTACTTCATGCCATTCTGTGCTATTGGGACCATCTTTTGACCTTACAAAAACACTGTGAATGGCTACCGTTATTAATTCCTTTCAAGTAATTGGAAAATTGACAAACAGTAAGTAACTTGTCTATAGAGCCCACAATGAAATGGTTCCAGAGTCTAAGACATGTACCGTGCCTGGCCTTAAACTCTTTTTTTTTTTTTAATTTTTGTTTTTCCAGACAGGGTTTCACTGTGTGGCCCTGGCTGTCTTGGAGCTCACTCTGTAGAACAGACTGGCCTCAAACACACAGAGATCTGCCTGCCCCTGCTACCCCCCTGCCCAGTGCTGGGATTAAAGGTGTGCACTAGCACCAGCCAGCTAAACTTATTATATAAATACAATTGGAAGTAGAAGAAACAGTGTAATAAACCCCTAAGCATCCATTTCCAGGTCCTAACAATTTTGCTGGTCTGTTTTCAACTACCATTTTTTTTATTTTATCAGTGTGTCTCAGTGTAAATCCCACCCATTAAAATCTTAACCACTGAATTCGATGTCCTTTGGTGATTAGCACTGCCATTAACCACAAGTTCATAAAGGAGAGGCCCCTTCCCCAACCTCCAAGTACCTGGTAGGAGCTGACAGGCTTGTGGAAGCTCTTGAGGGCATTGATGGCCTTGGCATAGCCCAGGGCCCTCCACTTGTCTCCCTGGACACTGTAGGCTTTAGCCAGTACTTCTAGCTTCTCTGTGATGTGCAGGTTGTAATTAGTGGCCTTCTGGCTCGAGGGCTGTGCACAGACCCACTTCTCCAGGGCTGCTGGGGCTGGGTCGGGCCTACCATCTTCTTCAGGGGGAGTGGGGTAGTGCCCACTGATCAAGGCTTCCAGATCTGCTGGGCTAACCTGGGGTCCTTCCTCATCACTGGTTTCGTCATCTGAGCTGAGCTGGAGATAGAAGAAACTGTAAATCTGTGTCCTCCTCAAGAGTGAGGGTTGTGTTTGGTGGGCAGGTGTCTCCTAGTTTGACTCAAGGATGAGTCTGCACCTAGTGCAATGGGCTTGTCCCTTTGCCAGTGTAAGGCCATAGGGCTTCCTTCAGAGCCCTGGGACTCCCAGTGGTATATGGTAGACATGGCTTGGTAAATGCAGAAGCAATGAATGCTGCCTGGAAGAGCGGAACAGCTGCATAATCAAGAGAAACCTAGGTCTCTGGATAAGTACCAGGCCCTTCTACTTCTACAGGCAGGGCCCTGAGCTAGGAGCTTCTCACCTGGGCCAGGGTTCTTGGTGCCTTCTCTGTCTTGTTGGGAGAAGATACAGCTCTGGTGTGGGGAGGGGGAGGAGAGAGGGTCTTCCTGGATACAGCCTCCTGGGTACCAGAGGCAGAAGAGCCTTGGTCTGTCTTGCTGGGCTGTGGTTGGCTGGAGGAACTAGTGGGCAGGAGAGGTCACAGGCAGTTAGGACATCAAAACTCTCCCCTACCTCCGTTCCCAACCTTTCTCTCCACTGAAACCTCGGTTTCCAAGTGTGCCCAATTGAAAACATAGGAGTTGTCTGGGAATAACTCAAGATGTTATCCACAAAAACTTGAGAAAGGCTAGGGGCAGCCCACCTCTTGGGGATAGGGAGACTGAATCCAGCCGTGTCCATCACCCTTCTCTCTTGCAGGCACAAGCTCAGCCACGATGACTTCACCAGCTGAGCACTGGGGGGTAGCTGGGGTAGTCTGAGGAGCCGAAGAGCCCGCTCACAGTCCATGTTTTCATCCACCACGATGTGAGTAACTCCTGGGGCCTGAGCAGAGCATATCTGGCCACCGTGATGGAGAATCTGCTTCTCAAAGAGCTCGGCCCGGGCTCGTCCAATGCCAGTGGGCATAATGTGAGCCCTCAGGGAGCTCAGCCAATCTGTGGAGAGGATATCCAAATACCTATTATCATAAATTTTATTATTATTATTTTATTACCATTATTATTAAGACAGGGTCTCACGTAGCCCAGGCTGGCCTCAAACTCATTACGTAGTGAATAACCATGAACTCCTGATTCTTCTGATTCTACTTCCAAGTGCTGGGATTATAGATGTGTATATGTCACTGAGCTGGGCAACTTAGACATAGTCACAGTGAACTGTTTGAAATCACTTCCATTCAAAGTAACCATTTTCCTGCCACCCAGAGTGCAAAAAGCCTTCAAAGAATTCTACCGCAAACACAGCCAACTTCTTCAAGGGACGTCATCTGAATGCAGGGAGTTAGGATTTTGTGTCCTCTTCCTAGTGCAAAAGAGAGCAGTGCCTAGCATGTCACAGGTCATCTATAAGTATCTGTGACTGAAGCCTTCTTGCTCTGAACACAGTTCAAAAATAATTTTATCACCTTTTTTTTTTTTTCAGCAAAGCACACATTTCTTACCATTACAAGTTCTTTGCCCTCAGTCTAGAGGACTTGACCAACGCTCCCAACCCCTTAAAAATCTTTGCCGGCTACTTAACAATTCTGGTGGCAAAACAACGTAGAACAAGCCTGTGGGGACGCAGGGGTATTTGTGTGCTCCGGGGGCTACTCTAGGACAACAAAGAATTCTAAGGGCCACTTCCTGACATTTTCTCACTGGGGTCTTGGGGTGCAGAAAAGGATAACACAGCAAATAGGCTTTCAAAGACAAGTATAGTTATAGTGGCAAATGCCTTTAATCCCAGCACTCGGGAGGCAGAGGCAGGCAGACCTCCAAGTTTAAGACAACCTTAAGCAAGCTCCAGGACAATCAGAGCTACAGAGAGAAATCCTCCCTTGCAAAACAAAGACAAAGCGCCAGCCGGACGTGGTGCTGCACACATGTAAACCCAGCACTTGGGAGGCTGAGACAGGGTTGGGAGTTTAACGTCATTCTCAGCTACAAGATAAGGCCAAGGTTACAGTGAGACTCTAAACAAGAGACAAGGACTGAGACCAAAGCGAACACAAAGTAAGTATACGGAGATCTCGACCCTTACACGGGTGAGGCCACTTCCACTAACTGACTCTGGATGAAAACAGACGGCTGAGGGTTCAAGTATGTGAGTTCTGAGGGTGGGCCAGCTCACCTCCAGCTTCTCCCACCTCCCTTCTGGGAACCTTTGCCAGTGCTTTTGATGATGGATCTGCACGAATTTTCTTTCGCTTGGGAAATGCCTTCAAGATCCCCTGGGGGTCCATTGAAGTATGGCTGGATCCTTGCTTTTCTGTTAAGGATAGATGTCATGCAGAAAACCGAGATTCAGGGCCGCCCCTAGACCATCTGGTCAAGAGAGCCAGGCTTTGAGAGCAAGAGACCCCCTTCTCAGAGGTCTCAGGAACCCCAGTTAAATGCCAGTGGTTTAATAGGCACTCCACACACACACCAGTCTTTCAGCGTTAAGAGTACAGAGGGAAGGGCTGGAGAGATGGCTCAGAGGTTAAGAGCACTGACTGCTCTTCCAGAGGTCCTGAGTT
>LOEQ01000933.1:365224-377086 GCA_001685075.1 Bramus lutescens | reverse complement strand
TGTACTCTCCCTCACGGTGTAAGCATCCTACTGTGTGTGTGTACTCTCCCTCACAGTGTAAGCATCGTACTGTGTGTGTGTGTGTGTACTCTCCCTCACAGTGTAACCATCCTACTGTGTGTGTGTACTCTCCCTCAGAGTGTTCAGCCGTCTGCCAATGGACACTTGGGTCCCTTCTGCCTTTCAGTTGGCATGAGTGATGCTGCTTTGAACCTGAATATTCAAGTGCATTCTCAAGTCTGCTTTTGTTGCTTTTGGTCATAGGGCAGTATTTGGGGGAGGGGGTGGAGTATGGTGTATTTGTGTATGGCGCTTGCCTGTAAGTGTACAGGAGCATATACGGAGGCCATAGCAGGATGTCAGGTGTATGAAGGCCAGGCTTTTACATCACTCCTCTGTTAGTCTCTGCCTTATTGCTGTCTCTTCCTGAGCCAGAGCTCACCCTTTTGGTTTTGGGGACCTGCCTATCTCTGCCCTGCAATGCTGGGGTTACAGGCATGCACAACCACACCAAGCTATTTATTTCGGATGCTGAGGATTCGAATTTGGCTCCTCATGCCTGCAGAGCAAGCTCTTACCTGTGAAGCATTCAGATTATTAAGGGGGTTGATATTATTGATTGATTATTGAGGCCTTGCAAATTTGGGGGTAAGCTGCCCTGCAATATAAATTAGGACTGACAGGGAAACTGTATCCTAGAGGCAGAGGCGTGAGTAAACAGGAGAAGGCCACCTCTGGGCTCTTCTTCTGGAAGGCACTGGAAGGTCCATGTCCACCACCTCCATCTACTTAACTGCCTGGAAGGAATGACACAGCTCTCCCCTTGAGCAAGTGATTGTGGGCTAGGAGACTCCCATGGGTTCTTTTTATCTTTTGTTTTGTTTTGGGTTTTGTTTGGGGGGGTTGAGATAGGGTTTCTCTGTAGCTTTGGAGCCTGTCCTGGAATTCACTCTGTAGACCAGGCTGACCCTCAAACTCACAGAATTTACTCCTGCCTCTGCCTCCAGAGTGCTGGGATTAAAGGCGTGTGACACCACCACCCAGCTTTTTTGGTTTGTTTGATTTTTTAAATCCTTTTAATGGGTGGTATACATTGATGTGTTTTTATTCTCTGAGTCAGCATTTGAGTTCCTGTCACATCCCAGGTTCTATGGCTGATCTCAGGGAGACCGTGGACACCCGTATCCAATCCAATAGAAGAGACAAGCGATAACCAAAGACTCACATAAGAGATGTAAAAATCGTAAATCAAGTGTGTGTCAGGGAGCAGGTACATGATGACAGCATCCTGGGCTCCATGCCGGCAGTGGCCTAAAGATGTGTAGACAAAGGTGGTGGTGGTGTGGCTGGAAGCGCCTGCCAGGAAGCCCGGCTCACATCAGAGCATATAGCACTGGTTGTAGGAAGAGGGGAAAGACAGGATGCCATTTCTACCAGATGCTTTTAACACTGTCCTAGTGTGGGAAAATGCTCTGCTGTGGGCTGGACTCAGACACTGAGGGGAGGTGATCCATCTGCCATGGTGGCTGCAATCATAGGTGAGGGAGACTCAGAGGAAGTGACACTTGAACTAAGCGCCGAAGAGTGAGGAAAGTTCTATGCTTGGGAAGAAGCATGGCTTCTTTTGGTGGTGGGCATAGCATAGCAAAGGCGTGTTCAGAGATGGGAAGGGAGCCTGGGACACATCTCAAAAGCCATGGTGGCCAACAAGAAGCTCAGGGCAGGGGAGGCGCTGGCCAGGTTCTCAGGCTCTTGCTGTTTGGGAGATAGATGTCTCGGTCTGCAGGGGCAAGGCCGAGGGCAGCTTTGGGGTGAGGTGCTCGGTCTGCAGGGGCAAGGCCGAGGGTAGCTTTGGGGTGAGGTGCTCTCGGTCTGCAGGGGCAAGGCCGAGGGCAGCTTTGGGGTGAGGTACTCTCAGTCTGCAGGGGCAAGGCCGAGGGCAGCTTTGGGGTGAGGTGCTCTCAGTCTGCAGGGGCAAGGCCGAGGGCAGCTTTGGGGTGAGGTGCTCTCAGTCTGCAGGGGCAAGGCCGAGGGCAGCTTTGGTGTAAGGTGCTCTTTGCTTTGTGTGTAGGGAAGAGGATGGTGCACTATTTGTTCCCTGACGGGAAGGAAATGGCGGAAGAATATGATGAGAAGACCAGTGAACTGCTTGGTAAGTGGGCTCCCTGAGGGTCCTCAGCAGCTCTTGGGGCTGATAGATGTCCACTTGAATGCTCCTGGCCTGAGGCTTGAGCGGGGATCTCGGCATGCAGTGTGCATGGTAGGGAGATGGTGGTCCTTGGGGTAAGACTGTTCTGAACACTGAACCTGAGAAGCCGAGTGGAGTCCTTTGCCCAGCACAGCCCATCCCCCACCTCCAGCTAAATGAGAGGACGAGTGAGCCTCTCAGGCAGGCGTGGGGTTCTAAGAGAACTGGAAAAGCGGATCACAGAAGAGGCTGAGTAGAGGGGAGCAGTGGTAAAACAAGGCTTGCACTTCAAGCTTTTTGCTTGCTTGTTCTGTTGCTTCCTGAAGCCACACCAAGGGCAAGCATCAGACATGGCAGCTTCTGACCTTGCCTCCTTGCCGACATCATTAAATATGACCCTCATCTTGAAGAATGGCATGAACTGGGAAGGAATGGTGATTTCTGCGGCAGCATCGCTTTTGTGTGCCCAGGATCCCCTCCTTAAGAATAGGCTCATGAATCAGAGTTCCAGCTCGGATTTCTGGGGATTATTTGATTTGCCTGTTCTCTGTTCCCAGAGATGCACATCGGCATTAACTGACTTCCCAGAGCTGGGTGACTGGCCCTGTGACCCAGGGCCCAAAGCTGTCCACCATGGGAGCTGGTCTCTTTATTAAGTCACACCTGAAATGCTAAGACCAATGATGGAATCATGGACTGAGTTATTTTCTTGTCTTTATTCCTGACTTTCATTTCTTCCTGGGTCTGATCGACAGGTAGTATTGGTGAGGGAATTTCTTTTTCCCTTTTCCTGACAGCTCATAAATGTCTTGAACTGACAACATGGGTTATACTGGTTTGCATATTCTCTCAGTCCCCAGTCTTAAAATGTGTGTCCTGCGCATGCTCAGTTGTAGTGAAGTGTTGATCCCTTCTTATTATGAGCTGCTTGGGCTCCAGTCCCAATTGGTTTAGTCTGGCGCTATTAAAAATCTTGATGTGTTTAGCATATGACACTGATTCGCTGGAAACCAATACAGTAGTAATATCCTCACAATGCATTGTAATTTATAGCGCTCCCAGGGGGTGACGGCCTTGGAATGTCTAACAGGGGAGAACTTATGAAAACAGAAGTCACGTGAGCTAACCACCGCGTCACCCTGAGTCCGGTCACAGCTCCTGCCCATGTCTTTTTTCCACACAGCAAACAAAGCCAGTAGTGCGGTGGAGGCCATAAAAACAGACAGACAAGCGCAGCCCCTTTGCCATGTTTGGGCATGATATTAAAATTAAGAGTAAGGCCGGGTTCCTTTCTGTAGCTGTGTGCTCTCCTGTCCCACTTCCGGTGGTAGCAGGTTGGGCTAGACCGTGGCCTTCAAACTTCCTTTTGCTTAGTAGCAAGAATGGAGGAGGGACGTAGCTCACCATTTGGCTGCTTTACCTAATAAAGACATTAACACACTAACTGGGCATCATTCCAGGGGCTTTACTTGAATTACTTCATGTAACCGTCTTCATTAAAGCCCCATGACATAGGCTCTGTTGTCCCCATTTTACAGTTGAAGGAGTAAGCTCAGAGAAGTTAAGTACCATGTTGAAAAGCACAAAGCTGGGTGTTGTCTGAGCCAGACTGAAGCTTGACTCCATCCCAGAAGTGTTTGAGCCTCTGTGTCCAGTGGCGTCATCTTAGAGCAAAGAATGCTTAAATCCTGCCCTTGTATTTTGTTCTTGTTTTCTCAGGACATGGTCCTCCTGTGTATCCCTGGCTGGGCCATCCTCCCATCCCAGCCTCCGTAGAGTTGAGGGTAAAGACTGTGCTGCCAGGCTCTAAGATCCTTTTGTTTTTATCTCCTAACCACAGCCCAACTGCCCTTGCAAAATATCGTCCAGTATTAGTTTCTCATTTGTTTGTTTTTTACATGGGATATCCGTACATTACCTGGGCTGGCCTCAAACTTTTGTGGCTCAAGTGGTCCTCTGACCTCAAGTTTCCCAAGTAGCTGGGACTGCAAGCGCATGCTGCTGGCCTAGTTATTAATGTGTAAACATGATCCCAGGACCAGAACTGGCTGGTGCCTGTGCACACTACGAAGTTGAATGTGGATTTAGTTTTTGTGGCAGTGAGTGAAATGGTTTCCATTTTTTTCCCCAGCTAGTACACAAATTTGATAATTGGTCAAACAGGTTTTCTGTTAGAGAAAAAGCTCATAAAGTAATTTACGGAGGAAGAATTGCCAGTAGGTGTGCATATGTCTGGGACAAAGTTCCTCCGGTTGGTGTTAATAAGCATGTTAGTGTCATCTCTTCTCTCCCTCATGGGGCTATTCATCCCACCCCCCACAATGAACGCTGTGTGTATTCATAGAGGAAAAGCTGAAGGGCCTTGCCACAATGATCGGAACATCAAACCAACCCCGAAGAACACAGCGTGTCCAGGGGGCCAGGCTGAAGGGCAGACCGTCCCCCAGCGATTACATTTGGATTACCTCTTAATCTGCTTTGGTATTTGACCGCCAGCCTAACCAGCACAGGCTGCATTTGGAGGATATTGAGCACTTTCATCCCCAGGCACTTCAACGGCTTTATAAATGACCACTCGATTCCCTTCAGCGTCCTTGGGGATGGTCCACGGCAGCTGTTTAATAGCCACATAGCAATGTTGCAGTGTTTTAGGGCAGAAAGGAAGAATCCTGCATCCAGTTTAAGCTGCAGGGAATATTTAGGAAAGGGAATGTAATTACCCGTATTAGAAGTGGGCCAGGCCTCGAAGCCAGCCCACCTGAAAGATGGGACTGCTTTCAGCAGTCCGGGCATCAGCCTGCTTCCTGCTGACTTGGGAAAGCCCCCCCTTTCCCCGCACTGCCTCCTTCATACATTTCCCGCAGACCCTTTATGGGGTCATTGGAAGTCTCCTTTCCAAAGGCTGGCCCTGACTCAGCTGGGAAGAGATGACAGCATCCCGGGGAGCTGCCTTACACACACCAGTTTGGGTTTAACATATAATCAAATCAGAGTGACAGCAGGTGGGAACCATCCTCTGATGCCGCAGGAGCTGTCCTTGGGTACAGGAATAAAAGCCCAGACTGCGTTTCTGCCTGTGCACGCCCATGCCCACATACCTGGGAAAAGTAAGGACTTCAAAATCTTTCATTGGATCTTGCCTCCTGAGAGGCTGGAAAGGGGACCTTCTTACTGTGTTATACTCTAGTGAAGAATATGATTCCCCAGGGTGCTTGAAATGAGATAGCCAAGGGTGCCACACTTCCATGACCCTGAGCGGCATTGGGATGAGAAATAAGGAAACAGAAGTGCAATGACCTTTCCTTCTTGGGCAGGTTTCTATGGAAGATGAGCTGGGATTCCTGCAGTGGCTCTTGCTCCTAGGAGTCATACTGGTGCTGTCCAAGACCAAGCAGTTTAACAGAGCCCAGGATTACAGGGCCATCTTGCTTCCCCAGCCCAACTAGGTAGTAATTTCATCAGTATTCCCCTTCAGATAACCAAACCTGGCCTTTAAAGACTAAAGTATAAATATAGAAACACAAGCTGGGCATGGTGGTGCACACCTTTAATACTAGCACTCAGAAGGCAGCGGCAGGAGGATCTCTGTGAGTTTGAAGCCAGCCATATCCACATAGTGTGTTCTGAGACAACCAGGGCTACATAGAGAGACCTGATCTCAAAACCAAAAAAAGTAAAGTGCTGAAGAAGGCTTTTGGGACATCACATCTGTCTAGAACATTTGGAGACTACAGTTTATCTCTTATTGATGACTGAACTCTGAACATGGGGTTCTAAGTAAGACCCGAATTCTCTTTGTTTGTTTTGTCATCTAGCCCGATAGCCTATAGCCTCCATCCTCCCAGCCTTCTAAGTATGTGGCACATGATCAGTTGACCTGAATTTTAACTGTCCCTTTTGCAAATAGGACTGTTCTTTATGTTTGGGTCCCCGGAGAACAGAGGCAGGGCTTGAAGGCAAGCAGGTGGGGAAGAAATGCTTTCTCCTTGATAAATAAGCAAAAATAGAGGTGCTGGACTAGACATTTGCTAAGTAACTTGCCCCCTTTAAACCTGTGATGGCTGTGTTCTGCCATACAGCAATGGCATGGGGACCCAGAGGTGCTAGTTCACTCCCAATACTAAGTGCTCTTAGCCAGGCACAGCGGTGCACACCTTTAATCCCAGCATTTGCAAGGCAGAGGCAGGGGGACCTCTGCCTTCACAGCCAGCTTAGTCTACATAATGAGTTCTAGGACTGTCAGAGCTACATCGTGAGACCCTGTCTTGAAAGAAACCAAACGATCTCAGGTGCTTGTGTAGCTGTCCCTGATACTGCTGTAACCATGTCTGGGGGGAAAAGTAATTTTCTGCCTTATTTTTTATATGGGTAGCTATTGCTGGGTTTCTCCTCCCCCTCCTTCTTCCTATTGCTGAGGAGCAAAGCCAGGGTCTTACACATGCTAGGCATAGCCCTACCACCAAGCTGCACCCCAGCCTGTGTGTAGCATTTTAGACACGGTTTAAGAACCCAGGGGTGATCTTTGCTGTCACAGAGAGCGGGCTCTGTCATCTTGTCATAGTAAGCTGCTGCTAGGAGGTGTCTGTCACTTGTTTGCAACTGTCCCAGAGCCCCTTGAGGCCATCTTCCTTGGTGTTCCGGGGAGGTAGAAGTTGCAGGGACTAGGTTTGCATACACTCCTAGTCACAGCCCGTTCACTTAAGGAAGTATTTGTGGACATAAGAAGTTGCCTAGAAAGCATATTTCCAGGTTTCACTCATCCTTATTCATTTCCATTATAATCTTGCAAATGTGAGAATTTTTGGCCCTAAGATGTAATAAAATCACGCTGCAGAATTCAGCAGACCTTATAAAAAGCCCATATTCATGGGAAGATTCTAATTCTACATCACACTTTTGTGTTCGGCTTAGTGCTCACAGAAGTGAGCATGTGCAAGCCTGGCCCAGCTGCTCAGAAGCCACAGGCCTAATGCTGCCACCATGAAAAGATCCCGCCCCACCCTGAAGAGAGAGCCATCCCTGACAACAGTTGTGGTTGCCCATCAGGCCCTTTCTGAGTTGGTCAGATCCTAGAGCGGCTCCAGGAGCTGTAAGACTTCAGCACCGCCTCCTGCTCAGCTCTTGCTGTAGGATGCCCAGGCTTTCTTAAAACAGCAGAAGGGTGGAGGTGGAGGGTGGACCTCAGCAAAACATCTCCACTGGTGGACTGCATGGGAGCAGCCACCAGCACAGGGCTGACTGGAGCTCAGTGAGAAATCTGCCTGCTGACTCTTGTCTGGATATATGATTTCCATAATAGATGTGCCTTATTTAAAAGACAAAACAACACCAAAATA
This sequence comes from Bramus lutescens, assembly GCA_001685075.1. Classification (NCBI taxonomy): domain Eukaryota; kingdom Metazoa; phylum Chordata; class Mammalia; order Rodentia; family Cricetidae; genus Bramus; species Bramus lutescens. The sequence continues at coordinate 369,562 of LOEQ01000933.1, read as the reverse complement.
AAAACAGGCATGGTGGCTCAGGTCTATAAGCCCAGCACCCATGACGCTGAGCCAGAAGACCTCCCTGAGGTTAGCAGTAGCCTAGGCTACGGGAGGAGTTTACATCACAAAACAAACCTAAAGTACGGGAGGGCAGGGATTAAAAACATCAACCACAACAAGAAAAAACTTTCACAAATGTCTGAGTTGTAATACACGGGCAAGGAAAGATGGTTATTTGCATTATCAAGTTATACACATAAGGATCCATTTTACAAAAGGAATCACACTTATACTTAGTGCATTTAAAATGTAGTATATAAATGCAAGCCAAACATATAAAGCAATAAATAAGTCTCACAAAATACAACCAACAAACTGTTTGTTGATTGCAATAATAGAGGTTAATCCTAGTGCTTGGAAAAACTATATCAGTGAGTTACACCTAGCTCAATATTATTTAAACACAACTTTTGGGCTGTGTGTGTGTAGGGGGGGTTGCTGTCTGTTGCTATTAAGCCAGGCATACCTGAAATAAGTGTCTTTGGACTTTCTGAATCGTGAGACATACCTGGACAACAACTCTCATGCAGTTCGTTTCCCTTTGCATAGTTATTAGAGAGGGAAATGCATCCAAAGATGGGCATGCTGGCACACTCTTGCAATCCTTACACTCGAGGTCAAGACAGAAGGAAGAGTTTGAAAACAGCTGGGGCTATCTTGTAAGACTGTGTCACAGAAACAGCAAACCACAGCTAAGCTCCATTTGAAGACCCAGATTTCCCATTTCCAGAAATGACCTTTGTCAGCTCTCTGCCTTCTGCTGGGTGCCCCCACGATTCCTCTCAGAGCTGCTCACTTCCAGGGGTCTGCCTACCTTTGAGGTGGACCTGGCAAGTTGTTGCTGCTGAGGTGCCCCAGTTTGACTTCCCAGGTTATATGATTCTCCATCAGGTGCAAAAGACCCAACATTGAGACAAAAGCCCCGGCTTGTCCTGCTCCAGGTATCCAATGTCCTGTCAGATTTGGTGGGAAAGAGTGTTCATCCTTTGCATGTTTCTCTCCCCAGTGAGAAAATGGCGTGTGAAAAATGCCCTGGGAGCCTTGGGGCAGTGGCAACTTGAAGTGGGAGAGCCAGCGCCCTCAGGAGCTGGGAGCCTGGGGTCCGAGCTCATCAAGGAAAGCAATGCCAATGTATGTCTATTTGTTCAGTGTCTAATGGGGAGTGGGAGGAGACTTCTGACCATGATTTGATGACCACCTTATATTCACTATGTCCACCTACCCACACTAGGTTTGTGTGAACATCCAAACATGTTATTTTGCTCATTCCTGGGCAAGGCCTCCAGGCCTAGTATGTCACAGCAATAGCAACTGCTTCGAGTGGGAGCCATGGAGAAGAGCAGAGGGTTTCTTGTCTGGCTCTAGCTAGAGCCTGGGGAGGGTGGGGGGCCAACCCTTTGTACCTTTCCCCAAGAATGGCCCTTGATAACCTGGGCGTCATAGCACAGCCCTGTAGTCTCAGCACTTGGGGAGGTGGAGTCAGGAAACAGAAGTTCAAGGTCATTCTACTACGCAGCAAGTCTAAGGCCACCCTGGGCTGGTTTGCTTTCCACAGCCCATCTTCATGCGCAAGGACACTAAAACAAGTTTCCAGTGGCGGATTCGAAATCTCCCCTACCCAAAGGATGTTTATAGCGTCTCTGTGGCCCAGAAGGAGCGCTGTGTCATTGTTAGAACGACCAACAAGAAGTGAGTGGCATGGTGGGCACCTGTTTCCCTGTGTGTGAGCTGAGGTAGAGTGGGCACCAGAGTCCAGGAACTGACTGTGCAGCTCCATCAAGGGACAACCCAAGCCAGGGTCTAGTCTGGGACCTGGCCTAGCCTAGGGCTCATGTGACTATCTGCTGAATGAATGAGGGCTTAACCACTAGCTTGTGGTCTCTGGTTGTTATGTCCTTGACCTGGTGGACTTGGCTTGATGTCACTGAATTGGCAGGAAGCCACATCTGGGTGGCAGCCCTCATCCTTCCCTGGACTAAGGGGAAGTAGGCAGAAGTTTGGCCCTCAGAAATCTCTAGAATTCTGTTTCAGATTCCCTTTGTGATCTGTTAGGCGGAAGGCAGTGAGTGCTAAGGTTTGAGAGGTGGCCAGGGTGTGATCACATTTTGGTTTCTGGTACTCTTATCACAGACGAAGGGTCCAGAAATGAATCCGCTTTAGCCTGAGCTAGAGAAAGTATGAGGGCCAGTTCTAAACAGGGACCTCATTTGGGAAGGGTTTTGGTGGTTTTTTTTTTTAATATCATCCACAAGCTGCCAAACCACCCAACTTGCTGCTGGGGTACAGAGCCTCACCCCATGGTGCCTATGTCACATCTGCTGCTTCACAGGAGAACTCTCCCCCTCCCCTTCAGGTGATGCGGTGCAGTCTCCTTTAGGAAGCAGAGGCTTCCCAGCCACCTCCAGTGCAGCCCTGGTGCTGTTGTCCTCTTAGCACTCCCACACCCCGTCACTCTGGCAGGGTTAAGGGGACAAGGGAAAGGGTAGAGATGAATGAATTAATTTCAGGATTATTGCTGTCCATGCAGCCAGCAGCCCCCATAGTGGGCCTTGTCTATAAATATAAAGTCATAATAATAAGGGTTGGCGTTTATAAAGCACACTGAAGTCCTCAGATAAAAGGCAGTTTATTCCAGTTATTGTTCTCATCATTAACAGGAGTCAGTGCCTAAAGTGGAATTTAGCAATTTCAGACAACAGAGAAATTGCCTGTAGGAAAACAAACTCCGTGCTTCAGCAAGCATTCCCTGGCGTACAAAGCCCTGGGTCCAAACTAGGAACAAAAGTGCTTCTGATAGCATTTGAATCTGCAGCTCAGCGCTTTGTGGAGCTGGCTGCTGCCTCCTTTTCGTCCCCCAGAGGTCACTGTGGAATACAGATATCAGGCAGAAATGTGATTACAAGAGAGTTCTGGAAGAGAGGCCAGCTAGCTCACCAAAAACTTCATCTGTGAGCAGATCCTCTGGGCCCCATCCCCTGCACGTGTATACAATAGATGCCATAGGTGGCGCTGTTGGCCAGGGGCTCTCGCTAATGGAGCATTCTAGCACCCAAGGGCAGGGGTTAGGGGCATTTTTGAGATGCTATTGGAGGCAAGGTAGGATGGGAGTGGTACCCTAGGAGGAGGGCTTCACACAGAGAGAAAAGAAAATGATATTTTGGTGCTCACTTTAGAATTGAATTTCTGAGTCCTAAACCAGGCTCAGCCTGCCCCCTGCAGGTCCCTATTTTCAAAAGTAGGCTGGAGAGGCCACCAAACTTAACCAGCCCTTTCTTGTGCCTAATGGAGTTTGTACCTTCTACCTGGAGAAATTCAGTCACTACCGGTACTTCCAGCCATCAGACAAATCACAGTTGTGTTTTGTATGAGCAGGATTTAGTTTTTAGAACACTTTTTAAATCTCTTTCCTGATCATGATACCATCCAGAGGGGGACATGAAGCATATTCTTACCTATATATTAATGGCTGTAGAAATGAATATAAAAAGCATACAGTAACCTGTGCAGAGAGTAGTGTGCACTTCTCTCTCAGTGCTGTACATTTGCAGAGCCCCCCACCAGAGCACTTTTGTTGGGTTCTGCCTTTCTTCACTTATAAGTGTGCCCTCGTTCAGCATTCTAGAACATGGTTCCCAACCAGAGCTACACAGTTGCCTTGTTGTCCCTGCAGAACTGGCTTAGTCACTTTGCTTGAAGAAGTTGATTCCAGTGTCTTGCTGTAGTCTTGACCTTGGGTATTAATAAGATGAGTTGGGAAGGAAGAAACCATTTCTATGGGATCCTGGTGTGGTGCCATCTGGTCCTGAGAAACGTGTTTGTATAAGGAAGGTTCCATGTTTCAGCCTGGAAGTTGGCAGCCGGAAGTGAAAAGACCAAGTGTGCTGGACTAAGATGACTCTGGCTTAGATCTAGCCCCTACCAGGTGCCAACAGTAGACTCTGGCCAAGGTCTCCTCACTTGTGAGAAGCGTGCTTACACTACCTCACGACAGTTTGAGGAACTTAGGATCACATACACACATGCACCCTGTACCATGGTCAAGCTGCCAAAGCAAGGGCACTGAAGAGAGCCTGGCTAACTTGACACTGGTGATACTCTAACTGCGGCTTTTATTAGTGAGTAATCTAGACGACAGGACTCCTTGCTCAGATAACTTCCCGACAGTCAGGCTCTGAGAAGCTGAGTGTGGGCCTCTTCACCGTGACTCTGCAGGCAGCAGGAAGTCATGTAGTCTGCCCTGTACAGACTGAGTGCCTGAGATTTGAGCTTTACCTGCTGCCACTCTCAGGGAAGGGC
>LOEQ01000933.1:350775-361645 GCA_001685075.1 Bramus lutescens | reverse complement strand
CTGGAAGAGCAGCCAGTGCTCTTAACCTCTGAGCCATCTCTCCAGCCCCCAGATTTTATTTTTACAGAAATTAAAATCATAGCACGTTTCTCACAGCTGGCCTGAGGAACGGCTAGCCCAGAAGCCCGAACTGACAGGTGTCCTTTGTCCCTTTTCTTAGTTTCAAAGCAAAACCAGGCTAATCCCTCAGAAATGAGCCCCCCAGCTTCAAGAAGCTGGCCAAAGTTAAGACCTGACTGAGGAGACAGCTGGTACTGGCAAAAATTCCAGCAACTCACCTGTCTTTCTAGCTGGGATGTGGGATGTGGGATCCCCTCACCTCACTCTGTGGGCTGCTGTAGTGCTATGAAGGGCTCGGGGACAGGCGGGCCTCGCCAGCCCAGGACCTTACATTGGCCTTGTTGTAAACACCAGAGTTCAGGTCCATTCTCCTAAGACCACAGGTACTGGGAGGGCCTACATCAGAGTCAGCCCCAGTGTCCAGGAGGCAGTGCTTCAGGTGCCAGGGCACTGTGGCCACAGGTCCAGGAGCAAAAAGCAGGGCTGGGAAGAGGGTGCGGTGTCAATCACTTCACCTGCCAGGCAAGCGAGGTCCCTGAGAAGCTGATCTGCCTGGCCCAGAGGCAGGGCAGTTGGTCATGGGTTCTGAAAGTCTAGGATGTGGAGATTGTAGGACAACGCAGCATAGAGATGCCTGGTGGTGAACTGCAAGCAGTACACAGGGCTGCTGAGCGGAGTCGACGTCAGCGGGAAGGCCTGGGAGGGAGGGCAGAGGAATGGGAAGTGTCTCAATTGGGAAATGGGGTACCCCAACTCAGGAGTCCCAGACCCAGTGAAACAGGGACATGTACCATAGCTACAACCTTGGCCATGTCACCGGCCTCTGATGCAACTCACAGAGGGTCTTGACACGGCAGAGGCATGTGCTGGTTGGGACACTTACATGCAGGCAAGCCCTCTGGCGCCGGTCCCACAGCCGCACAACACCATAGTAGGAGGAACCTGTGGCTAGCAGGTGGTTGCCATCTGTCTGCAGGCAGTATAAGGTACTGTCATGGGGCTCCTCCCACTCCATGACACATTTCCTGTCCAGGAAGAGAGAGTGGTACAGACAGGTGCCCTCCCTCCAGCCCAGCTTCCCCAGGGGTGGAGACCTATGGGCTGGAGTAGTGTGAAGCCTGACTCATTGGCTTCTTTCACGAGCAACCCTAATGGAGAAGGGCTCCTCTGCAGAGGCCTCCTGTGAGCCTCCATGTCCTCAGCTATGTCCTCCTGGCAGAGTACCTGACGTAGGATCCATTAGAGATGCACACAGGCCTCACGAGGTCTGAGACAGAATGCCAGGGAAGAGTTCCCTGCTGACTTGCTGAGGCTCTAAAAAAGGTCTGCCCTTCTCTGTCTCCCAGACCACACTGAGCAGAGCTGCCTAAGGGTAGGAAACCTGAACTACTACGACCTTGCTGACAGGCTCTCTGTGCCTTCCCTGGCCAACCCAGGACTAAAAAGTTCCTGCGTTGGTACAGGCCTTCTGTGTGTTCTATCCATCCAGCACACTCACCGGGCACTTGTGCGGAGGTCCCAGTAGCGAACATAGGTGTCATAACCGCAGGACAGCAGTGTAGAAGGGGACTCATACATGACATCCAACACCCCGGCCCCTGGGGGAAAATCACTGCCCAGATGTGTGATCAGCTGTCCACTAAGGGAGAAAAGAAGGGCATAAAGTGAAAGGTGGTCCACCTTGGCCAGGCCTTGCAAAAGGCATCTGGCCTTGGGGACATATAGGTCTCCACCACCTGGGAGTGCCGAAGAGAAGATGCCTAGCCACTAAACCTCCAAGTAGCAAACTGCCCAGCCCTCCCCCAGTATCCCAGCTCCTAGCTGAAGGCTCAGTAGGGCAAACACAGCAATCCTCCTCCATCACACCTGCATGCTGGCTGCCTGCTCCCTCTGGGACTATGAATGGGTCTTGCTGAAGGGGTCAGCCCCCCTCACAAGCACACACTTGGTTACTTTATACTCCTTGATTTGGCAGGTCATGCAGTTCTGAGCTGCCTGAGTCCAGTGCCTTAATTCCTGACTGTAATCTGGGGCTCAAACCTTATTGGGGATAAAGACCACACAAAGGGAGAAAGGGGAGTCCTAGGAGATGTTAAAACAAGTAAACACCTTTGTGTCCAGCAGCAGAAATAGCTGAGAAAGCAGCTTAGTGTGCTGGTCCCTGGTGTTCTCGGTCTCTGGCCCCCAGCCCAGGGCTAGCACGCCTCTGTGATCACAGCCCCCAGCCTGCTGGGCTCCAGCCTGCTCCCCCACCCGTACCCCACCCGGTGGCCGAGACCAGATTACTGAGAAGAACAATTTCTTTGTGACTGTGTAATTCCCTCCGTGACCGCGGCAGTGGGCAGACCTCTCACCCCATGCCAGACCCCTAGCAACCACGTAGGGGGGCCTCTTGGCCCTAGCAACTGCCCCTCAACATCAAGTGCACCAGCTAATCCTTATGGCCGGGAATGGTGGATGTATTGAGTTTCTGCAGAATGTGTGGAGGGAATAAGAGGAGGCACCTTCTGGGACCAGAGCCTCAGCTTCCTGTCCACGGCTCTCCTTCATGGTATGACAGGAGAAACAAGGCCATGCACACATCACAGGCAAGTACAGGTAAGAGGCCTGGGATCGGGGCAAGAAGAGATTTCACTGACTCAAAAGAACAACTTTGGCCTGAGCAGTGTCTCACAAAGGGCTTGAAGCAGGCTGGGCTGCCAGCCATGTGTCTAAATGTAGACTTCAGCTCCAGGCTGTCCCCATCACTCAGACTCTCACTTAGCCTACTCCCCTAAAAGGTAACTATCTTAAAAAGCATTGGAGGAGGCTGGGGCTCTCTCTTTACCCATTTAGCTGTCCACTGCGAGCACCATGAAGCCCGCCAAGGAACCCTACTGCTATCCACTGAAGGGTTGAGTCCTAAACTGGCACCTCTGTGCCAGCCACCTTTCTAAGGTTAGTCTTGATATATGCAGTAGCCCAGGGTGGGAGTCTGTCAGGGGCTCCTAGGGGACCAGAAGACATCTCCCCAGGTCTGTGTCTGCTACAGACCACTCGGCCTTGCTCCTAGAGAGACCCTGCCCTTCTAGAGCAGCCACCAACCATGACAGCTGGGGGAGGTGGGGGCATCCCCTCTCAAAGGTAGACTTGGATTTGTGTACACCAGGTGGGAGCTGTTGTGCCCCTCACTTCTCTCTTTCCTTTCCAGATTTTGGGGCCCTGCCCACTCCATTAGTGAGGCTGTAAGGAGTGATTGAGGAGCTCTCTCTTCCCTTTAATCTATGGAAGTAATTTCATGTTTGTTTGAAATAGAAGATGAAAGACTGGCTGTAGGAGTGGAGTCCAGGAGAGCCCCCTCTGCCTGCCCACCCTGTCGCTGGGATTCTGAGAGAGTCAGAGCTGGGTACCCACTGCTGGCGCTCAGAAGTGAGAGGGGGCACTTCCAGATTGAGCCACCAATTTGGATCCTGTCCACTGCCCAAGCAGCCACCAAATACAGCACACAAGGGGCCTGGGGGAGACCCAAAGGCCCAGCCCTTCATCTGCTTGCCCTGGCCTGAGAAGTTTCTGCTTTACTTTCTCTGAGACTCAAGTGGCCACACACACTTTAAACCACCAATAAAAAGATAATGATTTCTTTGGCCTTGGAGCCTCTGGAGCTCTGTTGTATAGCACCACAAGGCTAAGTTCAGAGCATCAGCGGACACACCAGGCCCTGGGAAATGGCCTGTCTCTCCTAATAGTAGCCCAGTGGTGCCACAGGAGCCCTGCTGGGGCTTTGATTTGGGAAAACAAACAGAAACGGCACCATGGGCCCTTCAGGTTCCCACCCCAGCCCCAATTGAAGTAGAAAACTGTAGCTTAACTGTTGTGATGGAGAGAGAGACTGGGCCAACAATAGCCCAGACTGGCTTCTGTCTCCTCACCCCTCCTGTGCTGCTTTTCTCGCTGTGTGTTCTTGTAAAAACGATTAGATTGCAATTTGTATAACGTGGTGACCCCAAATTCAGACATTTCACCCCTTTTCTTTGGAAAGAATGTTAAGAATGCTTCTCGGCCTCTCACTGTAGGGGCAAAATGGGGTGGTGTGTGTAGAGCCTTGGCTGTCCCACAACTTGTGTGGGAACAGGGCTGACACTCAGAGCCCCAGGCCAAGACAGGAGCAAGAACTGGGCTTGTCACTATAGAGAGCCAGACAAAAAAAGTCCCTTTCCTTCCAATTCTTGTAGACAAAGTGTAGGCCTCCACACCCTAGCCTCCTGAGCCTGACTCAAGCAATTCTCTCTCCACCCAGGGAAAGATAAAGACAGAGGGGGCAGCCTGCAGAGTGAGGCTAAGTCAGAGTGCTGAAGGAGGCCTCTAGTACCTGTGCAGGACCACATCCCTGAAGGGTCTCTCAGAAAAGAAAGCAGGTCTCCTGAGCCTGGTTTACCCTGCTGACCAGGAGGGAGAAAATTCAATAGTGTGTTGCCACCAGCCCCTCTGGCCCAGTTGACACGGACATTTCCCTTGCCCCTCCAGCGTCTCAACACCATGCCCTACTTCACTCTTAGTCCAGTGCTTACACCTCCTCTGGCCCACACGCCACAGGCCTCTCGTACTAGAGTATTCTGAGGCTTCCAGCCCGAAGTGCCGCATGCTGTGGCCCTCACACCTTTCCCAGGTACTTGTAACTCTGACATCTGATGTGGCCCTGGAGCACATGTACATTCTGCTTCCCTTGAAGTGCCAGCACGCCTCTCTGCCATGTGCTACCCTGGACAGTAACTGTAGTTTTGAAAGACTCAAGTATGACAGTTTATCTCTTCTGTCCAAGGGCAAATGGCCTGTAAGTTAAAGCAGGCTCAGAGGAGGGGTCACTGGCCATTTTCCCTTTTCTCTCCCTCCCGTAACCATTAATCAAGGACCATCTACATGCAAAGAAATTGTGCTTTAGCAGAAACTGTCCAGTGAGGGAGAGAAGTCTAAATTTACACTCAGCTAACAAGACAGAGAAAAAAGAACGTTCTAAAAGGGTAAACAGACATTTTGGGGTGAGGGGATTGGGTAATATCTTTCGTTAATGATGGGATTGTGACAGGCAATGACAAAGGTTAATGAGGCTGACCATCTGATTTGGCTAGAGGCTTGGCATTGTGAGGGGACACATGGCAGTGTCAGGTGCCCAGCCCTCAGAGACCTGTGGATGCATAAAATCAGTCCTCTGATTGTGAATAAAGAAGCCAAAGCCACTGAGGAAATACCTTCAAGTCGCATACCAGGAAGACAGGATACAGGCTGAGTGGCAACCCCAGTCTGGTGGTATCCTGATAGGAATAGAGACGGCTGTATAGGTCTCATGGTGGCCGAGTAGCTGTTACCTCTGTAGCAGCTCACATGGTTGAGTCCCTGTGTCTGGCAGGCACTACCTACCCTGAGTGTTTCACACATGCTGGCTTGTGTGCTTACAATAGGCCTGAGGTCCTATTGTAAGCCCTGCCCCCACCCCCCAATTTTTTTTTCTTAAGACAGGGTTTCTCTGTGTAGCCCTGGCTGTCCCAGAACTCACTCTCTAGACCAGGCTGGCCTCAAATTCAAGAGATCTGCCTGCCCTCTGCCTCCTGAATATTGGAATTAAAGGCATGCTATCAAGCCCAGCTTAATTTTGTGTTCTTTTAAGCCTCCAAGTCTGCCATTTTCTCCTGCAACAATGGAGCACCTCTACGGTATCTGTCTTGGTGTCTCACTGTCCTCTGTAGGTGAGTGGGCCCTGCCACTCGTCAAGGGACCTCTGACTTGCCCCTGTGGGAACAGGAAGGTCTAGTTGGTTGCAAGCTCAGCCCAGCCCCAGCAGATACAAGGTTCATCTTCAGGTCCTCTCTTGTACTTTGCAGGTCTCTGTACCTCAGGTGCCTAAGGGGCTGGTCCTCTAGTAAGAGAATCAAAGGAACATACCCCAAATTTAAAAAAAAGGGGGGGGGTCTTCCCCTAACATCTCTTGGAAAGGTTGTGCTTATGGAAATCAAGGAACAATTTAAAGGAGTCACTTATCTGCTGGGGATCAAACTCAAGTTGTCAGGCTCAGTGACCTTTGCCCACTGAGCCACCTGCCCCAGATTTCAAACCCAACAGTGGAGATGTGAGGACGGCGCTGAAACTCACTGTCCCTGCTATGTCAGAGGGAGGGGGCACACAGTGTCTGTCACATGTATATGTGTGAGCATGCATCCCCTCCAGCACCCACCAGAGCACACGTGTTCAGACACAATGGCTCAAAGGCCAGGCAGCCCACTTTGTACTGCTAACAAGGCGACGTAATTACAGGAAAGGGCAGCCGGGCAGATAAAAGGATACAAAATTTCAACATCTGTTGCCATAAAGGGATAAGGAGAAGTGAAACGCAAAGTATCAGTTTGGTGTCAGCAGGCAGAGAGCCAATTTCAAAGAGTTCAGGGGGACAGAGGGGACAAGAAAGCAAAAGCAAAGGGGGAAAAAGAATAAGAAATTACAGGGTTCCTTAAAGAAGTAAAGAAAAAAGAGAATGAAAAGGCTGTCAGTAATACTTTCAAAGGAGAAGGCAGGTACTTTCAGGAGGGGCAGTCCCGTAATCACCCTGACTGAAGGCCAGGCCCCTGCGCGGGGCGGGGCAGAGGAAGGCCAGGGGAGACAAAGCCACATCTGGGTGGAATGGGGCATGCATGATGTCCTCAGCACACAAGCCTGTGATGACCACAGCTCCCATCTCCATCCATGAGCCCCTGCCATTTGGGTGTTAGCGAATGCCCTATATTCAGACCCTGTGCTTAGTGCAAGACCAAGTTCCAATCCCAACATGCCTGGGGCCGACCAGGTAGCTGCTCAGTACCCAACAGAAGAGGCCATGGTGACAGATCAGGGAGAGCTTTGTGAGGGGACACTACTAGTGCTAACAGAGGTTTTCTTAGGCAGAGATCGGATCCAGGCATGGGGTCGCCCTGAGCAAAGCCCACGTATGTGGGAAACCCATTCTGCCCTTTCCCTGGCCAAAAGACTCAGCAGCTTCAATATAGAAATAAAAGGATAACAGAACAGGGATGACCCTGCCCTTAGGGACTGAGAGAGATCTGTACGTGTGGATGCACACCTGCAAGGTGGCAGTAGCAGAGGGCTCAGTGCCTTGGGAACAGTGAAGTCACCAAAAGCCCTCTGTCTGCTTCCCTACTTCACAGTCCCCAGCATGGCTCAGGGCCAATAGCTGGACCCCCATGATACCTTCAGGTCTGGAGTCAGGCTTCTCCACCCTGTAGCCTATATCTGTCCCCAATCCCCAGAGTGTTCTGCTCTTAATGGCCAATGCTAGATCTAGCTCAAATGCCCCTTGGTAGAAAATGCAAATCCTGTAACAACAGCAGGCTCATGGTGGTGGAAGATGACGGAGGACCACTCAGACCTACTAGCCTCTAGTAGCTGGGAGGTATGTGCCACACAGTCAACACCTGCCCCTACCCCTACCCCGTGACTAGCCAAGTGTCTTGTTGACATGCAGAGAGAAGACATAAGGTACACTTGGATTCCTCTAAGCTTCGAGCTAAGGACTAGGAGTATAGTTCCTCGAAACCTTGGTCTAGTTCTTTGAAATCTGACCAGACTCCTTCAGTGGTTGGCTGTCACTGGGAGTTGTTGGCACTTGAGGATTGAACACTGGGCCTAAAGATCATCAGCTGTCAGAAACTGGGTCCTATGTACCTTGGGGCTGAGTGAGGGGCCCCAGCTTCCTCACTGGCAATCCCCTCTCCTTGGACTTAACTTACAGTGCTGTTCCAACAGAGGAAAAGGCCAAAAAGGAGATAGGACAGGCAAGCTCTAGCCAGTCCTTCCTCACCCCTTCCCTGCTTAGCCCCTGGGTACCCTGAAAGGGATCTCTGGGCAGTCTAAGTTCAGTACTGGATGCTTGAGGTGGGTACCTGAGAGATGAACGTGGCAACAGTTCTAAAGATGGCAGGACCTGTGCCCGGTGGGAAAACTGCACCTCCTGGGTATCCCAGCCCCCACCATCACCTGAGGGTAGCCCAGATGCTGAGAGCCACCCACCCCCCGAATCAGCACACACATGAAAGAAAATTCAGGCCATGCTCAGGTTTCGGCAGTGACAGGTTAAAAGCAAAGCAGCCAGCCAGCACTGCATTCCGCCCAGCCAGCGTCCTGCCGGCAATACCACTCCACCTTGCAGATTGCCTGTCAGTCAGGCTTTGGTGTTATTGAAAGATCAAACTTGGTCCTGCCTGTTCATTACCTTAATCCTGTTTTCTACATGGCTTTATTATCTGCTTGGGCTTTTTTAGGAAAGACAGCTCCAAAGTTGTCCTGACCATCTATTTCCTCTCACCAGGGTACCTCCTCACCCCCTGCCATGCTCAGTTCTCCAACCTGTGTCCTGGATACAGGGCAAATGTTTGCACAAGGTCTGGTTCTTCCCATGGGTGACGAGGACAGTCTGGGGCTAGAGAGGAGGCAATGCCATATGATACCTAGGGTGGCCCTGTCACATGCAGAGCCCAGAAGCTGGCCAGAGAAAACAGTGACAATAACTCATCTATGATTCCAGAGCATCCCAGGGCCTTAGTTGTCTTGTGCCCATTCTTACTTGGGTTCATTTTGAGTTCAGTAAAGTGTCAGTGTTTGGGGTTGATGAGGTCTAGGGATTTCATAGAATGATATTCACAGTGCCAGTCCTTTAGAACTCCATCCTGATCCCAAGTCCCCTCCAAGGCAACAGGAGGCAGCTCAAAGATCATCCAACCTTGTTTGTTTGTTTGTTTTGTTGAGGCGGGGACTCTCTATGTAGCCCTGGCTGTTCTGGAACTCACAATGTAAACCAGGCTGGCTTCAAACTCACAGAGATCCACCTGCCTCAACCTCCCAGATGGTGGGATTAAAAGGCATGCAACACCACACCCACAGATCATCTAACTTTGAGATTCTGCTAAGCCATGGTGGTGTACCCAGACCCCCCTCCCTAAGCGGGGCCCAGGCAGAGGGGATGGTACGTGAGCCCCAACAGCATGACTAACTGAAGCTGAAACTGCTGACACAATGCTCATCCGTGGACCACAGTCGCACTGGCAAGACCCTGCTCTGTGCTGTGGCCAGCAGCTTCCTCTCCTGCTACTGGTGTTGGCCACAGGTTTCCTGGGACTTGAGAGGTCAGGTCTCTATGAACTGTTCAGTGCTGTGTGAGACGACAAAGGATGCAGGTGTTGTCAGTGGGGCCTTTCTTCATAGTTATTTAATCATAACTATTCCTGGGAGTTGGGAACAGTGGATTCTCATTTTCAGTCCCCAATGTGCAAAGCAAAGTCTAGCGAGGCCCCAAATGAAGCTGGTTAAGTGGCAATGTAGTTCTGGAGTGGGAGCCTCAGGCCACACAACCAGGGCTCCCTCAGCTCCCTCTGCTCCCAGCACATAGCCCCATGAGAGAGGGTTCCTTCTGCCTCAGCCTTAATCTCAAGGGGGAAGGACTGGTGTCCGTTCTACAGAATAAATTCATGAGAATAAATTCAACAATGTGCCAGATGCCAACAGCCTCAGGGCACAAAACCACAGGAGCCCTAGAAGTTTTAGTTTAGCTGGCAACGGGTGACGTGATCACCAAATGAATTGACAAAAGTAAATACATTTTTATGTGCATTGGTGTTTTGCCTGCATGTATGTCTGTGCACCACATGAATAGCTGGTGTCCTCAGAGGCCAGAGAGGTTGTCAGATACCCCAGGATCTGACGTAACAGATGGTTGGGAGCCACCATGTGGTTTCTGGAAATCGAACCTGAGTTCTTTGGAAAAAAGTCAGCCAGTGCTCTTAACTACTGAGCCACCTCTCCAGCCCCACAAAAGTAGATCTAAAGTGAGGAAGGTGAGACCCATCTCACATGAGACAATGCTTGGACTGGTCAGTGCTCAGAGGTTCAGAGAATTGAAGGTAACAATGGTCCTGAAGCCAGCGTGAGCCCAGCTCCACAGACCACTGGCCCACTGCTTACATTCTTTCCTGTTAACCAAACCCCAGGTCTGCAGCACCTGCCTTTCTCTGTGCCAGTACCAGTATGTCTAGGAGAGGCTGGCTCTTCTCTTAGGTCTACAGCACCAGTACCAGTATGTCTAGGAGAGGCTGGCTCTTCTCTTAGGTCTACAGCACCAGTACCAGTATGTCTAGGAGAGGCTGGCTCTTCTCTTAGGTCTACAGCACCAGTACCAGTATGTGTAGGAGAGGCTGGCTCTTCTCTTAGGTCTACAGCACCAGTACCAGTACGTGTAGGAGAGGCTGGCTCTTCTCTCAGTACCAGTATGTCTAGGAGAGGCTGGCTCTTCTCTCAGGCCAAAGAGGCAAAGCTTACTGGTACCTCCCTTGTCCCTCACCAGGGTGTGTTTAGGGTGAGACTTTAGACATAGTTTTGACAATTGGATGTAAGGAGAAATCTGCTCTGTAGTACTGGGAAGATGGCCCCGGACAAGTCTTCCTTCTGCTTCTGAATGCTACCTTAGGAGTTGGTAACACTGTTCTAAATAAGCCTGAATGCAGGAACACAAGCCACCATGACTGGAACGGCAAAGGGAAAGCTGAGAGAATGTGGTGTGGGGTCATTAAACCCACACCCAACTTCTGGGCTCTTTGTCATCTCCAACAATAATTCCATTCTTTGGTGTGTTGTTTTTTGTTTTTTGGTTGTTTTTTTTTTTTTGAGACAGGGTTTCTCTGTACTGGTGCAGGAGAATTATCTGTATTCTGTCAATCAAGTATTTTAATAAAACACTGATTGGCCAGGCAGGAAGTATAGGTGGGTCAACCAGACAGGAAGTAGAGGCGGGGTGATG